>OY744542.1:64625519-64670519 GCA_963556195.1 Sepiola atlantica
CGCACACTACGCCTAATGCAAGTCTTTTTCGTACTTCAAAACAAAGAAGTCCCTATTTACTTGCCTCCCCATGAGGGCAGAGTTAGACACGAGGTCGATTTTTTAATGTTGGTAAAATCCAGCTCCCCAAAAAGGGGCACCCTATATTGGGACAAACATTAAAATTACCTCAGTGTAGAAAGATTTCTTTTTCACTGACCGAGGACAGAAAAGACACCAGATGGAAGCTGAAAATCACGTGGTTTTTGACTTGTGCCCGGTGTCAATCTCTGACCCTTTGACCTCTGAACTTTCCCACTGAAAACACGGCTTCTGTCGTGTAATATTGGTGTCATTTCGTCATCAAATAACTGTAAAAGGGGTTGATATGCTGTAAAACAGCCGAAACAGACCAATCAATGTAATCGTGTTTTTTTTTTTTTTTTACTCTTGAGTCCTCTCTTATCAAGACCTGGAGGCCACTCGAGGATAAGGATTAAAGAAATTGTCCGTTTGACGATGAACAACACCATGAGAGGATTGAAAACGATGTGTGGAATTGACAGAGTTTGATTATTTAAGAGTATGGGGTCAACAAGATTGTTTTAATGTTTTGTTTTTTTTCTTTAATTCACCACCAAATAAGGGGCCACATTGCCACTGAGACGTAAGGGCTACTGAGGAGTAGGGGCCAGCTTTATAGGTGGTATCCTAAGTGGGAAGTTGAGCAGCAAGATGCTTATTTACATCACATTGAGATTTCTGCATGTCGGTACAATCAGGGAAACAGGGAGCAGGAAGGGAATTCCAAATGGCTAGCAGTTCAAGGAAAGAAGCTATTAGAGTAGAAAGTCCTCCAGCATTTTAAACATTGGACTTGAAAATTACCATGTTGTAGTATGTTGGGAAGCAGCTCCATGGTATTTTGTTCCGCGGTTGAGAAGTTCTAAGAAAGAAACTTTGTTCATGGAAGTTCTGTTTGGTTTTAGGTAGGTATTGCGTTTAGACATTAACTAAGCCGAAAAAGGTTGATAGGCTGCAAGGCAGACAGACCAAAGCCATTAATGAATTGTTTACAATAAGGCATTATGTTTCGTTATTAAACAATCCCCAAGAGGGTTGATATGCCGTAAAACAGCCAAACCGAACAAATCAATGTTTTCAAGTATTGTTTTGGCATTAAATAGCACAAAAAGAGTTAAAAACGGACACAAGTCAAGATATTATTAATTACTCTGTGTCCTTGAATTGACTTTAGGTAAATCTTGTTAAAATCCAATTCGCTGAAAACTGTCCAGATGTGCCAATTATTTAATTAATCAAAGGATGGATCTCTCAGTACAACAGCGATGTTCTGCCAAGAGGAAACAATGACTTAACAAACTAATTAAGTTATGAGTTTCTTCACAATCATTAATTTTGTTTTTCGGTTGTTGTTTTTTTTTACGAATGAGCCACCATTTATCAAGGTCAAAGACCACTCGAGGATAAAGCGTAATGAGATGGATGGATTATGAGTTAAATGATGAAGAATATTATTAGAGGATTTAAAATGATTTTAGCAGTTGTTTGATTCTTTCAGTCGTCCAGCTTGGATTAGAACCGTATACATGTTGACCTGGAACAAAATCTTTTAAAGAAACAATGACACCTTTTTTATGGTTCACTTGTTTATTCATATTTCCAGAAAAAAAACGACACGGAAAGTTTCGAAAGATGATTTTGTTTGATTTGTTAAGCAAATGTTTTTGTGTTTTAATTTTTTTTCAATGTTTTTCTTTTTTTTTTCAAATTTTTTTTTTGTTAACATAAACAATCGAATAAGCAAATTATTTTGGTTTTTGACACATTCGTTGATTAGTCCTTCGGGAGATTCAACGAGCTGACAGATTGGTTAATAGTTTCGTCAACTCTTGGGCGCTTCCGAGACCGGCCCGAACGTTGCCGACGCAAAGTCACGGAAACATGGTGCGACATCTATAAGAGTCTAGAGTCTAGTCTAGTCTATTATTTCGATCATATTACTGAAAGAGAGATGGGTTCATGCCTTTCTCAAGATTATTGTGACAATTTCTTGTTAACTTACACAACCCCCTCTCTTCCAAAGGAGGAAGTAATGCCTGGGATGATGGTTTCATGACAAACGTACATATACTACACTACCACCCAAAGGAGGGGGTAATGCCTTGGAGGATGGTCTCATGACAACAAAAAAGATACTACACTACCTCGTCCCCCAAAAAGGAGAAGGTAATGCCTGGGAGAATGGTCTCGTGAGGACAGAGCAGAAACAACACTGTTGAAAGATAGTACAGTATCAACTTCAGATATAAAAGTAATAGTATAGTTCTGGCTTCAGACACACAGATACCAAATCTCCATAAGCAATAGAGGTAGTCTCTCTTCCCCACCCCACTCTCTGTCTCCGAGGATGCAATTGAAAACAAAGCTTTATACCAAGATCAAACAAATTTTATGAGGAATCCAATGGTGGTATCCATTGTTTTTATTACAGTACTGTTCGTTGGGTCTACTGTCGTGACAGACATCCATAAGCAATAAAGACAATGTTTTACTTTATTTTAGAAATTATGAAATAAGGATGCTCCTCCCACCCCTGTAAAACATTCACAACAAAAACTCGTCTGGCTACAACCATTGTAAATAATTTTCCCTTTTTTCCCCTTTGTATATCAGGTTGGAAAGAAAGTAATGTCGTTTTTGTCCAACACATTCATTTCATCTGAAACATTCACATTTTTAATCTTTACAATAATTTCCCTCATTTTCTATGACTTCTGTCCAACGATCAACCAGCTTCTTGATGCCTTCTTCAAAAAAATTCTCTGATTTTTGAGTGAAAAACAAATTTAGGTCATTTTTGAGTTGATCGTCATTTTCATGAATTTTATTATTTAAGTTATGCTGCAACGACCGGAAAAGATGGTAGTCGGATGGAGTAATATCAGGTGAATAAGGCGGATGAGGCAAAACCTCCCAATTAAAACTCATGACCTTTTTCTGATTGAGTTTTGCTTTGTAAGGTTTTGCGTTATCATGCTGAAGCACTACACTCTTCCTATTGAGTAATGCTGGTCGTTTTTTTTTTTTGATAGAGCAATTCTTAGATCATCCAGCTGCGAACAATATTTGACTGCTGTGATTATTTGATTAGGCTCTAGTAACTCATAATGAATCAGTCCTCTCATGTCCCACCATAAAGAGAGTATAACCTTCTTTGGGTGTGGTCCTTGTTTTGGAACAGGCTGTGGATTTTGGTTTCGGTCTAACCATTGTCTTTTGCGTTGGGTATTCTTGTAAAGAACCCATGTTTCATCTCCAGTCACAATTTTTTGCAAAAATTGTTCTCGATGATTCCTGGAAAGCAAAGATGTGCAAACAGTCAATCTTTGATTTCGTTGAGCGTCGGTCAAATCGTTGGGAACCAAAAGTCCAAGTTTTTAAACTTTTCCTAACTCATGAAGGCATGAAATAATTGTGGTATGGGTTCTATTGAATTGAGTTAATTCTCTGCTGGTTAACTTTGGATTGGCCTCCACAGCATCTTTAATGGTGTCTTTATCAATTGATTATGCTTTCCCAAACGTCGCCATCTGACAGGTTAAAGTCTCCAGAAAAAATTTTTGCAAACCACCGTTGACATTTCCGATCATTCAAAACATTTATCCCATTGATAGTTCCAATATGTCTTGTAGCTTCTGCAGCTGAGTTTCCTTTTTTGAATTCATAAAGCATGCAATGTCTCAGATGCTCCTCACTAATATCCATTTTTTGATGGTTGAGACCGTTAAGCATAATATTTTCCAACTAATTACAATATCTGAAAGGCAAAGCAAGATATTAAGACACCAATTCACCAAAAAATCTAGAACTGTATACAACTTAGGAGGCTGCAAAGTGATGAAGTAAATAATACGACATTACTTTCTTTCCAACCTGATACCTAGAAATTAATGACACTTGCATGAGCAAAGTTTCTTTCCTAGAACTGCCCGTCTGTGAAACACAGTATCACGGGACTGCTTCCTGGCTGACTATAACATTGCCATTTTAAAGTCTAATGTAAACAAATTCTTGCTGAGCCGTCCTCTTAAATAATCAATTTCTCTACCAGTTTCATGGCAAGTGCTCTTCTCCCTACTACCTCTTTCTCACGGAAGAGACGTTGCTAGTCTTTCTCTACTCCATCGTTATTTTCATGGCAGGTACTCTTCTCCTCCCTACTACCTCTTTCTCACGGAAGAGACGTTGCTAGTCTTTCTCTACTCCATCGTTATTTTCATGGCAGGTGCTCTTCTCCTCCCTACTACCTCTTTCTCACGGAAGAGACGTTGCTAGTCTTTCTCTGCTCCATCGTTATTTTCATGGCAGGTGCTCGACTGAGCTTTAAACTATGGCCCCCCCCCCCTGTAAAACATTCACAACAAAAACTCGTCTAGCTTCAACCACTGTCAATAGATTCCCTTTCACCCTCTAGAACTAAGCAAAACTTCCATGAGCAGAGTTTCTTTCCTAGAACAGTTCGTCTGTGAAACACAGTATCACGGGACTGCTTCCTGGCTGACTATAACATTGCCATTTTAAAGTCTAATGTAAACAAATTCTTGCTGAGCCGTCCTCTTAAATAATCAATTTCTGACCATCGTTACAAATCCTCTTGGTGTCTCGCCGTTTACTTTTCCAACCGAATAACCCTTATCCTTGAGTGGCTTTTGGGCCTTGATAACTGGTGACTCGTTTGCAAAAAAAACAAACAAATCTGCAAGCCAAACAACAAATCCACAGACTTATTTGCTCGTCTTACTTTCCTTCCATTGCAGACAGTCTTCTCCCCTGAATTTACTCCGACTCGGGAATTTTACTTCCGTTCTCCAACCCCTACTCACAAGATTAGCAGAAAAGGCTACGTCCGCAACAACGTCGCCTCGTCATCATCTTAGGAAAGAATTAAATGAGGCATTTCCTCTGACGTCTGTCAATTAACTAATTGAGGGAATGACAAAAGGAAGTCGTATTTTTCCGGTGACAGATCAATAATGTCTCTCCTAATCATCTCCGTTCTGCTGTCAACGATATCGTTCAATAAATCTAATAGAAAAAAAAACCGAGTCTATATAATTTTTCTGACATTTTAAGAAAGGGATATAAAAAATAAACAAACCATCCCCGAATGTTTGGGATCACTTTAGTCTGGTGTTCCATAATTATTTTTTCGAGAAAGTATTAATTTTAGATACGGACATCATATCTTTCAAACTGGTAATGTCCGTCTGAAGAGCGGTCCAACTTAATCTTGTCCTTAACTTTCGCCATAGAAAGTCGATAAATTATGCTGCTGCTACTACTGCTGCTGCTACTGGTTTCTTTGTTTTGTTAAGCGAGTCGGAGTCGGAGTCGGAGCTCGTGAAGATCGTCCCTCGGGATTGTTCTCCTCGTTGGTCGCAGGATTGCATTTTTAACCCTGACACCGAGAACAGCAAGGTTCATCGGTTGCATGCGAAGTTGGGGAAGGTTTCACCCAGAACACACAAAGGAATGGCGCAAAAGCAATGCTGCTACTTTCGCTACATACATTTGAAGTTCCGCACCTGAGAAGTCTTTGCTTGCCATAACAGAAGCAGAGACGACCAGAAGATGAAGGATCCTGATGCTGGTTCCTCTTTGATTTTTACCAGATCCCTGTTAGCCAGGTTGTAGCCATAATACCGCTTGGTGCCAAACCTATCCGCCATTAGTTGTCCCTTCAGGAACAGTAGCTCCACACGGCGTAGCTCTGACACTACCACCTTACCACGCTGACGAAGGGTCGGACTTTAGGGGGTTGCTTTCTTAATTACAGAATTTTAAAAAATGTAGAATTATGCGTTGTATGGAGAAAGATCATATGAGAATGATATCATGGCTGTGTAATGTGAGTCTTAAAGACAAACTTAGATCTGATGACCTCAGAGGAAGATTAAATCTGGAGAGTATCTATAAGATTTCATTGGTTTGGCCATATTGAAAAAAATAGATGAGAGTGTTTAGGTTAGTAGATGTAGAACAGTTGAGTTAGTAGGGTCAGTTGGTAGGGAAAGGCTAAGTAAAATATTGGAGGTAGTGATAACTCATTTTGTTAATCAAGTCTGTAAATAAATTTTAAATAATATTTATGTGGATGTGTTAAGTGAGCCTTAAAGACAGGCTTAGTTCTGATGACCTCAGAGGAAGATCAAATCTGGACAGTATAGGGAGATGTGTGCAGAACAGGAGACTTTGATGGTATGGTCACATTGAAATAGTGGACGAGTTCTTGGGTTGGTGAATGTAGAACAGTTAATGTAGCAGGTCCTGTTCACAGGGAAAGGTCAACAAAAACATGGGAACGAAGTAATAAGAATGGACTTGAGAGAAAAAGGGATAAATAAAGTTCTGCGAGAGATAGGTTAGTTTGGAAGTCAATTTCTAAAAGCCGTCCAACACATGCCAGCATGTAAAACGGACGTCAAACTATATATGATTATGATTTGGAAAGAGATTTTTGTTTTCAACAATCTAATATATATATATATATATATATATATATATATATATGAGAGATTGGTTCAAACATCCCCCATCCACCACGGCCCCAAACGCTCGTTTGGGCACAATGACCCAGACAATATCTTTCTTTCAAGGCTAAAGATAATAAACTCATAGTCAACTAACCAACCCCCCTAAAAACTCTGTTAACTGCTGTTGATGACACACAGACAATTTTGCCTGTCTCAATTTTTTTATTTCTTTTCACTCACAGTCTGGTCTGAGGCTTGCCGCCCTCGAGCAGATCAAATTTGATAATTGCATGATTATTTTTCTGGATTTTTCTTCATCCTGAAGAAATCTCACAATAAAGACGAAATTTGGATGAATACATAAATAATATAGTTTTTGAATTTTCTTTTTCATTTTCCATATATATATATATATATATATATATATATATATATATATATATATATATTAGCTTTAAGGCAATGCTCATTAGGTAAAACTAATTTCGAGCTCAGGCATTTGCAATGTTTACATTTCGTTACATTGAAATATCACTTACATTCAGTCAGTGTCACATGATGGCGTAGGGGTTAGCATCGCCGACTGTCAGCTCGACGGTTGCGTTTCGATCCCGGCTTGAGACACTAACTGGTCTAGCCGCACTGATGAGCTGTGAAACAGCGAAACAGGCTGTATGTGGATGACTATATATATATATATATATATATATATATATATATATAGTAAGTTATTAAAATATATTTATGGCAATTAAGCTACACAGAGGCTTCCGCGTTTCATCCCCATATATATATAAAAGTAACTATAAAGAAATATCTTTTTTTCACCATATGGGGAGAGGGGGATAAAATACATGTGATTAATATATATTTTATTAATCTAGAAGATTTTAAAAAATTGTTTTCATCACTAATTAAGTAAATCAAATAAATATAAATACTATTAATTAGTTTATTAATTAGTTTATTAATTAGTTTATTAATTAGTTTATTAATGGGTTTAATTTCATATTTCATTAAATTGTTTTAATCAAATTTTCTTATTCAACTTTATAACTGGGCAAATTTATAAATTTTCTAGCTGTACTTGCCCAGGATGCAGTGAAATCATTCAATTTTTTAAATTTTTATTTGTTTGCACAATTTTAAACTTATACAGAAAAAGAAATAGTATTTTAGTTGTAAGGTAAACAACTCCTATTATATTCTTCAAGTAAAAATGTTTCATTCCCCTTAATGATGTTTATTTTTAGGTGATTATTTTTCCTATTACCATTCGTTTGAGGTGAATTAAGTAATTCAAAAAATAAATTGCAGTGAAGTACGCTATTATATTGCCAATAACATGGTACAACAATAACAAATGAAAATTGGCTAGTCAGAAGCAAAATTTGATTTGTCAGCTTAAATGCTATTTGGGTCTTTTTCTTCTATTCACTTAACACCACTTGTCCCTTGGGGTCAGGGGTCAGACGTTTACTGATATTACGCAAGCTCACTCTCCATTTCTCACGGTTCAGCAGGTCAGCAGTCTCCAAATTCCACTCTGTGTTGTCTTTTCCAATCACGTGCTACCAAGTTTTCCTTGGCCAGCCAACCTTCCTGCGATTTATGACATTCATGCTTCTGTAAGGATGAACGTTCCACATGACCATACCAGTGCAATCGAGTAATCCTTAGAACAACCTCCATGCTGGGCAAGTGTGATGCTTTCAGCCAATCTCCTGACCTGATGTGTTGGGTTTGGTCTGATTTTGAAAGTCAGACCAGATAACTTTATATGTTAGACAACAATTTATGTTTCATTTAATTAAAAATCTTAATTATTCCTGGTGGCTTAGTTGTTAGACTACTGGCACAGAAGCTGATGTTCAAATTGCCGCTTAAAGAGTGCTTAATTATCATCAGAATTTTGCTGATATTTTAATGAATTGGATGTTACAGAAAAAAATATCTCTATATATATATATAAAGCAAAGTTGTTTGTATGGGTGTCACAGCATGACTGCTTAACAGCTGATCTAAAAGCCAAACAAATCGCTGCTTTGGAATCGGCACCTTCGATTCGATGACCTTTTGGATGTCATCTCGTTTATGGACGTGAACCATCGGTCCAACGAGTGATTAAGGGGGCATCCATCGTCTCTTGAGACAGAAGGAGTTCAATGATGACACATTAAATGTTTCAGGAGGCATCCATTGTCTCTTGAGACAGAAGGAGTTCAATGATGACACATTAAATGTTTCAGGGGATATCCATTGTCTCTTGAGACAGAAGGAGTTCAATGATGACACATTAAATGTTTCAGGGGGCATCCATTGTCTCTTGAGACAGAAGGAGTTCAATGATGACACATTAAATGTTTCAGGGGGCATCCATTGTCTCTTGAGACAGAAGGAGTTCAATGATGACACATTAAATGTTTCAGGGGGCATCCATTGTCTCTTGAGACAGAAGGAGTTCAATGATGACACATAAAATGTTTCAGGTGGCATCCATTGTCTCTTGAGACAGAAGGAGTTCAATGATGACACATTAAATGTTTCAGGGGGCATCCATTGTCTCTTGAGACAGAAGGAGTTCAATGATGACACATTAAATGTTTCAGGGGGCATCCATTGTCTCTTCAAACAGAAGGAGTTCAATGATGACACATTAAATGTTTCAGGGGGCATCCATTGTCTCTTGAGACAGAAGGAGTTCAATGATGACACATTAAATGTTTCAGGGGGCATCCATTGTCTCTTGAGACAGAAGGAGTTCAATGATGACACATTAAATGTTTCAGGGGGCATCCATTGTCTCTTGAGACAGAAGGAGTTCAATGATGACACATTAAATGTTTCAGGGGGCATCCATTGTCTCTTGAGACAGAAGGAGTTCAATGATGATACATTAAATGTTTCAGGGGGCATCCATTGTCTCTTGAAACAGAAGGAGTTCAATGATGACACATTAAATGTTTCAGGGGGCATCCATTGTCTCTTGAGACAGAAGGAGTTCAATGATGATACATTAAATGTTTCAGGGGGCATCCATTGTCTCTTGAGACAGAAGGAGTTCAATGATGACACATTAAATGTTTCAGGGGGCATCCATTGTCTCTTGAGACAGAAGGAGTTCAATGATGATACATTAAATGTTTCAGGGGGCATCCATTGTCTCTTGAGACAGAAGGAGTTCAATGATGACACATTAAATGTTTCAGGGGGCATCCATTGTCTCTTGAGACAGAAGGAGTTCAATGATGATACATTAAATGTTTCAGGGGGCATCCATTGTCTCTTGAGACAGAAGGAGTTCAATGATGACACATTAAATGTTTCAGGGGGCATCCATTGTCTCTTGAGACAGAAGGAGTTCAATGATGACACATTAAATGTTTCAGGGGGCATCCATTGTTTCTTCAAACAGAAGGAATTCAATGATGACACATTAAATGTTTCAGGGGGCATCCATTGTCTCTTGAGACAGAAGGAGTTCAATGATGACACATTAAATGTTTCAGGGGGCATCCATTGTTTCTTCAAACAGAAGGAGTTCAATGATGACACATTAAATGTTTCAGGGGGCATCCATTGTCTCTTGAGACAGAAGGAGTTCAATGATGACACATTAAATGTTTCAGGGGGCATCCATTGTCTCTTGAGACAGAAGGAGTTCAATGATGATACATTAAATGTTTCAGGGGGCATCCATTGTCTCTTGAGACAGAAGGAGTTCAATGATGACACATTAAATGTTTCAGGGGGCATCCATTGTCTCTTGAGACAGAAGGAGTTCAATGATGATACATTAAATGTTTCAGGGGGCATCCATTGTCTCTTGAGACAGAAGCAGTTCAATGATGACACATTAAATGTTTCAGGATGCATCCATTGTCTCTTGAAACAGAAGGAGTTCAATGATGACACATTAAATGTTTCAGGGGGCATCCATTGTCTCTTGACACAGAAGGAGTTCAATGATGACACATTAAATGTTTCAGGGGGCATCCATTGTCTCTTGAGACAGAAGCAGTTCAATGATGACACATTAAATGTTTCAGGATGCATCCATTGTCTCTTGAAACAGAAGGAGTTCAATGATGACACATTAAATGTTTCAGGGGGCATCCATTGTCTCTTGACACAGAAGGAGTTCAATGATGACACATTAAATGTTTCAGGGGGCATCCATTGTCTCTTGAGACAGAAGCAGTTCAATGATGACACATTAAATGTTTCAGGATGCATCCATTGTCTCTTGAAACAGAAGGAGTTCAATGATGACACATTAAATGTTTCAGGGGGCATCCATTGTCTCTTGACACAGAAGGAGTTCAATGATGACACATTAAATGTTTAATAGATATTATTTTCTTTAGTTCTGATCCATAAATCTGATGACATCGGATTATTTAGAAATGTAATATTAATAGATTTCTGAAAAAAAAACCTTCGGAATATTCTAGGCAATCTTCATTGACACGCTGTTTGGGAGAGATCAACGCATGCCAAAAAAAACTAGACTCAGCATTGAACAACACCTGTTGCTTGATCATTGGCTGCCTGACGCCTACCAATCCGAACAACCTGCATCTCCTCACTGGCATTGCCCCTTCAGATGTGAGACGGGAAGTTGTCAGTCAAGTGGAGATCACAAAGCTATCAGTGATAAACGCCATCTCCTTTATGGATTTGAACCAACGGTTCAACGACTGAAGTCAAGGAGAAGCTTCCTCAGCCATGTTTAACCCCTAACAACATCTCAGGAAAAGACCAGACTACAGCTGTGGACCAGACAGCTAGAAGATGGCCCCCTCATAATGACATGGGAATCCCTGCTTCTGAGGAACTCCCTCTCGGTTCAGAGGCACCCTGGCTCCAGTGGAAAAACACTAAGCCGCCTGAGAACGGGAATGGGGCGATCAAAAGTTGCTATGAATAGATGGGGCTACAAAACTGACCCAACCATCTGTGAATGTGGAGAGGAGGACCATACGATGCAACGCTGCCTTTTCTCACCCTTATTGCCTAACCGGGTCTGTTTGAAAGATCTTGCAGAGTACAACAATAATGCAAAGGACTGCATAAAAAAGTGGGAAACTGTCGTATGACGACCACATGACACTTCAAAGACAAGCAAAGAAGAAAAGAAGGGAAAGGATGAGAAGAAGAAGAAGAAGAAGAAGAAGAATCGATGTCAAAAGCTTTTGAGCCCTTTTTAAAAACTCATTATTCAAAAGTAAAAGTATGTAAAAATAACTTAAGAAACAAATGTTCCGACATTTTTAGCGTTTTGTTTTAGCTTCAAAGACACGCAAAGAAAAAACAGAAGGGAAAGGATGAGAAGAAGAAGAAGAAGAAGAAGAAGAAGAAGAATCGATGTCAAAAGCTTTTGAGCCCTTTTTAAAAACTCATTATTCAAAAGTAAAAGTATGTAAAAATAACATAAGAAACAAATGTTCCGGCATTTTTAGCATTCTGTTTTAGCTGACCGAACAACATATTTATAATAGTCATTTATGCTTTTCACATCAAATCATTGTACATATTTGACGTATTGTTTACTTCAAAGAGAAAACATTTAGAGATAAAAAATTAAATATTTTCGTTAGTTAAAGAGTTCGCCTTCAGTTCCAATATTTTATGCCATCTTTCAGGGTTCGAATCTTAGGCTAAACAATTGTTTTTTTTGTTTGTTTTGGTTTGTTATAGCGTTTCAGTTATTTCCTAGCCGATATCAATCATCATAAAGTTTTGAGAGCTCTTAATAAGGTGCAGAAACGTGTCTGTAATTTCTTCTCTGCACCCTCTCCTTCACAGACATGATGCTGCTAGTCTCAGTCTTTTCTATAAATACGATTATTGCATGTGTTCTTCAGAATTGTCTGATCTATTCCCTGTTTCTGTTGTTCCAGCTTGTTTGACTCGTTGGTCTAGTGGTCTCCATTAATTCGCTGTTTTGATACCTCATTGTAATACAGCTTCCTATTCCAGTAGCTTCTTTCCAAGAACTGCAGGCTTGTGGAACTCACTTCCTGCTGACTGTTTTCCTTCTACCTATAGCCGTAGTCTTTTCAAGACTAAGGCCGATAGGCATCTCTTGCCTTTGCGATAATCATCTTTCGTTCTTGTTAGCTCCTTACATAAAGTGGCTTCATGCCTTGTCTGGAGCGATTTCTATAAAAAAAACAACAAAATAGCATTATTTTAAATAAGAAATGGATGAGAAATATTAAATAGATGTTCTTAACTTCTAAATTTGACTATAAAATTCAAGAAGCCTGAAATAGACGCGTACTTCAGCTAGTATTGATACATTTATATAAATTGTTTGTTGTTTTCCTTTCTTCTTTAACAGTCCTTTTCTTACACATTATCATAGGAGTATAGAGTCCTGTGATTCTCATGAAGATTCGTTTCTATAATTTTACATATACTACAAACTGAGGCGCAGCATATATCAGAACCGGGGGTGCTGTATGTGTATTTGGTTTAGTCTGGTTTTGTTCTTAAATTAAACTTTTTTCACTGTAAATTGGACCTTAAAGTAAATTTACAAATGTTTATTAAATATAAAAGGAAAAAGAAAGTTTTCTTTTTTATTATTACAAATGACTCACCACTTATCAAGGTAGAAAGCCATTCGAGGATAATGGGTTAATGAGATGGATGGATTGCCAGTTGCATGATGAAGTATATTATGAGAGGATTGAAAATGATGAATGGAATAAATAAAATTTGATTGCTTATAAGGACAGTTTATGATCAGTATCTATTGACATTGGATTTAAAGACGACTATGTTTTAGTCTGTAGGCAACCAATCCCATAGTAATATGTTCCACAGTTTGAAAGTTTTTGGAGAGAAACTCTGCCCATGGAAATTCTGTTTGGTTTTAGGCACACAGAAGAAGAAAGTGTATTTCACCTAGTATATACAGGGTGGGCAAAAATAAGGGTCCTATTTTTAAAAATTCATAACTTTTTTATTTATTTATTTATTGATTTTTTTTTTTTAGAATAAGTAAAGGACCCCTTCCGAAGCAAGCATGAGCCGTATTAGCCCTAAGGAACGTACCCTCATTTAGAAAACATTATTTTTGCTTAAAAAACTCAAAACAGTGTAAAAAACAATACTTTAGTTTTTGTAAGTTTTACGAAGTGTTTTTCGGCTAAAATTTGTTTTGTTTATTTCAAAAAATCTCGGAAGGGTCAGTCTACACACACATAAAGTTTGGTGAGTTTAACTTTTATTTTGTGGAAGTTATTCAAATTCAAGTTATTCAAATTTAAAGATAGGACCCTTATTTTGGCCCACCCTGTATATATACAGATGAGAAAGTTTAAACCTAATCCATCTGGGGTATTTTTACTCTTGTTCTTCTAACATCTGCTTTTAAAAGTCTATGTTTACAACAAAGTCGCCTCATCTTCATCTTAGGAAAGAATTACGTCTGTCAATTAATCAATCGAGGAAACGACAAAATGTCAGATCGATAATGTCTCTCCTAATCATCTCTGTGTGCTGCCAATAATAATGTCATTCAATGAAGACACGGTTTTTATCAGCTTAATTTTTCTTTCGCGCAGTTTGAGCCAATACAGACGAGGACAGATATTTTTAAGATGCTTCCATTTGATCTGCGCGTTTAGCAATAAAAATGCTATCTCAAAATTATGTGTGACAGACGGACACTTCCTCTTATTGGGATGGGTGGATACATCTAAGAATAAAACGCTTTTATCACTGAAAACTGCGATTTCAAACTCAAGTATGACAGTCCGGCAGAAAAACAGATCACCATTCGCCCATGCATAGAGTATTGTTGCTACATCTGGGCTGGTGCACCAACCACTAGCTTCTCCGCCTTGAACAAGGTGAAAAAATAATTTCGAACCTAATAGAACAATCCATTGAAGTATTTGTAAAACAAGCACAAGGATGCAACGATGGGACAGGGGCTGAGCTTGGTTGACAGTGAGGGACCTATTAAGTTGGCGAGTCTTTTTTAGACGTTGTCTAAGAGGGAGAGACTAGTGGATGATGCACCAGCCCAGATGTGGCAACAATACTCCATGCATGGGCGGATGGTGGCTTTGTAGAGATACAGAATAATGTCAGGTGTGAGGAGTTTATTAGCACGGTAGAGGGAGCCCACCTTCTTCGCTGTAGCCTTGGCAATGTCTTCAATGACTCAATGTTTACTCGTTCACTCTTTATGTATATGTAATAAAAAGCAGATCAACTATACTGATCCACTCTTTATGTATATGTAATAAAAAGCAGATCAACTGAACTGGTCCACTCTTTATGTATATGTAATAAAAAGCAGATCAACTATACTGGTCCACTCTTTATGTATATGTAATAAAAAGCAGATTAATTATACTGATCCACTCTTTATGTATATGCAATAAAAAAGCAGATCAAGTATACTGATCCACTCTTTATGTATATGTAATAAAAAGCAGATCAACTATACTGATCCACTCTTTATGTATATGTAATAAAAAGCAGATCAACTGAACTGGTCCACTCTTTATGTATATGTAATAAAAAGCAGATCAACTATACTGGTCCACTCTTTATGTATATGTAATAAAAAGCAGATCAACTATACTGGTCCACTCTTTATGTATATGTAATAAAAAGCAGATCAACTATACTGGTCCACTGTTTATGTATATGTAATAAAAAGCAGATCAACTGAACTGGTCCACTCTTTATGTATATGTAATAAAATGCAGATCAACTATACTGGTCCACTCTTTATGTATATATAATAAAAAGCAGATCAACTAAACTGATCCACTGTTTATGTATATCGAATAAAAAGCAGATCAACTGAACTGGTCCACTCTGTATGTATATGTAATAAAAAGCAGATCAACTATACTGATCCACTCTTTATGTATATGTAATAAAAAGCAGATCAACTAAACTGGTCCACTCTTTATGTATATGTAATAAAAAGCAGATCAGCTATACTGGTCCACTCTTTATGTATATGTAATCAAAAGCAGATCAACTATACTGGTCCACTGTTTATGTATATGTAATAAAAAGCAGATCAACTGAACTGGTCCACTCTTTATGTATATGTAATAAAATGCAGATCAACTATACTGGTCCACTCTTTATGTATATGTAATAAAAAGCAGATCAACTAAACTGGTCCACTCTTGATGTATATCTAATAAAAAGCCGATCAACTAAACTGGTCCACTCTTGATGTATATCTAATAAAAAGCAGATCAACTAAACTGGTCCACTTTTGATGTATATGTAATAAAAAGCAGATCAACTGAACTGGTCCACTCTTTATGTATATGTAATAAAAAGCAGATCAACTAAACTGGTCCACTCTTGATGTATATCTAATAAAAAGCAGATCAACTAAACTGGTCCACTTTTGATGTATATGTAATAAAAAGCAGATCAACTAAACTGGTCCACTCTTGATGTATATGTAACAAAAAGTAGATCAATTATACTGGTCCACTCTTTATATATATGTAATAAAATGCAGATCAAACATACTGGTCCACTCTTTATGTATATGTAACAAAGAACGTTATTATTATTATTGGAATTGTTTTGTTAGATTATAATACATTCACCTTCTGTGCTGACAAGTTGTGCCATTTGATAAAGACACCATTTCCTTGCAGGCTTTGTTCTTGTCTGATAGACTCTCAGCCAATACAAAAAGTTATCGGACACAATTGATCTCAAACAATGATGAACGACTTTTTGGCTTTGGTTATGAACAAAGACATTATGCCGCTTATAAAAAGAACACACACAAATAAAAACCCTTCAGTTCTTTGGCAGATATCCTGGAAATTTTCCACCTCATTTCTTTAGAATAATAAAAAAAAAAGACACAAAGTAAGATTCTTCTATAAAACTTTCGGTTAATTACCAATATACGCACCACTACTGTTACTTATGTATATCTGACAGATGAGTTAAGCAACATTAAACCTGGTTAGTACTGAGATGAGTGACTTCTCAGTGTGTGTATGGGGGAGGCATTATTTTCATAAAATTCGTGCCCAACTAAGCCTTAATTTCTGGTTCCGCCTGTAAAACATTCGCGGCAAAAACTTGTCTAGCTACAACCACTGCCAAGAACAGAGATTCTTTCCAAAAAACTCTATATCTGTGGAACACAATACTACAGGACCACTTCCCGTTTGACTACAACATGGTTGTTTACAAGTCAAATATTAACAAATTCATGTCTATCCATCATCTTAAGTAATCAAATTCTGCCAATTTCACCATTTGTTTCAAATCCTCTCATAATATTGGTCATCATCCACCTAACAATTTCATTAATCCATTATCCTCGAGTGACCTTTGGCCTTGGTAAGTGGTGACTCGTTAGTATATATATATATATATATAAAAACAACAGACAAACCAAAACTATACACAAAAGTTCTGGTTGATTATCAATAGAGACATTAGTACTGTTAGTTATGTCTAACTGACAGATCAGTTAAGCAACATTGAACCTGGTTAGTACTGAGATGAGTGACTTTTACCGTGTATGTATGGGGGGGCTACGATTGGTGTGATGAATAGTGACATGAACTATGGAATTGCTTAGCAGAGTTCGAATCCAGTCAGATCGAGTGCAATTACTTATATTGTGTTGTGGAGTAAGCCGATTTACCTATTTTAGGAATAAATGGACTTCCCCAGACACAATACATACAGTAACATCTAAGCGTCATTGGGCAGCAAAGTGTGGCCGTTATGGGCCCAAGCGCATGACGCGTACTCCTGTAAAATAATTCTGTTAATATACTGTTTTTAATTATACCATTGTGTTTGTCTTCATTATTATCGGTCTGCAAGCCCACAATATATCGTAATACCATTGGGAAAAGTATGAACGGTAGGTCAATGACGCAAACTTATGTAGATACATAATATATATATATATATATATATATATATATATATATATATATATATATATATATATATATATATCCCGGTCTTCACACAATAAACAATCTTCTAAGTGAAAAATTTAAATATATATATATACATATATATATATATACATATATATATATAATTTATTTAGATACTGTATATTACATATTTCAGCAATGTACCGCGGTTTCATCCAAAACGGCAGATTTAGACATCTTTAGTAAATCTCAGTGCCCAGTGGAATCATCGGCAAGCTGAAACGATTGTAGTCACGTCTCGATAGGGAATGGCGTCAACAATCGTTTCAGCTTGCCGATGATTCCACTGGGCACTGAGATTTACTAAAGATGTCTAAATCTGCTGTTTTGGATGAAACCGCGGTACATTGCTGAAATATGTAATATACAGTATCTAAATAAATTATATTAGCTTTCTTATATGATCGAGCACTTTATTTGATTTCTTTTCATATACAACCTGACACTATATATATATATATATATATATATATATATATATATATATATATATAGAGAGAGAGAGAGAGAGAGAGAGATAGAAGAAAAAAGAGTGATAAATATGCGACGATTTATTTCAAATTTCAATTGTTCAATGCAAGGTGTATTCAGTAATAAACTAGTGTTTATTATTCTTTCCTTAAGCCAAGGCTTTTCAAAGGTCGAAATCTTATCATCGGAGGAGAAATACAGATGGATAAGTTGGCTTTCGAAAAAAAACAAAGTTAAAATATTTGAAAATTATTATTATAAAAGGAATTTTTGTTAACAAAAATTCCTTTTATAATAATAATTTTCATATTTTTCAAATATTTGAACTTTGGTTTTTTTCGAAAGCCAACTATCCATCTGTATTTCTCCTCTGATGATAAGATTTCGATCTTTGAAAAGCCTTGGCTTAAGGAAAGAATAATAAACACTAGTTTATTACTGAATACACCTTGCATTGAACAATTGAAATTTGAAATAAATTTGGACAATCGTCGCATATTTATCATTCTTTTTTCTTCTATCTCTACAATTGCTCTATCTCGTATATTGAGCTAATCCACTTCACAATAGGTTCCATCTACTAAAAGTTTTTACTTTGGTTTATATTTGATCCTATATATATATATATATATATATATATATATATATATATATATATATATATATATACATATAAAGATAGATGAAAGAAGAGTGATAAACATGTACGAATGTCCAGATTTATTTCAAACTTCAATTGTTCAATGCAAGGTATATTCTGTAATAAAATTATGTTTATTATTCTTTCCTTAAGCCAAGGCTTTTCAAGGATCGAAATCTTATCATTATACAGATAGATAAGTTGGCAGTGGAAAAGCCAAAATTCAACATTTGAAAAAATATTAAGAAATGGAGAGTTGAAAAAAAGATATGGGGTTTGTCCAGTTGGTAATCAATGTTGAATTTTGGCTTTTCCACTGCCAACTTATCTATCTATATAATTCCTCTGATGATAAGATTTCGATCTTTGAAAAGTCTTGGCTTAAGGAAAGAATAATAAACATAATTTTATTACAGAATATACCTTGCATTGAACAATCGAAGTTTGAAATAAATCTGGACATTCGTACATGTTTATCACTCTTCTTTCATCTATCTTTATATATATATATATATATATATATATATAGTAAACTGCATTTGCAGTTTACTATATGTACATACGGTATTTGAAATTGTTATGTTGTATAATAAAATTAAATAAGCATAAACAGTTTTGATGTTAATATAGTTAGGATAGGTGGAAAAAACTTTTGCATTTATTCATTTATATATATATATATATATATATATATATATATATATATATATATATATATATATATGAGAGAGAATGCTAATCGAGTGTTCGATCCCTACCTGGTACGTCATGCTGATGACGGCTTATAGCCAGAAACGCGCGTCCATGTTTAACTTTTGTGCACACAAAAATTAATTTGTAAATTAATTATAAAAATCTGTATACAATAAATTGGTTTATAAATTAATTAATTAATTTTTAAAAAAAGTTGAATTGTAGTATCCGAACAGATACTACGCTTTGCATTATTCACTAGCTGTAAGGAAAAAAATATACAATGTAACAAACTAGGCAGAAGGCCATCAAAAATGTGGTCATCCTCGTTATAATGTAACAGAATTGATTATCCTATCCTTTGTAAAAATCCTCTAAATCATTACAATATCACATTCACTCTTTAAAAAAATATCCCCAAAATGTTTAAGAAAATTTAAATTTTTTTGTAAATATAACTTTTCACAAATTCATTAGCAGTGGGGCGGGGGGGGGGGGAAACAAAGAACCGGTTAGGAAGACAAGACCCTTTCAACCCTTTCTAAATAATAGACAGATAATACACTTTGATCCGAGCCAAAAGGCTGAATGTTTTTGTTGTAGTCTTAGCACACACACACACACACACACGCGCACGCAACGTTTTGTTTTGACTAAACAGTTTCAGATTTAATCTTGCTTAAAGAAAACAAAAAATTCATTTTTAATGTGTGATTTTTTTTTGTTTTTTTTGTCTTTTGCCTAAAAGTCTTTGTATGCATAAAGTCTGTCTGCAACAAAAAAGCACTTCTGCATCTGATAATTGATACAATCCTCTCCTTCCATACAAACCTGGAGGTAACAATCATTCTCTTTCAAGAGAGTGTCAACAAACAAAGAAGATGAGAAGAAGAAGAAACAAAAAATGTCCCGTAAGAATACACAAAATAAAAAAAAAATGGCGATACCAGTGTTGACCCATTTTTACGCATTGTGATTGGAAATCGAATCATTGAACACAGGAAGTGGAAAATTAAGATTGCGCGTATAAAATTGAATGAAAAATATTCAAGAAGAAAAAAAATACCAATTAATGATGAAAATAAAATATTATATGAATGAAAAAAATGAATAAATAAATGGAAAAGATCAATTATTCCTGTTCTAATAAAGTCTTTTATTTAAACCAAAACGATTTTTCTTCAAATCAAAAATTAAAGTGACAAATTGTTTTTTTAGTGTAAAAATATCTTTTATTTATTATTCTTTATTGAATATATTGTTTATCTTTAATTGTTTTTATCATATCTATATATTTATATTAGACGTACCCGTAATTAAATTGTTTTTATCATATCTATATATTTATATTAGACGTACCCGTAATTAAATTTTTTTTATCATATCTATATATTTATATTAGACGTATCCGTAATTTAATTTTTTTTATCATATCTATATATTTATATTAGACGTACCCGTAATTTAATTTTTTTATCATATCTATATATTTATATTAGATGTACCCGTAATTTGATTTTTTTATCATATCTATATATTTATATTAGACGTACCCGTAATTTGATTTTTTTATCATATCTATATATTTATATTAGACGTACCCGTAATTTAATTTTTTTTATCATATCTATATATTTATATTAGACGTACCCGTAATTTGATTTTTTTTATCATATCTATATATTTATATTAGACGTACCCGTAATTTGATTTTTTTATTATCATATCTATATATTTATATTAGACGTACCCGTAATTTAATTCTTTTTATCATATCTATATATTTATATTAGACGTACCCGTAATTTAATTTTTTTATCATATCTATATATTTATATTAGACGTACCCGTAATTTGATTTTTTTATTATCATATCTATATATTTATATTAGACGTACCCGTAATTTAATTCTTTTTATCATATCTATATATTTATATTAGACGTACCCGTAATTTGATTTTTTTTATCATATCTATATATTTATATTAGACGTACCCGTAATTAAATTGTTTTTATCATATCTATATATTTATATTAGACGTACCCGTAATTAAATTGTTTTTATCATATCTATATATTTATATTAGACGTACCCGTAATTTAATTTTTTTTATCATATCTATATATTTATATTAGACGTATCCGTAATTTGATTTTTTTATTATCATATCTATATATTTATATTAGACGTATCCGTAATTTAATTTTTTTATCATATCTATATATTTATATTAGACGTACCCGTAATTTAATTTTTTTTATCATATCTATATATTTATATTAGACGTACCCGTAATTTAATTTTTTTTATCATATCTATATATTTATATTAGATGTACCCGTAATTTAATTTTTTTTATCATATCTATATATTTATATTAGACGTACCCGTAATTTAATTTTTTTTATCATATCTATATATTTATATTAGACGTACCCGTAATTTGATTTTTTTTATCATATCTATATATTTATATTAGACGTACCCGTAATTTGATTTTTTTATCATATCTATATATTTATATTAGACGTACCCGTAATTAAATTGTTTTTATCATATCTATATATTTATATTAGACGTATCCGTAATTTAATTTTTTTTATCATATCTATATATTTATATTAGACGTACCCGTAATTAAATTGTTTTTATCATATCTATATATTTATATTAGACGTATCCGTAATTTAATTTTTTTTATCATATCTATATATTTATATTAGACGTACCCGTAATTTAATTTTTTTATCATATCTATATATTTATATTAGATGTACCCGTAATTTGATTTTTTTTATCATATCTATATATTTATATTAGACGTACCCGTAATTTAATTTTTTTTATCATATCTATATATTTATACTAGACGTATCCGTGACCCGTTGGGTCATAAACACAATTTATTCTACTTTGATTTCATTCGAAAATTCATAAACCGTGATATATCCGTTAAGACATTCTTCTTGCATAACTAAAAACAGGAACATAAGTCAGTAATGAGAATGCATACCTCCAACGTAAGCATGGGCAAAAGTCTTATCTAGGCCTTATACTTCTCCATATTGTATGAAGTATTTCCAAAGTTATGCCATGGAAACGTTGATAACTCAGAAACTATTTATCTGATCAGGCTGAAATTTTGCATGGTGGTTATCTGACCATCAGATCCATGCATCAAATTTTGAAAAATCCAAAGTTGAAATATCGTAAAAGTTTCGACCATGACCTAAGTTTTTATGGTCAAAGTGCAGGGTCGTGTAAGATGCGGGACTTCATTGGTTACAATATGGGCCAAGTAGTGAGTCTCTACGATGTACAGAATCAAAGTTATTGCCTAAAACTGTGACTTTCACCTTGATATCCCAAAATTAAATCAGTTCGAAATTAGACACTGACCGATATTTTGTACCAAGTTTGACATAAATGTATATAAGATACAGGACTTCATTGGTTACAATATGGGCCAAGTAGCGAGTCTCTATGATGTACAGAATCAAAGTTATTGCCTAAAACTGTGACTTTCATCTTGATATCCCAAAATTAAATCAGTTCGAAATTAGACACTGACCGATATTTTGTACCAAGTTTGACATAAATGTATATAAGATACAGGACTTCATTGGTTACAATATGGGCCAAGTAGCGAGTCTCTATGATGTACAGAATCAAAGTTATTGCCTAAAAGTGTGACTTTCATCTTGATATCCCAAAATTAAATCAGTTCGAAATTAGACACTAACCGATATTTTGTACCAAGTTTGACATTAATGTATATAAGATACAGGACTTCATTGGTTACAATATGGGCCAAGCAGCGAGTCTCTATGATGTACAGAATCAAAGTTATTGCCTAAAACTGTGACTTTCACCTTGATATCCCAAAATTAAATCAGTTCGAAATTAGACACTGACCGATATTTTGTACCAAGTTTGACATAAATGTATATAAGATACAGGACTTCATTGGTTACAATATGGGCCAAGTAGCGAGTCTCTATGATGTACAGAATCAAAGTTATTGCCTAAAACTGTGACTTTCACCTTGATATCCCAAAATTAAATCAGTTCGAAATTAGACACTGACCGATATTTTGTACCAAGTTTGACATAAATGTATATAAGATACAGGACTTCATTGGTTACAATATGGGCCAAGTAGCGAGTCTCTATGATGTACAGAATCAAAGTTATTGCCTAAAACTGTGACTTTCATCTTGATATCCCAAAATTAAATCAGTTCGAAATTAGACACTAACCGATATTTTGTACCAAGTTTGACATAAATGTATATAAGATACAGGACTTCATTGGTTACAATATGGGCCAAGCAGCGAGTCTCTATGATGTACAGAATCAAAGTTATTGCCTAAAACTGTGACTTTCACCTTGATATCCCAAAATTAAATCAGTTCGAAATTAGACACTGACCGATATTTTGTACCAAGTTTGACATAAATGTATATAAGATACAGGACTTCATTGGTTACAATATGGGCCAAGTAGCGAGTCTCTATGATGTACAGAATCAAAGTTATTGCCTAAAACTGTGACTTTCATCTTGATATCCCAAAATTAAATCAGTTCGAAATTAGACACTAACCGATATTTTGTACCAAGTTTGACATAAATGTATATAAGATACAGGACTTCATTGGTTACAATATGGGCCAAGCAGCGAGTCTCTATGATGTACAGAATCAAAGTTATTGCCTAAAACTGTGACTTTCACCTTGATATCCCAAAATTAAATCAGTTCGAAATTAGACACTGACCGATATTTTGTACCAAGTTTGACATAAATGTATATAAGATACAGGACTTCATTGGTTACAATATGGGCCAAGTAGCGAGTCTCTATGATGTACAGAATCAAAGTTATTGCCTAAAACTGTGACTTTCATCTTGATATCCCAAAATTAAATCAGTTCGAAATTAGACACTAACCGATATTTTGTACCAAGTTTGACATAAATGTATATAAGATACAGGACTTCATTGGTTACAATATGGGCCAAGTAGTGAGTCTCTATGATGTACAGAATCAAAGTTATTGCCTAAAACTGTGACTTTCATCTTGATATCCCAAAATTAAATCAGTTCGAAATTAGACACTGACCGATATTTTGTACCAAGTTTGACATAAATGTATATAAGATACAGGACTTCATTGGTTACAATATGGGCCAAGTAGCGAGTCTCTATGATGTACAGAATCAAAGTTATTGCCTAAAACTGTGACTTTCATCTTGATATCCCAAAATTAAATCAGTTCGAAATTAGACACTAACCGATATTTTGTACCAAGTTTGACATAAATGTATATAAGATACAGGACTTCATTGGTTACAATATGGGCCAAGCAGCGAGTCTCTATGATGTACAGAATCAAAGTTATTGCCTAAAACTGTGACTTTCATCTTGATATCCCAAAATTAAATCAGTTCGAAATTAGACACTAACCGATATTTTGTACCAAGTTTGACATAAATGTATATAAGATACAGGACTTCATTGGTTACAATATGGGCCAAGCAGCGAGTCTCTATGATGTACAGAATCAAAGTTATTGCCTAAAACTGTGACTTTCATCTTGATATCCCAAAATTAAATCAGTTCGAAATTAGACACTAACCGATATTTTGTACCAAGTTTGACATAAGTGTATATAAGATACAGGACTTCATTGGTTACAATATGGGCCAAGCAGCGAGTCTCTATGATGTACAGAATCAAAGTTATTGCCTAAAACTGTGACTTTCATCTTGATATCCCAAAATTAAATCAGTTCGAAATTAGACACTAACCGATATTTTGTACCAAGTTTGACATAAGTGTATATAAGATACAGGACTTCATTGGTTACAATATGGGCCAAGCAGCGAGTCTCTATGATGTACAGAATCAAAGTTATTGCCTAAAAGTGTGACTTTCACCTTGATATCCCAAAATTAAATCAGTTCGAAATTAGACACTAACCGATATTTTGTACCAAGTTTGACATAAGTGTATATAAGATACAGGACTTCATTGGTTACAATATGGGCCAAGTAGTGAGTCTCTATGATGTACAGAATCAAAGTTATTGCCTAAAAGTGTGACTTTCACCTTGATATCCCAAAATTAAATCAGTTCGAAATTAGACACTAACCGATATTTTGTACCAAGTTTGACATAAATGTATATAAGATACAGGACTTCATTGGTTACAATATGGGCCAAGCAGCGAGTCTCTATGATGTACAGAATCAAAGTTATTGCCTAAAAGTGTGACTTTCACCTTGATATCCCAAAATTAAATCAGTTCGAAATTAGACACTAACCGATATTTTGTACCAAGTTTGACATAAGTGTATATAAGATACAGGACTTCATTGGTTACAATATGGGCCAAGTAGTGAGTCTCTATGATGTACAGAATCAAAGTTATTGCCTAAAAGTGTGACTTTCACCTTGATATCCCAAAATTAAATCAGTTCGAAATTAGACACTAACCGATATTTTGTACCAAGTTTGACATAAGTGTATATAAGATACAGGACTTCATTGGTTACAATATGGGCCAAGTAGTGAGTCTCTATGATGTACAGAATCAAAGTTATTGCCTAAAACTGTGACTTTCACCTTGATATCCCAAAATTAAATCAGTTCGAAATTAGACACTGACCGATATTTTGTACCAAGTTTGACATAAATGTATATAAGATACAGGACTTCATTGGTTACAATATGGGCCAAGTAGCGAGTCTCTATGATGTACAGAATCAAAGTTATTGCCTAAAACTGTGACTTTCATCTTGATATCCCAAAATTAAATCAGTTCGAAATTAGACACTGACCGATATTTTGACCAAGTTTGACATAAATGTATATAAGATACAGGACTTCATTGGTTACAATATGGGCCAAGTAGCGAGTCTCTATGATGTACAGAATCAAAGTTATTGCCTAAAACTGTGACTTTCACCTTGATATCCCAAAATTAAATCAGTTCGAAATTAGACACTGACCGATATTTTGTACCAAGTTTGACATAAATGTATATAAGATACAGGACTTCATTGGTTACAATATGGGCCAAGTAGCGAGTCTCTATGATGTACAGAATCAAAGTTATTGCCTAAAACTGTGACTTTCACCTTGATATCCCAAAATTAAATCAGTTCGAAATTAGACACTGACCGATATTTTGTACCAAGTTTGACATAAATGTATATAAGATACAGGACTTCATTGGTTACAATATGGGCCAAGTAGCGAGTCTCTATGATGTACAGAATCAAAGTTATTGCCTAAAACTGTGACTTTCACCTTGATATCCCAAAATTAAATCAGTTCGAAATTAGACACTAACCGATATTTTGTACCAAGTTTGACATAAATGTATATAAGATACAGGACTTCATTGGTTACAATATGGGCCAAGCAGCGAGTCTCTATGATGTACAGAATCAAAGTTATTGCCTAAAACTGTGACTTTCATCTTGATATCCCAAAATTAAATCAGTTCGAAATTAGACACTGACCGATATTTTGTACCAAGTTTGACATAAATGTATATAAGATACAGGACTTCATTGGTTACAATATGGGCCAAGTAGCGAGTCTCTATGATGTACAGAATCAAAGTTATTGCCTAAAACTGTGACTTTCATCTTGATATCCCAAAATTAAATCAGTTCGAAATTAGACACTAACCGATATTTTGTACCAAGTTTGACATAAGTGTATATAAGATACAGGACTTCATTGGTTACAATATGGGCCAAGTAGCGAGTCTCTATGATGTACAGAATCAAAGTTATTGCCTAAAACTGTGACTTTCATCTTGATATCCCAAAATTAAATCAGTTCGAAATTAGACACTAACCGATATTTTGTACCAAGTTTGACATAAGTGTATATAAGATACAGGACTTCATTGGTTACAATATGGGCCAAGCAGCGAGTCTCTATGATGTACAGAATCAAAGTTATTGCCTAAAACTGTGACTTTCATCTTGATATCCCAAAATTAAATCAGTTCGAAATTAGACACTAACCGATATTTTGTACCAAGTTTGACATAAGTGTATATAAGATACAGGACTTCATTGGTTACAATATGGGCCAAGCAGCGAGTCTCTATGATGTACAGAATCAAAGTTATTGCCTAAAAGTGTGACTTTCACCTTGATATCCCAAAATTAAATCAGTTCGAAATTAGACACTAACCGATATTTTGTACCAAGTTTGACATAAGTGTATATAAGATACAGGACTTCATTGGTTACAATATGGGCCAAGTAGTGAGTCTCTATGGTGTACAGAATCAAAGTTATTGCCTAAAAGTGTGACTTTCATCTTGATATCCCAAAATTAAATCAGTTCGAAATTAGACACTGACCGATATTTTGTACCAAGTTTGACATAAATGTATATAAGATACAGGACTTCATTGGTTACAATATGGGCCAAGCAGCGAGTCTCTATGATGTACAGAATCAAAGTTATTGCCTAAAACTGTGACTTTCATCTTGATATCCCAAAATTAAATCAGTTCGAAATTAGACACTAACCGATATTTTGTACCAAGTTTGACATAAATGTATATAATATACAGGACTTCATTGGTTACAATATGGGCCAAGTAGTGAGTCTCTATGGTGTACAGAATCAAAGTTATTGCCTAAAACTGTGACTTTCATCTTGATATCCCAAAATTAAATCAGTTCGAAATTAGACACTAACCGATATTTTGTACCAAGTTTGACATAAATGTATATAATATACAGGACTTCATTGGTTACAATATGGGCCAAGTAGTGAGTCTCTATGGTGTACAGAATCAAAGTTATTGCCTAAAAGTGTGACTTTCATCTTGATATCCCAAAATTAAATCAGTTCGAAATTAGACACTAACCGATATTTTGTACCAAGTTTGACATAAGTGTATATAAGATACAGGACTTCATTGGTTACAATATGGGCCAAGCAGCGAGTCTCTATGATGTACAGAATCAAAGTTATTGCCTAAAACTGTGACTTTCATCTTGATATCCCAAAATTAAATCAGTTCGAAATTAGACACTAACCGATATTTTGTACCAAGTTTGACATAAATGTATATAAGATACAGGACTTCATTGGTTACAATATGGGCCAAGCAGCGAGTCTCTATGATGTACAGAATCAAAGTTATTGCCTAAAAGTGTGACTTTCACCTTGATATCCCAAAATTAAATCAGTTCGAAATTAGACACTAACCGATATTTTGTACCAAGTTTGACATAAGTGTATATAAGATACAGGACTTCATTGGTTACAATATGGGCCAAGTAGTGAGTCTCTATGGTGTACAGAATCAAAGTTATTGCCTAAAAGTGTGACTTTCATCTTGATATCCCAAAATTAAATCAGTTCGAAATTAGACACTGACCGATATTTTGTACCAAGTTTGACATAAATGTATATAAGATACAGGACTTCATTGGTTACAATATGGGCCAAGCAGCGAGTCTCTATGATGTACAGAATCAAAGTTATTGCCTAAAACTGTGACTTTCATCTTGATATCCCAAAATTAAATCAGTTCGAAATTAGACACTAACCGATATTTTGTACCAAGTTTGACATAAATGTATATAATATACAGGACTTCATTGGTTACAATATGGGCCAAGTAGTGAGTCTCTATGGTGTACAGAATCAAAGTTATTGCCTAAAAGTGTGACTTTCATCTTGATATCCCAAAATTAAATCAGTTCGAAATTAGACACTGACCGATATTTTGTACCAAGTTTGACATAAATGTATATAAGATACAGGACTTCATTGGTTACAATATGGGCCAAGCAGCGAGTCTCTATGATGTACAGAATCAAAGTTATTGCCTAAAACTGTGACTTTCATCTTGATATCCCAAAATTAAATCAGTTCGAAATTAGACACTAACCGATATTTTGTACCAAGTTTGACATAAGTGTATATAAGATACAGGACTTCATTGGTTACAATATGGGCCAAGCAGCGAGTCTCTATGATGTACAGAATCAAAGTTATTGCCTAAAAGTGTGACTTTCACCTTGATATCCCAAAATTAAATCAGTTCGAAATTAGACACTGACCGATATTTTGACCAAGTTTGACATAAATGTATATAAGATACAGGACTTCATTGGTTACAATATGGGCCAAGTAGCGAGTCTCTATGATGTACAGAATCAAAGTTATTGCCTAAAAGTGTGACTTTCACCTTGATATCCCAAAATTAAATCAGTTCGAAATTAGACACTGACCGATATTTTGTACCAAGTTTGACATAAGTGTATATAAGATACAGGACTTCATTGGTTACAATATGGGCCAAGCAGCGAGTCTCTATGATGTACAGAATCAAAGTTATTGCCTAAAACTGTGACTTTCATCTTGATATCCCAAAATTAAATCAGTTCGAAATTAGACACTGACCGATATTTTGTACCAAGTTTGACATAAGTGTATATAAGATACAGGACTTCATTGGTTACAATATGGGCCAAGTAGTGAGTCTCTATGATGTACAGAATCAAAGTTATTGCCTAAAACTGTGACTTTCATCTTGATATCCCAAAATTAAATCAGTTCGAAATTAGACACTGACCGATATTTTGTACCAAGTTTGACATAAGTGTATATAAGATACAGGACTTCATTGGTTACAATATGGGCCAAGTAGTGAGTCTCTATGATGTACAGAATCAAAGTTATTGCCTAAAAGTGTGACTTTCACCTTGATATCCCAAAATTAAATCAGTTCGAAATTAGACACTGACCGATATTTTGTACCAAGTTTGACATAAGTGTATATAAGATACAGGACTTCATTGGTTACAATATGGGCCAAGTAGTGAGTCTCTATGGTGTACAGAATCAAAGTTATTGCCTAAAAGTGTGACTTTCATCTTGATATCCCAAAATTAAATCAGTTCGAAATTAGACACTGACCGATATTTTGTACCAAGTTTGACATAAGTGTATATAAGATACAGGACTTCATTGGTTACAATATGGGCCAAGTAGTGAGTCTCTATGGTGTACAGAATCAAAGTTATTGCCTAAAAGTGTGACTTTCATCTTGATATCCCAAAATTAAATCAGTTCGAAATTAGACACTGACCGATATTTTGTACCAAGTTTGACATAAGTGTATATAAGATACAGGACTTCATTGGTTACAATATGGGCCAAGTAGTGAGTCTCTATGGTGTACAGAATCAAAGTTATTGCCTAAAAGTGTGACTTTCATCTTGATATCCCAAAATTAAATCAGTTCGAAATTAGACACTGACCGATATTTTGTACCAAGTTTGACATAAGTGTATATAAGATACAGGACTTCATTGGTTACAATATGGGCCAAGTAGTGAGTCTCTATGGTGTACAGAATCAAAGTTATTGCCTAAAAGTGTGACTTTCATCTTGATATCCCAAAATTAAATCAGTTCGAAATTAGACACTGACCGATATTTTGTACCAAGTTTGACATAAGTGTATATAAGATACAGGACTTCATTGGTTACAATATGGGCCAAGTAGTGAGTCTCTATGGTGTACAGAATCAAAGTTATTGCCTAAAACTGTGACTTTCATCTTGATATCCCAAAATTAAATCAGTTCGAAATTAGACACTGACCGATATTTTGTACCAAGTTTGACATAAGTGTATATAAGATACAGGACTTCATTGGTTACAATATGGGCCAAGTAGTGAGTCTCTATGGTGTACAGAATCAAAGTTATTGCCTAAAAGTGTGACTTTCACCTTGATATCCCAAAATTAAATCAGTTCGAAATTAGACACTAACCGATATTTTGTACCAAGTTTGACATAAGTGTATATAAGATACAGGACTTCATTGGTTACAATATGGGCCAAGTAGTGAGTCTCTATGGTGTACAGAATCAAAGTTATTGCCTAAAAGTGTGACTTTCATCTTGATATCCCAAAATTAAATCAGTTCGAAATTAGACACTGACCGATATTTTGTACCAAGTTTGACATAAGTGTATATAAGATACAGGACTTCATTGGTTACAATATGGGCCAAGTAGCGAGTCTCTATGGTGTACAGAATCAAAGTTATTGCCTAAAAGTGTGACTTTCATCTTGATATCCCAAAATTAAATCAGTTCGAAATTAGACACTAACCGATATTTTGTACCAAGTTTGACATAAGTGTATATAAGATACAGGACTTCATTGGTTACAATATGGGCCAAGTAGTGAGTCTCTATGGTGTACAGAATCAAAGTTATTGCCTAAAAGTGTGACTTTCACCTTGATATCCCAAAATTAAATCAGTTCGAAATTAGACACTAACCGATATTTTGTACCAAGTTTGACATAAGTGTATATAAGATACAGGACTTCATTGGTTACAATATGGGCCAAGTAGTGAGTCTCTATGGTGTACAGAATCAAAGTTATTGCCTAAAAGTGTGACTTTCATCTTGATATCCCAAAATTAAATCAGTTCGAAATTAGACACTAACCGATATTTTGTACCAAGTTTGACATAAGTGTATATAAGATACAGGACTTCATTGGTTACAATATGGGCCAAGTAGTGAGTCTCTATGGTGTACAGAATCAAAGTTATTGCCTAAAAGTGTGACTTTCACCTTGATATCCCAAAATTAAATCAGTTCGAAATTAGACACTAACCGATATTTTGTACCAAGTTTGACATAAGTGTATATAAGATACAGGACTTCATTGGTTACAATATGGGCCAAGTAGTGAGTCTCTATGGTGTACAGAATCAAAGTTATTGCCTAAAAGTGTGACTTTCACCTTGATATCCCAAAATTAAATCAGTTCGAAATTAGACACTAACCGATATTTTGTACCAAGTTTGACATAAGTGTATATAAGATACAGGACTTCATTGGTTACAATATGGGCCAAGTAGCGAGTCTCTATGGTGTACAGAATCAAAGTTATTGCCTAAAAGTGTGACTTTCATCTTGATATCCCAAAATTAAATCAGTTCGAAATTAGACACTAACCGATATTTTGTACCAAGTTTGACATAAGTGTATATAAGATACAGGACTTCATTGGTTACAATATGGGCCAAGTAGTGAGTCTCTATGGTGTACAGAATCAAAGTTATTGCCTAAAAGTGTGACTTTCATCTTGATATCCCAAAATTAAATCAGTTCGAAATTAGACACTAACCGATATTTTGTACCAAGTTTGACATAAGTGTATATAAGATACAGGACTTCATTGGTTACAATATGGGCCAAGTAGTGAGTCTCTATGGTGTACAGAATCAAAGTTATTGCCTAAAAGTGTGACTTTCATCTTGATATCCCAAAATTAAATCAGTTCGAAATTAGACACTAACCGATATTTTGTACCAAGTTTGACATAAGTGTATATAAGATACAGGACTTCATTGGTTACAATATGGGCCAAGTAGTGAGTCTCTATGGTGTACAGAATCAAAGTTATTGCCTAAAAGTGTGACTTTCACCTTGATATCCCAAAATTAAATCAGTTCGAAATTAGACACTAACCGATATTTTGTACCAAGTTTGACATAAGTGTATATAAGATACAGGACTTCATTGGTTACAATATGGGCCAAGTAGTGAGTCTCTATGGTGTACAGAATCAAAGTTATTGCCTAAAAGTGTGACTTTCATCTTGATATCCCAAAATTAAATCAGTTCGAAATTAGACACTGACCGATACTTTGACCAAGTTTGACATAAGTGTATATAAGATACAGGACTTCATTGGTTACAATATGGGCCAAGTAGTGAGTCTCTATGGTGTACAGAATCAAAGTTATTGCCTAAAAGTGTGACTTTCATCTTGATATCCCAAAATTAAATCAGTTCGAAATTAGACACTAACCGATATTTTGTACCAAGTTTGACATAAGTGTATATAAGATACAGGACTTCATTGGTTACAATATGGGCCAAGTAGTGAGTCTCTATGGTGTACAGAATCAAAGTTATTGCCTAAAAGTGTGACTTTCACCTTGATATCCCAAAATTAAATCAGTTCGAAATTAGACACTAACCGATATTTTGTACCAAGTTTGACATAAGTGTATATAAGATACAGGACTTCATTGGTTACAATATGGGCCAAGTAGTGAGTCTCTATGATGTACAGAATCAAAGTTATTGCCTAAAACTGTGACTTTCACCTTGATATCCCAAAATTAAATCAGTTCGAAATTAGACACTGACCGATATTTTGACCAAGTTTGACATAAGTGTATATAAGATACAGGACTTCATTGGTTACAATATGGGCCAAGTAGTGAGTCTCTATGGTGTACAGAATCAAAGTTATTGCCTAAAAGTGTGACTTTCATCTTGATATCCCAAAATTAAATCAGTTCGAAATTAGACACTAACCGATATTTTGTACCAAGTTTGACATAAGTGTATATAAGATACAGGACTTCATTGGTTACAATATGGGCCAAGTAGTGAGTCTCTATGGTGTACAGAATCAAAGTTATTGCCTAAAACTGTGACTTTCACCTTGATATCCCAAAATTAAATCAGTTCGAAATTAGACACTGACCGATATTTTGTACCAAGTTTGACATAAGTGTATATAAGATACAGGACTTCATTGGTTACAATATGGGCCAAGTAGTGAGTCTCTATGATGTACAGAATCAAAGTTATTGCCTAAAACTGTGACTTTCATCTTGATATCCCAAAATTAAATCAGTTCGAAATTAGACACTGACCGATATTTTGACCAAGTTTGACATAAGTGTATATAAGATACAGGACTTCATTGGTTACAATATGGGCCAAGTAGTGAGTCTCTATGATGTACAGAATCAAAGTTATTGCCTAAAAGTGTGACTTTCATCTTGATATCCCAAAATTAAATCAGTTCGAAATTAGACACTAACCGATATTTTGTACCAAGTTTGACATAAGTGTATATAAGATACAGGACTTCATTGGTTACAATATGGGCCAAGTAGTGAGTCTCTATGGTGTACAGAATCAAAGTTATTGCCTAAAAGTGTGACTTTCATCTTGATATCCCAAAATTAAATCAGTTCGAAATTAGACACTAACCGATATTTTGTACCAAGTTTGACATAAGTGTATATAAGATACAGGACTTCATTGGTTACAATATGGGCCAAGTAGTGAGTCTCTATGGTGTACAGAATCAAAGTTATTGCCTAAAAGTGTGACTTTCATCTTGATATCCCAAAATTAAATCAGTTCGAAATTAGACACTAACCGATATTTTGTACCAAGTTTGACATAAGTGTATATAAGATACAGGACTTCATTGGTTACAATATGGGCCAAGTAGTGAGTCTCTATGGTGTACAGAATCAAAGTTATTGCCTAAAACTGTGACTTTCATCTTGATATCCCAAAATTAAATCAGTTCGAAATTAGACACTGACCGATATTTTGACCAAGTTTGACATAAGTGTATATAAGATACAGGACTTCATTGGTTACAATATGGGCCAAGTAGTGAGTCTCTATGGTGTACAGAATCAAAGTTATTGCCTAAAAGTGTGACTTTCATCTTGATATCCCAAAATTAAATCAGTTCGAAATTAGACACTAACCGATATTTTGTACCAAGTTTGACATAAGTGTATATAAGATACAGGACTTCATTGGTTACAATATGGGCCAAGTAGTGAGTCTCTATGGTGTACAGAATCAAAGTTATTGCCTAAAAGTGTGACTTTCATCTTGATATCCCAAAATTAAATCAGTTCGAAATTAGACACTGACCGATATTTTGTACCAAGTTTGACATAAGTGTATATAAGATACAGGACTTCATTGGTTACAATATGGGCCAAGTAGTGAGTCTCTATGATGTACAGAATCAAAGTTATTGCCTAAAAGTGTGACTTTCACCTTGATATCCCAAAATTAAATCAGTTCGAAATTAGACACTGACCGATATTTTGTACCAAGTTTGACATAAATGTATATAAGATACAGGACTTCATTGGTTACAATATGGGCCAAGCAGCGAGTCTCTATGATGTACAGAATCAAAGTTATTGCCTAAAAGTGTGACTTTCACCTTGATATCCCAAAATTAAATCAGTTCGAAATTAGACACTGACCGATATTTTGTACCAAGTTTGACATAAATGTATATAAGATACAGGACTTCATTGGTTACAATATGGGCCAAGCAGCGAGTCTCTATGATGTACAGAATCAAAGTTATTGCCTAAAACTGTGACTTTCACCTTGATATCCCAAAATTAAATCAGTTCGAAATTAGACACTAACCGATATTTTGTACCAAGTTTGACATAAGTGTATATAAGATACAGGACTTCATTGGTTACAATATGGGCCAAGTAGTGAGTCTCTATGGTGTACAGAATCAAAGTTATTGCCTAAAAGTGTGACTTTCATCTTGATATCCCAAAATTAAATCAGTTCGAAATTAGACACTGACCGATATTTTGTACCAAGTTTGACATAAGTGTATATAAGATACAGGACTTCATTGGTTACAATATGGGCCAAGTAGTGAGTCTCTATGGTGTACAGAATCAAAGTTATTGCCTAAAAGTGTGACTTTCATCTTGATATCCCAAAATTAAATCAGTTCGAAATTAGACACTAACCGATATTTTGTACCAAGTTTGACATAAGTGTATATAAGATACAGGACTTCATTGGTTACAATATGGGCCAAGCAGCGAGTCTCTATGATGTACAGAATCAAAGTTATTGCCTAAAAGTGTGACTTTCATCTTGATATCCCAAAATTAAATCAGTTCGAAATTAGACACTGACCGATATTTTGTACCAAGTTTGACATAAGTGTATATAAGATACAGGACTTCATTGGTTACAATATGGGCCAAGCAGCGAGTCTCTATGATGTACAGAATCAAAGTTATTGCCTAAAACTGTGACTTTCACCTTGATATCCCAAAATTAAATCAGTTCGAAATTAGACACTAACCGATATTTTGTACCAAGTTTGACATAAATGTATATAAGATACAGGACTTCATTGGTTACAATATGGGCCAAGTAGTGAGTCTCTATGGTGTACAGAATCAAAGTTATTGCCTAAAAGTGTGACTTTCATCTTGATATCCCAAAATTAAATCAGTTCGAAATTAGACACTGACCGATATTTTGTACCAAGTTTGACATAAGTGTATATAAGATACAGGACTTCATTGGTTACAATATGGGCCAAGCAGCGAGTCTCTATGATGTACAGAATCAAAGTTATTGCCTAAAAGTGTGACTTTCACCTTGATATCCCAAAATTAAATCAGTTCGAAATTAGACACTGACCGATATTTTGTACCAAGTTTGACATAAATGTATATAAGATACAGGACTTCATTGGTTACAATATGGGCCAAGTAGTGAGTCTCTATGGTGTACAGAATCAAAGTTATTGCCTAAAAGTGTGACTTTCATCTTGATATCCCAAAATTAAATCAGTTCGAAATTAGACACTGACCGATATTTTGTACCAAGTTTGACATAAGTGTATATAAGATACAGGACTTCATTGGTTACAATATGGGCCAAGTAGTGAGTCTCTATGGTGTACAGAATCAAAGTTATTGCCTAAAAGTGTGACTTTCACCTTGATATCCCAAAATTAAATCAGTTCGAAATTAGACACTAACCGATATTTTGTACCAAGTTTGACATAAATGTATATAAGATACAGGACTTCATTGGTTACAATATGGGCCAAGCAGCGAGTCTCTATGATGTACAGAATCAAAGTTATTGCCTAAAACTGTGACTTTCATCTTGATATCCCAAAATTAAATCAGTTCGAAATTAGACACTGACCGATATTTTGTACCAAGTTTGACATAAATGTATATAAGATACAGGACTTCATTGGTTACAATATGGGCCAAGCAGCGAGTCTCTATGGTGTACAGAATCAAAGTTATTGCGTAAAAGTGTGACTTTCATCTTGATATCCCAAAATTAAATCAGTTCGAAATTAGACACTAACCGATATTTTGTACCAAGTTTGACATAAGTGTATATAAGATACAGGACTTCATTGGTTACAATATGGGCCAAGTAGTGAGTCTCTATGGTGTACAGAATCAAAGTTATTGCGTAAAAGTGTGACTTTCATCTTGATATCCCAAAATTAAATCAGTTCGAAATTAGACACTGACCGATATTTTGTACCAAGTTTGACATAAATGTATATAAGATACAGGACTTCATTGGTTACAATATGGGCCAAGTAGTGAGTCTCTATGGTGTACAGAATCAAAGTTATTGCCTAAAAGTGTGACTTTCACCTTGATATCCCAAAATTAAATCAGTTCGAAATTAGACACTGACCGATATTTTGTACCAAGTTTGACATAAGTGTATATAAGATACAGGACTTCATTGGTTACAATATGGGCCAAGTAGTGAGTCTCTATGGTGTACAGAATCAAAGTTATTGCCTAAAAGTGTGACTTTTACCTTGATATTTCAAAATTAAATCAGTTCGAAATTAGACACTAACCGATATTTTGTACCAAGTTTGACATAAGTGTATATAAGATACAGGACTTCATTGGTTACAATATGGGCCAAGTAGTGAGTCTCTATGGTGTACAGAATCAAAGTTATTGCCTAAAAGTGTGACTTTTACCTTGATATTTCAAAATTAAATCAGTTCGAAATTAGACACTAACCGATATTTTGTACCAAGTTTGACATAAATGTATATAAGATACAGGACTTCATTGGTTACAATATGGGCCAAGTAGTGAGTCTCTATGGTGTACAGAATCAAAGTTATTGCCTAAAAGTGTGACTTTCATCTTGATATCCCAAAATTAAATCAGTTCGAAATTAGACACTGACCGATATTTTGTACCAAGTTTGACATAAGTGTATATAAGATACAGGACTTCATTGGTTACAATATGGGCCAAGTAGTGAGTCTCTATGGTGTACAGAATCAAAGTTATTGCCTAAAAGTGTGACTTTCACCTTGATATCCCAAAATTAAATCAGTTCGAAATTAGACACTAACCGATATTTTGTACCAAGTTTGACATAAATGTATATAAGATACAGGACTTCATTGGTTACAATATGGGCCAAGTAGTGAGTCTCTATGATGTACAGAATCAAAGTTATTGCCTAAAAGTGTGACTTTTACCTTGATATTTCAAAATTAAATCAGTTCGAAATTAGACACTGACCAATATTTTTTTTTTTTTAATTCAGAAGTTAAAATTTCGTCAAAAGGGGTATTTAATATGCGGGACTTCATTGACTACAATATGGACCAAGTAATGAGTCTCTACGATGAACAGGAGTGTAGTATCTGTTATGCCACGGGAACGTTGATAACTAAAAAAAAAACTATTTATCTGACCAGGCTGAAATTTTGCATGGTGGTTACTGTTATCAAAGAGTATCAGATTCATGCATCAAATTTAGAAAAATTCGAAAGTTGAAATTCCGTCAAAATTTCGACCGTGACCTAAATTTTAACAATCAATGATCAATGTCAAGGTCCTATAAAACGTACATCTGTAAATATTTTGAAATACTTTAAAATTCTTGAAAACGATATCGTTGGTTTTAGCCGAAACAATTGTTTGCCTTGATTAAAAACGTTTTTTTTTCCCTGTCAACATCTAATCTTCATCATTAATTTTCATGGTAAAATAATTAAAACTTTGTAAAATAGCTCTAGTCACGAACTATAGAGTTATAGCTGACTTTATGTTATAAAATAGTCTTACATTTGAAGAACTTTGAATGTTGAATTAGAACACACACACACATACACACACACATATATATATATATATATATATATATATATATATATAGTGTGTTAGAGTGAAATAAATTCCAGAAGGAAATCCGAGTATGAGAGCTCAATGTAATAAACAGAGCAAGAATAAAATAAAGTAACACGGAATCACATAATCACCGGTGCAATAATTTATTTCTACCCTCCGGCCTTATTCAAGCATCCAAGCAAGGCGCTTACATTTTTTATATATATATATATATATATATATATATATATATATATATATATATATATATATATATATATATATATCATTAAATACGATAGACAACTTCTGTCTACATACGTTTGTCCTGATCCATTCCAATTTCCTTGTGTATTTCGTTGTTTCTAGCGGGAAATGGCCGATGTATCTACCATAATCGCTTTTAAACCGAGTAGTTTCTGATCCCTCAGGATCCATCATCAGGAGTGGTTAGTAATTGCCATGGTGCTAAGATATTTGTAGAGGGTGATAGTTTCTTTGAAGTTGTCTATCGTATTTAATGAAATATGTCTAAAGGAAGGAATGCTACCCACACTTATATCTTTTAACTTAACTCTCTTTAAACTTTTCGTTTTCTTTAAGCAATTCAATTGTTAAATTGTTTACCTTTCACATGAAAATTAAATAAATAACTTTAAAATTAGCTAAATATCGTATTTTTAAGGCATAAACGAAAATGTTAAAAGTTTGGGTATTATTATAGATAAGCGGCCTTAGCTACACCCTCTCTAAAAAATGAGATTCTACGTAGGCGATTACGTGTGAAGCCTCTGAAAAAAGTGGCAGAATAAAAAAAAAAACATCAAAGAATTTTTTTTCAGAATTTAAGTGGGTGTTAGATCAGTTTCGTATATAAATTTAACATAAAATAATCCGCTATTTCTATAGATATTTAATATGTCAGCAATATTTGTTCTTGGAGAATCAGCATAACTAATTCTGAGTCAGAATTTCTGGAATTCTAGGAGTCTGAGTCTGAAATTTTAGAATCCTATGAGTCTGAGTCAAGATATTTGGAATCCTATGAGCCTGAGTCGAGATATTTAGAATTCTATGAGCCTGAGTCGAGATATTTGGAATCCTATGAGCCTGAGTCGAGATATTTAGAATCCTATGAGCCTGAGTCGAGATATGTGGAATCCTATGAGCCTGAGTCGAGATATTTGGAATCCTATGAGCCTGAGTCGAGATATTTGGAATCCTATGAGCCTGAGTCTGGAGTTTTTTTGAATCCTATGAGCCTGAGTCTGGAGTTTTTTTAAATCGTATGAGCCTGAGTCTGGAGTTTTTTTAAATCGTATGAGCCTGAGTCTGGAGTTTTTAGAAATTGTATGAGCCTGAGTTTGGAGATTTTAGAAATCGTATGAGCCTGAGTCTGGAGTTTTTAGAAATCGTATGAGCCTGAGCCTGGAGATTTTAGAAATCGTATGAGCCTGAGTCTGGAGTTTTTAGAAATCGTATGAGCCTGAGTCTGGAGATTTTAGAAATCGTATGAGCCTGAGTCTGGAGATTTTAGAAATCGTATGAGCCTGAGTCTGGAGATTTTAGAAATCGTATGAGCCTGAGTCGCATTTTATACGTATCAACTTTGTAACCCTGTAATTAAAACTGTAAGATCACAAATTCTCACTTATCACAATAAATAATAAAAAGCAAAGTATGCAGGTACTCATAACAATTGTTTACAAAAGATATGTCAGAAATTGTTTACAAAAGATATGTCAGAAATTGTTTACAAAAGATATGTCAGAAATTGTTTACAAAAGATATGTCAGAAATTGTTTACAAAAGATATGTCAGAAATTGTTTACAAAAGATATGTCAGAAATTGTTTACAAAAGATATGTCGGAAATTGTTTACAAAAGATATGTCGGAAATTGTTTACAAAAGATATGTCGGAAATTGTTTACAAAAGATATGTCGGAAATTGTTTACAAAAGATATGTCGGAAATTGTTTACAAAAGATATGTCGGAAATTGTTTACAAAAGATATGTCAGAAATTGTTTACAAAAGATATGTCAGAAATTGTTTACAAAAGATATGTCAGAAATTGTTTACAAAAGATATGTCAGAAATTGTTTACAAAAGATATGTCGGAAATTGTTTACAAAAGATATGTCGGAAATTGTTTACAAAAGATATGTCGGAAATTGTTTACAAAAGATATGTCGGAAATTGTTTACAAAAGATATGTCAGAAATTGTTTACAAAAGATATGTCAGAAATTGTTTACAAAAGATATGTCAGAAATATTTGGTCTTTGGGAATCAGCACAATTGAATGTCTTTTATCGAAAAGATCAGTAAAAATAATGAAAAAATAGAAAACATTAAATCTGTCATGTTTTGATAACATTAATGTTAAATAAATAAACCAGGAACGAAATATTTGCATAAAATTGGTTTTTGAGACAACTGTAATCTAGAAATGAAACGCAGAATGGTTGAAGATCCGATTAATTTTTCTTAGAAAATTTAAATATTTTGGTGAAATGTGTGTCGAGCATTGAGATTTTAATGGATCATGTGGCACATTTGTGCAAAGAAATGTTTACATAGGGATGGATTGTAATTAATTCTTGTTTTTAAATTTTTTTAACTCTTGAAGCAAAGGTTGTGGAGTCGGTAACACAAACATCCGGCTCCGACCCTTCTAATTTTAAACTCCATACAACATGAGAATTTTACTGGATAGATCAGGCTGTCTGAAGATACCGGCTTCCTGATCAAAAATGCAACAAACATTGATGTTATTGTTTTTTTCCTTTTCCTTTGCAAAACTCAATCATGTTCTGCAAAGCCCAAAATAAAAACATTTTTCCTTTTCGAAACAACCAAACCAACCACAATGAATAAATATTTGAACATATAAAGAACTTGGGGCATAGGAACTTTTTCCAAAATGGTTGGATTTGGCATTAAATAATCCGAAAAGGGTTGATATGCCGTAAAACAAAACAACCAAACCAAAAACCATGATTAAACATTTGAAAATATAAAGAACTTGAAGCATAAAAACTTTTACCAAAATGACTGGATTCGGCATTAAATAACCCGAAAAGGGTTGATATGCCGTAAAACAAAACCCCAAATCAAACAAGATTTATGGAAATTTAATGTTACTGTAGTTAAATCAATATCTATACACAGAGAGAGTGATAGAAGAAAGTTAATTAAGCGAAGGTGAGTTGATGAGTTAATTGCAAATTAATTATAATTAGAAAAATTAAAAGGATTTTTTTTCAATCATAATTCCATATATGTCATATTTTAGCCTCGTTAACGTATATGGGAAAACCGTTTTTATGAAACAAATATTAGTTTTTCAGATTTAGTATACGAATAGTGTGTAGAGTCTTCAATTAAGGCTGACACCCATACACAGTAAAAACAACTTATATACAGAGTGCGGCAGAAATACCTCCCACATTTGAAAGTCTGACAAAAGGACAAGGAAACAAGAGTTATGGAAACTTAATGTTACTTTGTTTAAAAAAAAAGGGTTGCAGTTTTTGTTCCTTTAGGTTTATAAAAATGATATCCTCTAAATAGTGACTTATTTGCTATATACTGTCGGCGACGGTTTCTGAAGTTTTCCATCTCTCAAAGAGTCATTACAGAAACATTTTGAAGGACAGCGTCACAACATGATATGTCATCTTCCCAGTAACGTTCGTTCAGTTTTTGAGCAATCATTAATTTGTATGGATAGAAATTCAGATCAGTGTGTAGAATTCTTCTGACTGTTGGATCAGACAATTCCAAGATAGAAACATGTTTGCGAGCTGAACGGGTAGAAGACTGAGCAACAGAAAGTCTCACACTGCGCTTCGAGGTCTTCCTGGTGGCTTTCTTTTAAGCGTTGAACTCGTTGCTTTAGAATTTGCAACACATAGAGGCATTGATTTTCTCTCTGAAACAACATCATTGCTACCTAACATGTAATGAGCTTGAAAAGCTCTCTCTATTGCAATTACAGATTCACCATTCTTCACAAACGTTTCTACAGCAAAAGCACAATATGCACGAATTTAAATAATATTGCTTGATAAAGCTATCTGAAAAAGAAATGGTAAATCATTAGCTAAATGAAAACACCATTGGCACTTGCATACGTTCATTAGCAACACATAAGTGATAGTTTAAAATATGGGAGGTATTTCTGCCGCATCCTGTATTCTTATATGCAAGGATGTGATTCATACACGTTGTTTAGCTTCAGAAAAAGAACACGTTCGTATTATGCACAAGAAATATGGTATCATGTCTATATGTAAACACACAGAAAACCACTTGATCCACCCTGGTGAAACTACAATTGTTTTAACTTATGTTTTGTTGGAGATCATTATTTTATTTTCATCCTAACAACTTGGCCAGACGAGGATCAATGTAAATAAGACTGAGATGGAACATGTTTGCACATATGTAGCCAAAATGTTTCACTAAATAAAAATTTTGTACTCATGCAGGGCACGGACCGGACTGAAATAACGTTATAATTTAGAAAGCCATTCTTAACGTATAGGTGGGGGGTGATTAACTATTCTGTACTTTCACCTAACAATTTAATAAACAAAAGATACCATAAATTGAATTAACTTGAAAATCCTATCTAAAAAATAGCCCAGTCCGTAAACTGCAGAAGCTCCAAAAATTTATACTAAATATATAGCAGGGCCGGCGGGACAGTTATAAAAGTGGGGGGGTCTCCTATAAAGTGTGGGGGGGGGGGCGGTTAAACATATGCATATCAACTTAATTATTGATGACCGTAAAGTGGGGGGGGGCAAGTCAAAAAGGGAAAAATCGTGTCAAAACTTCCTTTCTTGTTTGAGTGGACTAGCCATTCAACATTCTGAACATTAAAATCTGCACAGGTGTGAATGTGACCAGACAGAATATGATCAATTTTCTCAGAGATACTCTCAAATATAGTAACTCCGTCATCGTGGGTAGAGGGCAAATATAAATGTGGTGCTGTAAATAGGTCTTACTTGGAAACACCCATTGGGCGATTTAGGGTCTTCTTTGAAGATGACCCTGCCACATGGGAAGCTGTTTTTAATATCGGCACAAATTCCATGTCTATGACGAGCTTGAGGGTCAGGTTATGATGTCATGTTCGAGTAACCTTTAATTATGAAATCTACAGAAACAGAAGGGGCCAAATCCGGTCATTTTGGTAAAAGTCTTTATGTCTTCAAGTTCTTTATGTCTTCAAATATTCATTCATGATTTTTGGTTTAGTTGTTTTGTTTTATGGCATATCAACCCTTTTCGGGTTATTTAATGCCAAATCCGGTCATTTTGGTAAAAGTCTCCATTAGTTTGGTTGAACATAAACATAGTAGCGACTTGTAGAAAATAAAAAAACTAAACTTTTACCATTCTAAGGAATTTGGAGATAGGTTCCTCTCCCATAGGTTAAAGAAAATGCAGAAAAGGTGAGGGGCTTTCTCCTTTTTCTATTCTTTTTTCACCTCTACTATTTTGATTTTTTTTTTCAGATCTGAAAAATGGCATTTAAATATATCTAAGTTCGTTGATAAGAAGCGGATTTTGATTCAAAGACCATTTCTCACAACCGAAAATAAAAAATAGCTATCTTCTAGTATATATATATTTATATATATATATATATATATATATATATATATATATATATATATATATATAAATAATTATATATATATAATTGTTTTTATTTATACAGATATGTAAGAAAGGCCACTACACTGGCATGTCGATGCTATCGATCAATAGTTATTAGAAACTAACATGTTATATGTTATAAATAGATTAACCCTTCAATGTTTTAACTCTTTACCTAAGCTTACAAACGTAT
>OY744542.1:64673019-64715519 GCA_963556195.1 Sepiola atlantica
CTTTATAAAAATCCAACGACGATGATTCCACCCAGGTCTGTTGTCTTCGGAGGGGGGATCAAATAAGATTGGCCATGTTAAGGAAAACAATATTCTTCCTGTCTTCAGTTAAGCGTATTCTAGGGCAAAAACAACGACAAAATCTCAATGGAGTCAAAGCAAACTGTTGCAATGTATAACAATTACTTGGGAATTGTGGGATAGCATAAAGAAAGGGAAGAGAAAGAAAAAAAACACTAGACAAAATATGGAGACAGAAGAAAGGGTAGGAACCAAAGAAGAAAAGAAAAAAGAAAAGCGAGTGAAAAAGAGTGCAATCCGACAGGTGGGGGGAGGGGTTAAGAGATTCAAATCAAAATGATATTTAGGCAGAAATAAGAGAGCGGAAGATAAAAGTAAAGATAAAAAAATAATAAAAATAAATTCCAAGGTGGCCGAATCCAAGATGTCTGGTCAGCACAGTGAAATTATGTTCCCGTGGGGAATGTAAGTAGATTAAAATACAGATAAGAAACAAAAACTGGCTTTTAAGGAAGATTTGGCTGAGATAATTTTGGATGGGGAAAGAATATAGGGGCAGTCTTCTTCTGTCAACTTATCAATCATAATTTTCCTCTGATGATAAGATTTTAATCTTTGAAAAGCCTGGTTTAAGGAATGAAAGAGAAGAAAAATAAATGTTTTTATTAACTAAACTGCTCCTTATTTTGAACAACTGAAGATATTGATTTGCTTCCATTCGCAGGTCTAATTCATTGACTTACCATATTTTTGCTCTATCCAGTATATTGAGCTTTCCTTATTTCACAATAGGTCCAACTCTCTAAAAGTTTACCTTTTAGTTATAATTTTCATATATATATATATATATATATATATATATATATATATATATATATGTATGTCTGTGTTGTCTATGTCTTAGTTTTGAAGAATGAGTTTATCAGTTAATAATTCTGCTATACGTATTCTGAAGATTAGACAACTCCAAATTTTAACACAATGATATGGTTTTCTGATTGGTTTTTGGAAATATAAGAATATTTTCCTTCTTTTAATCAAATATTTCAAAAAATATGAAATGATCAGACTGAGAAAAATATATATTTCAGTAAAAATTGATATTCCCATATTCTCGGAATGTCTTACCAAAAACGAATCATAATTATATGCAGCTGTAAGAGTATCTATATTTGGTTTTACGACATATCAACCCTTTAACGGGTTATTTAATGCCAGATCCGGTCATTTTGGTATAAGTTTTTTATACTTCAAGTTCTTAATGTATGTAAATATTTATTTAAATATTTATCTATGGTATATATACGGTGTGTGTCCGTACCATTTGCATAGTTCCTAGTGTACTGCTTTCCCCATGCAGTTGCGTCTGTTCTTGTATTCTTTTTACACTTATTATGTGGTTGCCGTTTCGTCTCTTTGTCCACAGAGTCTATATTTACTGTTTTTCCTGGGTTTTGTCTATTTTAGCTTTGATGTAGTTAGTTCGAGTCGCATGGTTCTGTGCAGCTGTCAGTAGCGATTCCGTTTCTCTGTTCCCGTAGATGTTTCTCTTCCCACTTCCCCTGCTCCCCCAAAAATGCTACCCATGAAATTGTTAATAAAATTCACCATCTTTTCTGCAATCACATCATAATTGGTACAAATTAACTCCAGTCTATGTCTGACTTGAGCACCAAGTTCCAATCTCAAATGACCAACAGTCTTGTTTTTATTAATGTCTAATGATAAGCCTATCTGTTTTGCAAAATATCATTTGTTTATTTTTACATGTAAATTAGTAACTCATAGTATGAGGCATAAGATAAACCAATGGAAAGTAGTTTAGAATCAAACATTTGTAGCCAGAAATAAAATGTAGAATAACGAATAAAGAAATCACCTTTAGACGAAGTAATTATTGAATTTAGTTGCCAGTCTTACCAGTTAAGATACAAATAAATTTCTGATTGGTTGCTAGTCCATGAGTGGATAAGTTTCAGGAAAATTCTTGCTTGAATTAAGGAATATTTACATATCGACTATTGGAGCCCTTTATACCGGTAAGTAGCTGTTTGATTCTACAGTAGTAATGTAAGTAAAATTTAAGAGTACTTACATAAAAAACAGAATTTTGACGTCATTTGCAATTTCCTTATTTGTAACAAATGCAACACTTTTATTAGTTAATGAACAGAGAGGCGTAGCCAATTAAAAAGACAGGTGTAGATCAGGAAGTGTGTCTTACTAAAAGAAAATACTGGACAGGATATAGTATGTAATCGATGAAATAGATTGGATTTTCAATTTTAGTTTGTAAGCAACACAGACTAATAATTTACGTTAATGTCTGGCTTAATTTTATATTTTCATACGCATACACAGCCAAATAAAAAAGAGGGGCCAGTCTATTTGTGATCTCGTATTTTCCTACTTATTTGGGGGAGGGGTATATTAGTATTGGGTTATTTTTAATGTTGCAGTTTTAGTGTTTCAGCATGATAAATGAAAGTTTGTCTATTTGCTAAACGATGTATTCATTTATTGAGATTGATTTTACTTATAGGTTTATTTCGAGTCCTGTATCATGGAGTGTTTTTATATATGCCGAAGTCATATTTTCCCAAAGTAACTTATATATGTTGGTGGTGGTTTGAGTTCGTAATTTTATCAACTGGAATACAAAAAGTCTGATAACTTTATATCTTACTAGCACAGCTATGCAGCGTTGCCCCCCCCCCAAAAAAAAAGTTCTGTCTTTTTATTTCTCTCTCTATCTTTCTCTCCTTCATCCCCCTTTTCCCCCTCCCTCTCCTCCGCCCAGCTCATTCCTCTCTCTGGACATACACACACACATACACAGCAACAAATTTCCCTTATATAGATTCATTGAGACAGAGTTACTTTACTTTAGTTAGTACATGATATGGCTGGAAAACCGATCCCCCTGATGAATTCTGCGTCAGTTTAGGGTCAAAGAATTAATATTTTTTTCTAAATTTTAGATATTATTCAACCGGGTCTTTGTTTTGTAGTTTTTTTACTTTTAGTCGGACACACGCGCACACGCACACACCCACACACACACACACAACTGTCCTTTACATAATAGATTTACATCTGCTTCAAGTCTACATTGGAAGTTTTTTTCTGTTTTCATTAGGTTGTGTAGACAAAACATAAATATATGCATAACGTGTGGATGATTGAAAAATGGACTTTTGTATTATTGTGCATGTCTATGTTATTCTTAATGATTTTTTTTTTGTTTTTGCTTTTTGCAGGGGTACACAGATGAACCCATATCAAAAATTTTATGCAATGTTGAAGATGGTCAAGTCGTTCAGCTTGATCGGTAAGTAAAGTTTTCAAGATATCTATGGGTTTTTGTTTTTTTTCATACAAGAACTGTCCGCAAGGGCCCGTGGCGTAGTGGATATAGTACTAAGTTAAATTCAGTTCCAAATGATAGTCATCTGAAGGGTGACGGTTCAATCCTCGGTGTGGACGATATGAAGAATTGCGAATTATTGAAGACTTCTCCCAGTCGTGGTGGACCGAACAAGAGCATGTTACCCCCGTGGATTAAATAAAGGGTTCGAAATTCCATCTAGATTCCCGAGTTCGACAAAAATATTCCCGAGTTTGAAGAGATACACCTCCGGCCGAAACGTTGTGATAATAACACTCAAGATGAAAAATGTAGTCTGAATAACTAAAATTATGCAAATCCTCATCTCAAAAATTCAGAAATATAACATAAAAAATCGAAAATGATGTTCTAATAGTCATCTGAAGGTCGAAGGTTCAATTCATTTCTTCTCTGACCTAAGATTAGGGTCAATTAATACCCCCTCTCCCATGGGTTTTATAATTTTCTTCAAACTAATAAATTAATCAACTTAATTTCTTTTCTTTTCCTTTTTTTTTTTTGAGGAAGATTTTTTTTAGGAGCTAAAATATTTTTAACTCTTACCTGCCCTTAACCAAAATGAATTTAACCACTGTTGTCACCGCGGTTAAATGCACTTTGATTTTGTATCTGCATGCTTAGTGTCGTCTGCCCCTTTACATTTTTTGTTCACGACTTTCAAATCGTACACTGCTTCGATCATTTCCGGTTTGTTCAGTAAATTGCAATCCGAAACAATCGGGAACATTCATGTCAATATGGATCTTGTTTTGTAGAAGCACCAACACTTTTAATTTGGCCGTTGTGAGATGAGCGATCGGGTCTCTGTACATCACTAGAAGTTAAGGGTTAGAGTTAGGGTTTAGGGTTAGGGTTTAGATGCAAAGAGTTAGGGTTAGGGTTTAGATGCAAAGAGTTAGGGTTTAAATGCAAAGAGTTAGGGTTTAGATGCAAAGAGTTAGTTTTAGGGTTAGGGTTTAGATGCAAAGAGTTAGGGTTTAGATGCAAAGAGTTAGGGTTAGGGTTTAGATGCAAAGAGTTAGGGTTTAGATGCAAAGAGTTAGTTTTAGGGTTAGGGTTTAGATGCAAAGAGTTAGGGTTAGAGTTTGTGCAAAGAAACAATAGGAAAGGCTGAATTATTAGCCTTAATGAAGGCTGAGAAATATACAAATGTCTTTAAAAGGTAAAAACAAACAAAATTCATGCAGGGGTGCAATGGATATAAGCAAAATGAGATTTTCGGTTTATTCTCTTTTATTATTAACTAGGAAGGCTACCCGGCATTACCCGGGTCAAAAATATAACATTTTGGTGCAACTTCGGAAAAGCTTCAATAAGGAAAACCAAAAAAATAAATAAAAAATAAAAACATACTGGTGTTATGAATGTGACCGTGACGGAACAAAGACATCGTACACCAAAAATTACGTAAGTTGAGCAAGTAGTTTTATTTTTTTATCACACATAATCAAATTTTGTCATTTTTCTCCATGCTCGCTTTTCACGTCGCCATCTTTGAAAAACAAGAGACATAAGTCAGCCCAGCTTGTCATGACAAACGAGCGTGGAAAAAAAATGACAAAATTTGATTTTTTGTGATTAAAAAAAAAAACTACTTGATCAATTTACGTAATTTTTGGTGTACGATATCTTTGTTCCGTCTCGGTCACATACAAAAATATGTGTTTATTATTTGTTTTTGTTTATTGAGGCTTTTCCGAAATTGCACCCATATTTCTAGCAAAACTTCTATCTCTTTATCTCTTTATCTCTCCCACTCCCACGTTTTCAGCATCCCTCTGGGAGGTAACGATGGTTAAGTGGATAACGACACAGACTGAAGACCTGGGTGTTCCAAGTTCGAATCCAGTCGGTTCCACAGTACCACTTTCACCTAAGGATGTTGGCAACCTTCTCGTGGTCCTTCCCGTAAATACCCGATGTCTTTCTAGAAAGATTTCTAACTAGAATAAACATCGGGGAAACTAATGCCAACACCAGAATCATCTGATTCACACGAAAGAAGACCATCCCTCTCCCCACCCCTCTTTCTCCTCTGCCACACACACACACACACACACATGCACAACCCCTTTTTATAGATTTCTTGAGGCATCAAGGGAGTAATTAAAAAATCAGAGTTACTTCCCTTTAGTTAGTAAATGAAATAAATGAAAAACAAACCCCCCCTTACGAAATCTGCGCCAGTTTAAGGTCAAAGAATTAATTGTTTTTTTCTAAATTTTAGATATTATTCATTCCGGGCAATGCCGATCAAGAATATACCAACTTTGTGGATCTTTGTTTTAGCAGGACATACACATAGACAACTGCCATTTATATAATAGATATATAATTACAAATCTTACTTGCTTTCACTTTTGTATCCGTCTTATTTTGCTTTAATTCCACTTATAGCTGTTATACACCTGCATTGGAATCGCCTCCTATAAAATTATTCCTCTCTCTCTCTCTCTCTCTATCTCTCTCTCTCTATCCCTCTCTCTCTCTCTCTCTATATATATATATATATATATATATATATATATATATATATATATATGGGAAATGAAAAAGGAAAAACCAAGAGATATTTTTTTATATATTCATCAACGTTTCGTCTTTATTGTAAGGCTTCCTCAGGATGATAATTTTTTTTTAAATGACATGCAAGTTTTTCATTTCCCATCACATCGGATCACTCTCCTCCTTCCTTTCTTATATATATATATATATATATATGGGAAAATGAAAAAGGAAAACCAAAAAATGGATGTTTTTTATGTGTACATCAACGTTTCGTCTTTATTTATAAGACTTCATCAGGATGATAAAATAGAGAAAAAATGTCATGCAAGCACAGATACATGTAGGGTAGACATATTGGGAAAAATAGAATGAAATAGTGGCCAACTACTGGGTGGACGTCCGTATTTGTTGGAGAAATAGAAATGAATGTAGAAAAGAATGAGTGGGGAAAAAATGGAAGGATGGGGTGAGCCAGGACTACTGTAGCTGGTGGTAAGAGAAAGAGGTGGGGGATGAGCAGGGGTAAAGTGGATGGCAGAGAGGGAGGTGAGGAAGAGGGAGGGAGGGGGGTGTTTGACCAGATGGCTGCCATCCACTTTACCCCTGCTCATCCCCCACCTCTTTCTCTTACCACCAGCTACAGTAGTCCTGGCTCACCCCATCCTTCCATTTTTTCCCCACTCATTCTTTTCTACATTCATTTCTATTTCTCCAACAAATACGGACGTCCACCCAGTAGTTGGCCACTATTTCATTCTATTTTTCCCAATATGTCTACCCTGCATGACATTTTTTCTCTATTTTATCATCCTGATGAAGTCTTATAAATAAAGACGAAACGTTGATGTACACATAAAAAACATCCATTTTTTGGTTTTCCTTTTTCATTTTCCCATCACGTCGGATTACTTTCATCCTTCTCTTCCCATATATATATATATATATATATATATATATACACTATTATTAAAAAAATTCAAAAGTCTATGTTACAAGTAAATACTTCAGGTGAAATTTAGCTCAATGATAAGGACTTAAAGTCCAACAGAGCTCATTTATTACAACACACTAGAATACCAAATTTATGACATATTTAATATTTTGTAAATATGTGTAGCATTTCTTGGAGCATGATTGCAAAATATAAATTATGTCACAAATTTTGCATTCTACCGAGTTATAATATATATATATATATATAGAGAGAGAGAGAGAGATTCCTGTTATTCAACGTCAATGTTTGATGTGTTATTTTCCTCTGCTCTACTTTTCTGGACACGTCTTTAATGAGTTCCTTGTTTGAAAAATAAAACCAATATTATTTTAGCTATAGTTTCTGATATAAAAATGATTCTTGCCACAAGCAACGCGTGAGAAAACTGGATGTCAGGAACCATCAAAATGGTATTAAGACCAAAAAAAAATGGAAAACATATTTTACATTTTTCTTTTTTTTTTTATACATTCTTAGCATGAAAATATGAAATAATATTTTCATATTATTTTATTATTTTTTTTTTTTTACATTCTTAGCATGAAAATATAAAATAATATTTTCATATTATTATTTTTTTTATATAGCATTACTTCTATTATTTCTCAGTCTCAGCTGTCTACGAATTTTGGTCATGTATTTGATGAAAATCATTAAAAAAAAATGTAAAAGTAAAGTGAATCTTATTTCTAACTCATCTCAACAAGTCGTCAATGGGAACTGCAAGAGGATCAGACATGTTAACCCTCACCCTAACAATTCGCATGGGTAAAGCCATCTATATGATAAAGTAAAGTCAATTTCCCCCTATTTCATTGACCATTATAGCTTTCGAACCAATACTTTCTAATCCCCCGCGTGGGGGAAGTCCATTAGCGAATGTAGATAAAAAAGAAAATATAGTCCCAACCAACCACATCAGTCTGTAGTTAGGACATATTTATATCTGCCACCGACCGGAAATGGAGACCAAAATTTCAACTGAAGCTTATGGGTTTCACTCCCCCCCCCCACTCTTTCAATCCTAAACGCGTTGTCTCCTCTAAAAACTTAGCAGAATATTAGCAAGAAAAGAAAAGAAAGACAAAATGAAGATTTTTGGTACAGGCAAGGAAGCAAAAACCCGGAAGAAAAGATTATTTAACTCAGGAAATAAAAGAAAATTAAGAACTTAACTTTTTTTTTAAATGACACCCATAAGCTTCAGTTTAAATTTTGATCTCCATTCCCGGTCGGTGGCAGATATAAATATGTCTTAACTACAGACTGATGTGGTTGGTTGGGACTATATTTTCTTTTTCATCTACATTCGCTAGTGGACTTCCCCCACTCTTCACCCCCCCTCTTTCAATCCCAAACGCGTTGACCCCTCTAAAAACTTAGCAGAATATTAGAAATAATCCGTTCCACCAGCCACTTAGGCCAATTCTTGATGCGTGTTTCCAGAAAATATGCATTCGTTTTGTTCCCTTTTAAAATTTATTACATTTTTTCCGGTAAGCTGCTTCTCTCAATACAGTCTTTTACGGAGGAGGATGCAGCCATTTTAACTCTAATACTAATATCTACTCCTACCCCATCCAGTGTTTACCGATGAACAGTGGTTCATGGGATTATGTTTTTGCATAAACACTGTTTCATTTTTCATCCTACTATTTTTTACTCTGTAACCTAATATACATTTTCAACCTAAATAACGAACATTCCCTACCAATATGATTTCATTCTCTTAGGTGTGTTGACCATATACTTTGTTTTACACATTCTGGATTAGTGGAATATAGCTATTAACGAACAGATTGCAGACTACGGGCGATTTAAAATGGCGATTTTTGCCTGCTACCTACATTACATGACGTTCAAAAAATAAAACATTTTTCTAAGGACAGTTACCATCAACAATGTCTATTGATCATGTTTTGGGTTTAACATATTTGGAATACTATTCTAACGATATGAAGTCAGGGTAAACAGATCATCACCCGACCCATGCAATTTTACCGGAACGACGACATGCAGTAGTTAAATTTTTTTTTAAAGATTATGTCATGCTGAATCAATTTAATATTGCATATGAAATTTATTTCCGACAGTATGCATTATTTTATGTACTAAGCTGCTTTTTTTGTTGGTGCTATTGTTTTCATAGGTATAATTACTAAACAAACTATTTATTTACCCCGCGGGGCTGGATATAAACAAATATTAACACAAAGTGGAAAATGAGATTTGTACAGGATTCCAACCTGTGTCTCAGAAGAGGGACCACCTAACACGAGCGTCATCTTGGACCACTTGACTAATGAGCCGTTCATTGGGGGATGAGTTATTTGTACAATATCGGCTTTCTCTATACATATGTTTTTTTTTTATGTGGAACTAGGGAACCTATACAGAATTTCGACCCTTTATTTAATCCGTGGGGGTAGTTCTCAGTCCTTTCATAGTGCCATTCCATCATCCAACTGACAATCTTCTTGAACCTTATCCTCGAGTGGCTTTTGACCTTGAGAAATGGTGAACCATTAGTTATATCAAAAAATTACTTATTAGAGTCAGTTTTATATTTGAAGAGTTCGAATACAAAACGCGATAAATCCAATTTGTTTTAATTGAGACATGAAAGAAGAAAAGGATGATTATATCAGATTTAAACGTTGACCAAAATCGTATTTTAATTAAAAGCAAAATGAAATTGTGCCGGCATCCTGTGATATAAAACATGATTTTAGGGCGTGCTCGCGTATTTAAATGTAACACGTTTTATAATGATAGTTTCGTAATCTTGAAAATGGCGTTTATCGCGTTTTGAATTCGAACTCTTCATTTTTTTTCTTTATTCTCACGACATCTGTTACGTGAAATTTGTACTCACAACCCCTTACTTAGATGAAGACTTCATGACATTCATACTATTTTAAGACCTGAATTAAATGTATTTATTTTTATTCAAATTCCCTGAGACATCTGTGACCTTTTCTTCTTTCTCATTATGGTTGCTATTCAAAAGTCGAAACACACAAGTGACTGCCTCAAATATACTTTGTATGGCAAACTCAGGATACAAAACTATTCGACAGAATTGCACAAAATTTGCATAGAGCATCCTTCAGTTGCCATGGATGGGGTTCAACTGCTAAGGTTACAAAACGGCACAGTGGCTTACTTGGTATCGACGCGGACTGAGAACCTGAGTGTGCCAGGTTCAAATCCAAGTCATTCCACTGAAAACGCTTCCATCAAACCCACATGACACTTGTGTCTAATCTCCTGGAGGGGGGATAAATAGAAATCACATTAACACTTGTCCACGGGTGGCCTCGGCCTTGATAAAATGGTGGTTTCTGGGGTTTTTAAAAAAAAACAAAAAAAAAACAAACAGGCTTCAAAACTACTCGACAGAAATCCACTAAATTTGGCATATAGCATCCTTAAGTTGTGAGGTGAATCATTAAGGGTAATCAACAACTACTTTTACTACTATTACTACTGCTAAATCTAAAAAAAAAACATTTATAGGGTTAAAAACTACAGAATTGTACCAAATATGGCATGGAGCATCCTTGAATTATCAGATGTGGCATGGAAGGGGATCTACTACTACTACTAATAATAATAATAATAATACCACCACCACCACCACTACTACTAAGATTAAAAACAAGATTTTTATAAAATTTGGAACATAATGAGTCATGTTTGATTTATTTTTAAGGAGAACAAAGTGGAAAGAACCCACGAAATAGTGTTATTGTTTGTGATGTGGTTTTTTTCTTTAATCTTGCACCACTTTAGAAATGTTGTTTTCTTATTTGAATCGACTGCACCTCTTTAATTTGGAACAAACACATAGAAGATACTGTCAAGTCTGCTGCAAAGAAGGTAGCCTCTCTTTACCATACTAGAAAACTTCTCACACCTGCAAGTATCCTATATCTATACAAAGTTACCATTCACCCATGCATTGTTGAGTATTGTTGTCACATCTGATCTGGTGCGGCAACCACTAGTCTCTCCCTCTTAAATAGGGTCCAAAAAAGAGCCTCTAACCTAATAGGTCCCACACTGTCCCCTTTGCTGCAAAGTTGTATCCCTGTGTTTGTTTTAAAAGTATTTCAACAGAATGTGCTCCAACGAACTTGCTGCACTTGTGTACCCTCAACATAAATACCCCCGACCAACCTGACAATCAGCAAAATCCCACCCTTTCACTATAGATGTTCCCAGATGCCGGAAAGCTTTCTAATCTTTCCTCAAACCGATTGCCTTTGGAATTCCTTCCCTTCTTCTTGTTTCCCTGACCGTACCGACATGCATAAATTTAAATGTAATATGAACAAACATCTTGCTGTGCAACTCCCCACTTAGGACGCCCCTAGAAATCCGGCCCCTAATTCATAGTAGCCCTTTATGTCTCAGTGGCAGTGTGTCTTGTTTGGGTGAATAGAAGTTTAAGAATAAAAACTTGCACGTTCGTATTGTTCATATTAAAATACAAACTGATCTTTGTCAATAAATAACCCATAATAGGTTGATATGCCATTGAACCAACTAACAAACATGGAAATCATACGAGATGAGGCCATAATAAATTATTTATGAAAATCCATTAAGCATTAATAAAGCTCTATACGATTCAACAAAGAAACATCATGAATAAAGAAAGGTGAACAAGGCACCTTAGACGTAACAATGGGATGCTATGATGAAGCTGAAACATGTGAGCTAGTAGGAATATACATATTAAAAAAACTGAGATCTTTATATAGATAGAGAATGAGAGGGAAACGAACTTGGATTAACTCAGATTTAGTATAATAATCGATTTTCATCACTAAAAGTGTAGACTGAGTAGTCGCATCTTAAAAGATATGAGGCCTGTCTAAACATATCTGACTTTAGGCCAGAAAAAAATATTTCAAATATGTGACGGGGTTTGGACCCTAATCCCCTTCAAAGTAGGCCTCTTATGCTTGACCACAATTAGCCCACCGATCCATCCACTGCCGGAAACACCTCTGGAAGTCTTCTTTTGGAATGGTGTTCATCTCCACCGTCACGTTCCGCATTATCTCTTTTTTCGCACCCTCTCAACAACAGCTGCACTCCAAGCAGTTTGGGGCCTGCCAGAACGCTGGTCACCCTCCGCTGATGTGCGGCCATTTTTGAATCGGTTGAACCACTTTTTAATTTGTGTTACATCCATCGCATCTTCTCCAAACACCTGCTGAATCTAATGCGACGTGGTGGGTTAATTTTGGTCAAGCACAAGGGGTCTACTTTGAAAGGGATATGGGTCCAAACCCCGTCACATATTTGAAATATTTTTTTCTGGCCTCATATTTTTTAAGATGCGGCCACTCAGTCTACGCTTTTAGTGATGAAAATCGATTATTATACTAAATCTGAGTTAATCGAAGATCGTTTCCCTCTCATTCTCTATCTATATAAAGATCTCATAGTGTTTTTAATATGTAAATTCTTACCAGCTCACATGTTTCAGCTTCATCATAGCACCCCATTGTTACGTCTAAGGTGCCTTGTTCACCTTTCTTTATTCACGTATTTGAAATATATTTTTCTGACCTATGGTCGGATACTTTTTAGACAGGCCTCGTACACGTTCTTGTTTTATCTGTGGAACATTGCAAAAACCCAAACATCTGATACGATAAAACTGGAAATGGCCCGGAATGTAATGATGCCATTCCAACTTTAATTCAATAATTGCATGTTTCCATTTGCAAATATGGTTGCGGAAAATATTCTGTAGGCTTTCAGGAAATTAACGCTATTGATTTGAATGAAATGAAAATCATTCGGGAAATTTTCCCTTGTACATTTTCAGTTTTTCCGATTCATTTTGTGAAAGATTTCACATCGATATCGGTTGAGGAATTCCGTAAAGGAATTCTTTGCTGACAAAACATATCAACCAAGAAAGTTGCGTTTCTAAGGTTTTTAAAGATTTCTTTTTGCTATGAAATTAAAAAAAAAAAAAAAAAAACATTCACCGTATTTCATTTGATCTCGTAAATGTTATGCTTCGTTTTGGTACGTGAAATAAGTTACATATATTTTCAAAAATAAATGATACCTGTATTATTTGGATCATTTGGGCTACTATTCTCGTCTTGGTTATTATTTTTACAACGTTTCGGCCGATGTAACCTTCGACCTTCTTCAGGTGTATCTTGACGAATTTGGGAATCTATACGGAATTTTGAACTGAACCCTTTATCAAATCCATATCCAACACATGCCAGCATGTAAAACGAACAATAAACCGAATATGATGATGATGATGATGATGATGATTATGATGATTGATTGTACTCGTTCTGTCAGCCATTACCAAGTGGAAGTCGAAGTGTTAAGTCATTTTTTATTTTATTCTTAGTATCATCTGTAATGAGGATTGAACCTTGAACCTCCAGTTAGAAATTCCGTATAGATTCCTGAGTTTGAAAACCTGCACTTGAAGAAAGTCGGAGGTTACATCGGCCGAAACGTTGTGAAAATAAAAATCAAGATAAGAATAGTAGTCCGAATAATCCAAATCTTCATCTGAAAACCCCTGCAACATAAAACACGATCCTATTTACTTGCCTCCCCACGAGGGAAGAGTTCGACACATGGTCGGATTTTAATGTGGAGAAAATCCAGCTACCCAGAAGAGGCACTCTGAATGGGAATAAAAATAAAAATTGCCTCAGTCTTTAAGGATTTCTCCTTTTCTGGACGACTACAGAAAGATGGAGTGGTAGTATCAGAATTGAAACGACGTTTTGCTCCTAGTTAAAAAGCCAATAAAATGTAATCCATGATAGCTGTTTGTAAAAATTGTAAAATGTTCATATTTGCCATGGATTGATTTGCTTAGTATCGAGATTTTATGGAAATGCATCTTTTTCTCTCTCTTTCTCTCTTTCGTCTCTCTCTCTGTCTCTCTCACTCTCTATTTCGTCTCTTTCTTTCTCTCTTTCTTTCGTCTCTTTCTCTCTCTCTCTCTCTCTCTCTCTCTCTCTCTCTTTTCTTACTCTCTTTCTCTCTCTCTCTTTCGTCTCTCTCTCTCTCTCGTCTCTTTCTTTCTCTCCCTTTCGTCTCTCTCTCTCTCGTCTCTCTCTCTCTCGTCTCTTTCTTTCTCTCCCTTTCGTCTCTTTCTTTCTCTCTTTCGTCTCTCTCTTTCGTCTCTCTCGTTCGTCTCTCTCTCTCTCTCGTCTCTTTCTCTCTCTCTTTCGTCTCTCTCTCGCCTCTTTCTTTCTCTCTTTCTTTCTCTCTTTCGTCTCTTTCTCTCGCTCTCTTTCGTCTCTTTCTCTCTCTCTCTTTCGCCTCTTTCTCTCTTTATCTTTCGTCTCTCTCTCTCTCTCTCTTTCGTCTCTCTCTTTCGTCTCTTTCTTTCTCTCCCCTCTTTTTAGTCTTTTTTTCTCTCTTTTACTCTTTTTTAGTATTTCTTTCGTTTTTCTCTTTCTTTCTCTCTAGCTTGTTTCTCTCTCTCTCTCTTTTGTCTCTTTCTTTCTCTTTTTCTTTTTCTCTTTCCCTCTCTCTCTCTCTCCCTCTTTTTTCTCCCCTCCCCCATCTCTCCCTTTCGGTTTCAGGTTTCTTTGTTTCTTGTGTATCTATACATATGCTTTTTTATATTTTAGATGGAAAATTGATGTGATTCCTGATGAAAATGAGGATCCAGAATCCCTTGAAGAAGGGGCAGCCGATCGACTCCCATTGGATGTTTTCAATAATTATTTCAGCCTCGGTGCTGATGCACATATTGCCTTAGAATTCCACGAGTCGAGAGGTGAGTTATCTCCCCTTTCAGAACTCTTTCCATTCATAAAGTAACACAAAAGAATGTGACAAGTTCATTCAATTATTTGTTCAATTTTCCCATTATACCCATTACTTTCATGTCATATTAATACAAGTTTTTTAAAAAATGGCTCTTTTTTATAAAGTTAAACAAAAATGTCAAAACCAACTGCACCCATTTGGAAATTGTGTTAACATGAAAAGAAAAGGTGCTTATGCTGTTCAGCGGCCGTATGAAAAAATTATTTTTTTATAAAAACAATATTATATACTTATTCAGCGTTATATTCTTACTCACAGTACAAAAAAGTAGAAAAAATTATCCACTAGAACTTTAATTACAAGTATTTTTCCATTCCGCGTATCATAACAGCGATTCGTTCACTAAGCCTCCATCTTCTTTCTTAAGAAGATTTCAAGGGCAGATAATTCGAAATCTTCTTAAGAAAGAGATGGTCTGCACCTTCTGAATTTTGCAAAATTTTCAAAATGTTTGATTGTTTAGTGTTATTTATGTATAAATGAACACAAAAAAAAACTACTTGCATGAATCTGAAATTTTCACCCATTACGTCCCACCCCTAGTCTAAGAGTAGGATTGGATATATAAAGCTGCAAGATTATGTTGTTGTTTTTTTATATATAGATTAAAGATGACATTACAAAGTGCATTGAAGTGAATGTTGTCAATTTACTTTCAAACTTATCAGCATCGATATAAGATTTTTTTTTGACTGCATTGCACTGTTTGAACCCACTTATAAGACGTGTTGAGTCAATGGTGTTTGCGAGAATTTCGTTGCGTATAACACATAATCAAATCCTCGAGTGGCCTTTGTGCCTTGATAAGTCGTGACTTGTTAGTAAAAAAAAAACTAAAAAAAAACGTAGATAAATCAAAATATATTCGCTATAAAAGAGAGTGTTCTGTTGTTGATTCGGATCTTCTAAGTGTGAAACAATGAATAACGCATTCATGAAAAGCGAGGCATTAAAACTCTAAACCTTTATATATTGGATTGTTTGGACACATCTACTGTATTAAGGACAATAAGGTCTCCCCGGTATATATGAGTGGCAGTGGAAGTAGATCTAAGTGTTAGAGTGAAAACTCCTCCGTTTTCTTGTATTAAAAAAAAAATCGGTACTGCAAAAGAAAGAAAAAGTTAAATTCGTAGCAGAATTTACCTGGTATGAACTGGGATTAAGTTTATTTTTAACACAAATCCTATGGTTCGAAAAACACACTGTTTTAAAGCAAATGCTTTTTTTTTTTTCGAATCTTTTTTCTATTTTTTTATCCTTTTATGACAGTTTCTGGGTTAGGGTTTGGGTTTAGGGTTAGGGTTGCAGCTGGTCCAAAAGTTTCCTTGTGTACTGGTCCTGTTGCTGGAAGAAATCAGTTAGTCTTTCAAGAGATTCAACGAGCTGACAGCGACGATAGAAATTCATTTTTGGTATTGAACGCAATTAATTTATTCCAAAAGTTATCGGCTGCTTGCTGTAGCCTGATTGTCTAATGCCTGCTGCAACCTGATTGGTTAATAGTTTCGTCAGCTCTCGGGTGCTTTTGTAACCTGCCCGAACGTTGACGACGCAAAGTCACAGAAACATGGTGCGTCATCTATAAGAGTACCCATTTTTTATTTAAAAAAAAATTTATTCAGGTTCATGATGATGATCAATATCGGCTAGGAAATAACTGGAACGTTATAAAAAAAAATTTGTCTAGTGCGAAATTCGAACCCTGAAAGATGGCATAACATATTAGAACTGAAGGCGAACGCTTTTCCACACGGCCACTGATCAAACGAAAATATTCTGTGTTTTTCGGTGCAGAGATACAAAATAAAAAAATCTGTTTTCACTTCTCTGCATAGATCTGGAATACTTTGATTGTCTAAAATAAAGAAATAAACTTAAATATAAAATAAAATTTCTTATTAAAGTGAAAAATATATTAGTGACCATTTATCAAATATTTTTTATCCGTTTAAAAAAAAACAATAAATTTTTTCTCTTCAAAGTAAACAATACGTCAAATATGTAGGATGATAAACTTAAATATAAAATAAAATTTCTTATTAAAGTAAAAAATATATTAGTGACCATTTATCAAATATTTTTTATCCATTAAAAAAAAAAAAGAACAATAAATCTTTTTCTCTTCAAAGTAAACAATACGTCAAATATGTAGGATGATAAACTTAAATATAAAATAAAATTTCTTATTAAAGTAAAAAATATATTAGTGACATCACATATGTAGGATGATTAGTCGTGAAAAGTGTAAATAAATACTATAATAAGTATGTTGTTTGGTTAGAATTAGAATTAGAATAGAAAATATTGAACTGAAAAGAGAACGTTAAAAATGTCGGAACATTTGTTTCTGATGTTATTTTTACGTACTTTTAATGTTGAATAATGTGTTTTAAAAAGGTTCAAGAACTTCCGACATCAATAAGGACATCGGATCGAAGTTGACGGTTCCAAATCTATGGTCAGTTTTACTTTTTGATTAACCATTTAACAGTGATGATACCACTCCACACAAATTTACATTAAGGAGGGGGTAATACCTGGGACGATTGCCCCCATAAAAGAAGGTAATGCCTACGAGTATGCTATCATGGCAACAGATCAGTGAACGAACATATACTACACTGACCCCCAAAGGAGGAGGTAATGACTGAGAATATTGTATCATGACGCCCCCCCCCCCCCAAGGAGGAGTTAATGCCTGGGAAGATAATATAACAGAACAGCTCGTCCATTACCCCCCCCCCCCCAAAAAAAAAATGGATAAGATAATCATAGAAGAAGTGTATCATGAGGAACGAATATATACTATACTTTCCCTCAAAGGAGGGGGTAATACCTGGGAAGTTTGCCCTATAAAAGAAGATAATATATATATATATATATATATATATATATATATATATATATACACTAGCAAATATATGCTCCCTCCAGTCACATATTTTTGTAAGCCTGGGAGGTAATGACTGAGAAGATGGTATAATGACGCTCCATTCTAAAGGAGGAGTTAATGCCTGGGAGGTTGATATAACAGAACAGATCGTACACTACCCCCCCCCCCCCCAATGGAGAAGATAATCCATAGAAGGATGGTATCATGAGGAACGAATATATACTATACTTTCCCTCAAAGGAGGGGGTAATACCTGGGAAGTTTGTCCTATAAAAGAAGATAATATATATATATATATATATATATATATATATATATATATATATATTTAACTGGAAAGGGAATACTAAAAATGTCGGAACATTTGTTTCTGATGTTATTATTACGTATTTTTAAAATTTTGAGTTTTAAAAAAAGTTCAAGAACTTCTGGCATCGATAAGGACATCGGATCGAAGGTTCTGATTCTAAATTAGCGGTTAGTTTGGCTCGTAGATCAATCGTTTAACACACACACACACACACACCACTTCGCTTCATATATAAACTAGCAGGGCTACTCGGCGTTGCCCGGGGCCATAAAATAATAGAAGTTAAATAGTTTGTGTAACATCTTTATATTAAAACTTCTATCTCCCTCCCTTTCTTTCTTTCTTTTCCCCTCTCCCATTTTCCCCTAACCCACCCTCTCTTTCTCCTCCACCCAGCTTATTCCTCTCTCTTGTTTTAATGTGTTGACAAAATTAATCAAAATGTAATTCATTTGCCGGAGCTGTCTGTTTTAAATGTAATACTGTAATCTTATATTTATTGTTCTTTGGACAACTCCGAGTAGAACAAAACACAATGGCATTCTTGATCCCGGGCAATTCCGTCCCCCAACACCTGCTTTCACAATAATATGAAGAGAAATGATGTTGATGATGATAATAGTTGGAAGAGATTAGTCCCGGATAACAATTAGATAAAAACAAATAAATGAAAAAATGAATAAAGGAGGAAATGAATGAAAAAATAATCAGCACATATAGTATCTAGTTTTGAGCGTGTATCTTATGTAGTTTCTGACTTTTAGACTGAGAGACATACACCAAATGTAATACTGTATTATTACTATTAGGGCCCCGGTTGACAATAATCCGAAGAGATAAGGACACTGGATCGAACACTTTGGCTCTTAGATCAACTGTTTAACTATGATGCCGTGCCACACACACACACACATAACTTCGCTCTATATATAGATTATCACTGTTGTAAATGTATTTGTTTCTTTTAGTGAAGTTTCTATGTTCCCTGTCCTTTAGATAAGTCTAAACGGTTTAATTTAATCACAGTATTTGTCTACACACACGCGTGTGTCCATCAAGAAATGTTGCATATTAAAATACTGTTGGAAATACGTTCCAGTTTTTACACATATGTTTCGTGTCTAATTTTGAATGATAAACTGGAATAAAGTGGAAGGCTAAAGGTGAATACATGTGAATACTACATGTGAATAGAGTTGAATACTACATGTGAATAGAGTTGAATACTACAGGTGAATAGAGTTGAATACTACAGGTGAATAGAGTTGAATACTACATGTGAATAGAGTTGAATACTACATGTGAATAGAGTTGAATACTACAGGTGAATAGAGTTGAATACTACAGGTGAATAGAGTTGAATACTACAGGTGAATAGAGTTGAATACTACATGTGAATAGAGTTGAATACTACAGGTGAATAGAGTTGAATACTACATGTGAATAGAGTTGAATACTACATGTGAATAGAGTTGAATACTACAGGTGAATAGAGTTGAATACTACATGTGAATAGAGTTGAATACTACAGGTGAATAGAGTTGAATACTACAGGTGAATAGAGTTGAATACTACAGGTGAATAGAGTTGAATACTACAGGTGAATATTGGTGAATACATGTGAATACTACAGTTGAATACTACAGGTGAATATAATTGAATACTACAGGTGAATATTGGTAAATCCAGGTGAATACTACAGTTGAATACAGGTGAATTAGGTCACGATAGTCTGAAAAACGAGATTTGATTTGATTTCGCAAGCTTTCCAGGTTCTGCCTCCATAAGTTCCTTTCGAGTGCCGCCATGAAAAGTTCATTTTTTTCCTTGCATGCTATTAATCATTTAGCGAAAGGCTTGGATCCACGATGGAAACAGGAACAGATTCTTTATTGGTGTTTCCTTTATGCTTTATTATTTTGAAAGAAAAATTACCTACAGAATTTTGTTCACGCCATTGCTGTATTGAGGACAGAATAATTGAATATCTCCAAAAGCACATAATCTAGAATATGGTTTAGTAACTCTCTCTCTTTCTCTCAATATATATATATATATATATATATATATATATATATATATATATATATATATATATATGAAGCAATCCAACAAAAGATATAAGCGTCAACTAATATCTTATAATTAGTGAAACATCCGGATAAAAACTGAAGCTCAATATACTGGATAGAGCATTAATATTATAATATAAAATGAAGTAATAAAATAAGGTGTCAATCAAATTTTATTAGAATTCAAAGTTCAAGCAAAGTATCCTTAAGTCCTTAGCTCATGAGTTTTCAAAGATAATTCTTCTCTTCAGAGGACCATTACCGCAGTTATACTACTACAGGTAATAAAATTACGCTTTGAAAATATATAAAATTATATACACAAATACATAAAAATACATAACATCAAACATGTTTTTGGGTTGATATATTTGATGTTATGTATTTTTATGTATTTGTGTATATAATTTTATATATTTTCAAAGCGTAATTTTATTACCTGTAGTAGTATAACTGCGGTAATGGTCCTCTGACGAGAAGAATTATCTTTGAAAACTCATGAGCTAAGGACTTAAGGATACTTTGCTTGAACTTTGAATTCTAATAAAATTTGATTGACACCTTATTTTATTACTTCATTTTATATTATCATATATATACATACATACATACACAGTAGCCCCCCCCCCCACACACACATACACACACTATTCGTGGGAGTTACGTTTCAAACCCACTGTCAAATAGTGAAAATCCGTGAATAGATTTTGGTACTGCAAAGTTCACTAAAAATCAGGTTTTTGTACATTAAAATGTGTAAAAAAAACACTATGAAAGCCACCAAATTAGCGTAGATTAACCCTTTCTGCTGGCAAGTTGGTTAATTTTTTTTTTTTCAGTTTCATATAAAGTTCGCAAAAATTTGGAATACCAATGCTTTTTTATGAGCCGCGTTTAATATGAATCTTACGGAATAATTAGCGTTTTTAATTGCGTTTTTTTTTTTTTTGTCATATTGGCCTTAGTTGGACTTAAATGATTATCAGATTTGTAAGTTCTACCGAATTTACGAATAAAATGTTCAGTCAATGCTTATGCTGAAAATCCGCAAATTTGTGAAAACGCGAATGGGGAGTCCACTACATACATACAGGGTGATTCATAAGTCACTTAGCTATTTATTTTTGAAATTCTAAAGTAAAAAAATACGGTAATACAAAACAGAAAGTTTATTCAACAAATCCATTTATGGGAGTTTAAAATTACAGCAAATTTTCAAAATTTCCACCTTCGTTCTGCATGCATAGCTCCATTCTTTTTTGCAAGGAATTTACGACTCTTTGTAGCATATTTGATTGATTATGGTGTTGTGCGAAGGAGGCTTTCTGTTCACATCACGTTTCCATTGCCTAACAAATAGCAGTAATTAGAGAGTAAGATAACAATCATCAAAAGTTCATAGTATGTTTGTGCTTCATATGGTAATCATTTTAAATAGCTAAGTGAAGTGACTTATGAATCACCCTGTATATATATATATATATATATATATATACACATGAAATAGTCAAATAATATATAATATCTGTCCTGTCCTCGTTTCATACTATACATGTACTTTCTAAAATATTAAAGATTTCTGGTGCTACAGGTTAGATAGTCGAAATTATTAATTACTAGACCACCCGTGACCCGTTGGGTCAGTTTGTTATATTAGCTATGGAATTCATGTATGTGCGTGACACTTGTGGAGAAAACAAAAAAACTATTTGATGAAATTAAATGTAATTGTTTAAAAAAGAATATAGATAGATTTCTATGCGTCGTTCTGTTTATTATAATTGTTTTGTTTTTTAATTATAGTTACTGAATTATAAGTGGTTGGCCATACTTATAGGTAAATATGCACTGAACAGGTGAGAAAGGAAGGGGGTACAACCGGCTGTCTCGCGTACGTAACGAAAACAGAGGGAGTAGGAGTGGTGAAATCTGTGAGAGGAAAAGTGGGAGGTGGTTTCGTTCATCGCCGCTATTGATATTAATAATGATTGTTGTTGTTTTGTTTGTTTGTTTTTGTTTTTTAAAAGGGTGGAGCTTTTTTGAAACTGCGACAGACTTTACAAAGTCCTGCCGTTGAATGTTTTTAGCCGTGGAGAAAACGAAAAAACTATTTGATGAAATTAAATGTAATTGTTTTATATTTAAAGTGATATAAACATTTCCAGAATGAAAAATTTCATGCGTTCGTTAATAATAAGAGTTCAACGGAATTGGAATAACAGATTAGAAGACGATGCTATTTACGCATGCGCAACCGGATGTTGAAAACCGGAAAGCTGAAAGCTGATTGCAAACATACAAGACCCATAGAGTTTTAGTAGTATATAGATTAGTATAGATATTACATTTTTAATGATTATTGTTTGTTAATTAAATATTGAATAGAACATTTTTTTCTCTCTCTTTCAGAAGCTAACCCTGAAAAGTTTAACAGCAGATTCAGGAATAAAATGTTTTATGCTGGGGTAAGTGATTTATTTACTTTTGAATTTTGAATTGCTAATACTTGTTAAATCACCGAAGTTAAGCGACTTTGAGTCTGGTCAGTACCAGATGGGTGACCATTTTGCAATACCAGGTGCTTTATGTGGAAGGACGGTGAAAATCTCCCTGTCAAAAAATTCTGTCCTGAACATGCCTTCAGTAAGTACTTCAGTATTATCTGTTATTCCACATAACAGAACAGTGGAAGTACTGTTCTCAATCATGTAATGAAGCTTTCCAAAGAGAGTATGCATTCGCTTTTTTTTGTTTTTTTTCTTTTTTTTAATTTAATTTTTCACTATCCCCATCAGATAAAAAAAAATTTAATTTTTTTTTTTTAATTTAATTTTTATACTATCCTCATCCCCTAATAAAAAAAAAAAATTTTTTTCTTTTTTTTAATTTAATTTTTCACTATCCCCATCCCATAATGAAAAAAAAATTAAATTTTTTTTTCTTTTTCTTTAATTTAATTTTTCACTATCCTCATCCCCTAATGAAAAAAAAAAATTATATTTTTTATTTTTTTTAATTTAATTTTTTACTATTCCCATCCCCTAAAAAAAACAAAACAAAATTTAATTTTCACTATCCACATCCCTTAAAAAAAAAAATTTAATGTTTTTTTCTTTTTTTTAATTTAATTTTTTACTATTCCCATCCCCTAAAAAAAAAAAAAAATTTAATTTTCCACTATCCACATCCCCTAAAAAAAAAAAATTTAATGTTTTTTTCTTTTTTTTAATTTAATTTTTTACTATTCCCATCCCCTAAAAAAAAACAAAAAAAATTTTTATTTTTCACTATCCCCATCCCCTAAAAAAACATCTTTGAAACAGCTTTTAGTCTGGCTCCTGCTCACGACTGTTGAAACTATATTTTGTAAAATTTTAATATAAAGAATTTTTTACCCATAAATGTTTATATGTAGTAGTAGCAGCAGTAGTGATAACAGTAGTGAAAGTAGTATTATAATTTTTACCCACCAACATCCGTAGGCCACGTCATGCTAAATTTACTGCAATTTGGCTCATACCTTTGGAAGCTGCTAGCATTTATTATTATTATTATTATTAGTAGTAGTAGTAGTAGTAGTATAGGTAGATTTAGTAGCAATAGTAGTATAATTTTGGTGCAGCTATGAAAAACTCTGTATCCCAAGGGTTCTTCATGTAAGATGTGGGGCAATAGTTCCTAATATTTTTGAAGCCTATACACGTTTGTTTTAGTAGTAGCAGCACTAATATTTTACTCTTCTCTCCCCCATGACAAACCATGCGGCCTAAGGTGTCTTCATATAAAATGTTGTGCAATTCTTCCAAATATTTTTGGAGCCTATACACGTTTGTTTTAGTAGTAATAGTAGTAGTAGTAGTATTAGTAGTAGCATTTTATTCCTCTCCCCATGACAAACCATGCAACCGAAGGGTTCTTCATATAAGTTTGGTGCAGTTCTTCCCAATAGTTTTGGAGCCTGTACATGTTTATTGTTTTATTAGTAATAGTAGTAGTAGCATTTTATTCGTCTCGCTATGACAAACCATGCAACCGAAGGGTTCTTCATATAAAATTTGGTGCAGTTCTTCCCAATAGTTTTGGAGCCTGTACATGTTTATTGTTTTATTAGTAATAGTAGTAGTAGCATTTTATTCCTCTCCCCATGACAAACCATGCAGCTGAAGGGTTCTTCATATAAAGTTTGGTGCAGTTCTTCCCAATAGTTTTGGAGCCTATACACGGTTATTGTTTTAGTAGTAATAGTTGTAATAACATTTTATCCTCGCCCATGACAAACCATGCAGCCCAAGTGTTCTTAGGAAATGAGATGCAATTCTTCCTCATATTTTTGGAGCCTATACACGTTTATTGGTTGAGCATTAGTTGTATTAACACTTTACCCCTTCTCTTTCATATGGCACACCCGGCATCCCAATGGGAGTTTGTTGAATTTATCAATCAGGAAATAGAAATTAGTCTTGAGACTTTGGTGGATACTTTATTACGGTGGCTGAGTGGTCAACGACGCGGACTGAGGACGTGGGTGTACCGGGTTCGAATCCAGTTCGTTCCACAGAAACACTTTCATCAAAAATCCACACCTGACCTTGTGTCTAACCTCCTGGGGAGGAGATAAATAAAATACTTTATGGCAGTGAGGATTTGGGCATCACAAAAGTTCATAGTTAGGACCTATTCTATTGAAAATATATACCGAAAACTATGACCGATAGAAAGTAAGAATTATTCAACTTGTCAGAAAATAAAAATATATCTTCAAACTTGGATACTTTGCTTTTATTTGTTATGGGTTTGTCATATTCTCTTTGCTGTTCTGAAACCCACTATTTTTGGAGCCTATACACGTTTATTGTTGTAGTAGTAGTGGCATTTTACTCCCCCGTGACAAGGGTTTTTCATATAAAACCTTATGTAATTCTTCCCAGTATTTTTGGAGCCTATACACGTTTGTTGTAGTAGTAGTGGTATTTTACTCCCCCGTGACAAGGGTTTTTCATATAAAATCTTATGCAATTCTTCCCAGTATTTTTGGAGCCTATACGTGATTATCGTTTGAGCATTAGATGTAGCAGAAATAGTAGTATATACACTTTCACTTAGAATTATTCAGCTTGTCAAAACTAAAAGTTCGTCTTGAAACTTGTACACCTTGCCTTTCTTTTCTCATTAAGGGTCTGTCATAGTCAGTTTGATGTTTTGAAACCCTTTTAAAATATTTGGTGAGATATGTAAGATGAATACAAAATACTAGTTTATACCCGCTCCTTAAGCGGTCTTGGTATAGTATGTGAGTATGTCAGTTACCTAGTTTCTACCGTTTTGTAGCTAGTGCGAAGGAAAATATTTGTGAGATTTTGTGGAAAAAATAAGCTACTTAGTATTTGCATCAGAGAGTAAGTAACTAAGATGAATGAATTTACGTGTTGTTTTTATTGGCAAAAACCATTAGAAATTATGTTTTTAAGCAAAAATAGTTCGCTTTAAACTACGGCTGAATACTTTTTATGTTTTTTTTTATTGCATATTATAAAAAAAAAAGCTCACTTTTTTTTTTTTATATATTTATGTAAATTTATCCAGTTTAAAAAAAATCCTTTAGACTTACATGAGGTTCGAACTCGGATACTGACATCATAAAAACTACTGCCTTAGTAATGTGTATTCTGCCTATTCCTTTTTCATCAACCAATCGCATGTTTCTATTAGTTTACAAATAGAACAATTCCGAAAACACCATAACTTTTTCATCGTACATAAATGAGATTAACCAAATTCTTTGAATAAGTTTTTTGTACATTTCCCTTCAGTATCCATCATTTTTTTGTTTTTATTGAAATTTAAAATCTATTTAATTTTTTTTTTCTTCAGGCTGGAGGAAGAGACTTGCTCAAACGCAGTATGAAAGGGCTTGTTGATAATATACAAATTGAGGTAAGATTGATGGAAAACTTTTTTTAAGCATTGATCTCCTCCTGCTTTGCCATCAGGAAAGTTGGGAGAAAACTGCTATCAGCTACTTACCTGCCAGCACAAACGCACATACGATGTAAACAAATATATTCTCATGGAAAGACGACAATATATATACACACAATTTCTTCATCAGACTCATGCGTACGAAAAATCCGGCACTTAAGGTGTGTTGAGGTAAGCCAACAACCAATCAGATTGCGTGTTGCCTGAGGCAAGTAGATTTTATCCAAGTGATGCCGAGTGATCTTGACTGGGTATATAAGGCAGTGCAGAACGCGAATCGAAGAGTAAATTTTTATAGTGGTGGGGAGGGCATAATTTCCTTATTGGTGGGGGGCAAAATTTTTATAGTGGTGGGGGCATAATTTTCTTAGTGGTGGGGGGCATAATTTTTTTAGTGGTGGGGGATAATTTTTTTAGTGGTAGGGTGGCATCATTTTTTTAGTGGTGGGGGCATAATTTTTTTAGTGGTGGAGAGAGCATAATTTTCTTAGTGGTGGAGAGAGCATAATTTTTTTAATGGTGGGAGGCATAATTTTCTTTGTGGTGGGGGGGGGCATAATTTTTTTAGTGGCGGGATGGCATAATTCTCTTAGTGGTGGGGGGGGGCATAATTTTTTTAGTGGTGGTGGGGGGTAGCATAATATTTTTACTTATCCTATTTAGTTTCTTTTTTTATGATTTAAAAATAAATTAAAACATGTAAATAAATAAAAATGGGGTCTTCGGTCTATCTGTACAAGGGTTTGTCAGGCTACTCTGGCATGAGGATGCTTCCGATATGAAGTAAACCCTGACCAATTATTAAAAGAAAATCGTGCACCATCTTCTCAGGCCACCCAACATGTCCATTGCAGATGGTTGGTTGTTTTACGGCATATCAACCCTTTTCAGGTTATTTAATGCCGAATGCAGTCATTTTGGTGAAAGTTTTTATGCTTCAAGTTGTTTATATCTTCAAATATTTATTCATGGTGCCTAGTTTGGTTGTCCCGCTTTACGGCACATCAACCCCTTTCAGGCCACTAAATGCCGAATGCAGTCATCCTGGTGAAAGTTTTTATGCTTCAAGTTCCTCACACGTTCAAATATTTATTGATGGTGTTTGGTTTGGTTGTTAAAGTATATTTGTTTTCTTCTCTTTTTTGTTTCTTTCCCCTTTTAATATCTGTTTCTATTTAACCCATAGTTGGGACCTTAACAGGTACTACCACTCCGGGTCAGGGTGGACCTGGGAGCAATGGTAATTAAGAGGAGGCTCCACATTCCCCAAAGTCCGTAAGCCGGATCTCACCATCGGATGTAGTTTAAGGTCATATCCAGGACCGGGAGTAGGGTAGGAAAAATAAAAATAAAAAAGGGGAGGGAGAAAGGGAGAGGGGCTGTTGTTTTTGTTTTTGGTTTTGTAGAACATAATTAAGTTTTACAAAAAAAAGAAAACAAAAAACGTCAATGTAGGTGAATTTCGTCTCAGGGAGCTACAGGGCAGCCTGATCTGGTATCACCAGCATTGCAGATGGAAGCACCCTATTAATAGAAGACAGCTTTGAATAACCAATAAGAAGCCATTGACAATGAGGAACTTATGAAAAAGATGAACAACAACAAGACTCGATACTAACCCTAACCTTAACCCTAACCTTAACCCTAACCGTTACCGTAACCCTAACCTTAACCCTATCCCTAACCCTAACCCTAACTCAGGTTCAAAAGAGACCCTCAACCCGTTTACGCATCAAATTAATATTTTAGTTTCAGAATCTTTGAGATACAGATTGATATATATATTTTTTTACTTAAGTTCTCCCAAACAAGGCACAAGGCCACTGAGACGTAGGGGGCTACTATGAATTAGGGGAATCCTATATGGGGAGTTGTGCAGCGAGATGCTTGTTCACATTACATTTAAATGTCTGCCTGTTAGTACGGTCAGGGAAACAGGAAGCAGGAAAGGAATTTCAAAGGCTAGCAGTACGAGGAAGGAAGCTATTAGAGTCGAAAGCTCTTCGGCATCTGGGGACCTCAACAGTGAAGGGGTGGGATCTTGCTTACTGACGGGTTGATTGGGGGTATTTACGTAGGTATCGTTGAGATTAATGAAGAATAGTAATCCATCTTGATTGTTATTTCACGTTTCAGCCGATGTAACCTCTGACCTTCTTCAGGTGCATCTTTCCGAACTTGAGAATTTTTATGTCGAATTTACATATAGGTTCACGAGTTCAACATAAGGATTCCCAAGTTTAGAGAAGAAAGAAGGTCAGAGGTTACATCAGCCGAAACGTGAAATAACAGTCAAGATGAATATAGTAGTCCGAATAATCCAAATAATACTAATATTTTTGCCTCAACCTCCAAAGAGATTCGCCACATTCTTAAGAACAAAATTCCATGACTTATCACGGTCTTGAGCCAGTCTTTCAGCTATCAGGAGCGACATACCGATCTCAAGTCTTATCTGATCAGCCCATCGTGGTCGTCCTTTTGATTTTTGTTCAATGAAATCTTCTTTATATGTTTTCTGTATGTAGCTGGAGTCCAAACCATGTTCTTCTTTTTTTTTTTTCTTTTTGAATAACATTGTTGATGGGTCCTTGTATATTAGGCTTCTTTCTGATATATACATTTCTTCATCTGTCTCGCAAAATTACTCCACATATATTTCTTAAGGATTTAATCTTTTTTTTTTCTGGAAATCGCTCCAGACAAGGCATAAAGCCACTCGATGTAACGGCTAAAAGGAATACTACTTGAAGGTCAAAAACGAGCCAACGATAAGTGTTGTTAGATGGATAGATTCCGACCCAGAGAACGGCGATTCTTCTCACTTTGTTGAAATATTGCTCATGGAATGTGAGGACTAAAGGACAAAATAAGGGAAGCGAGAGTTATGAGGCTGCCGAAAGTAAACCCAAGATCTACTTGCTACTCTCCTAAGACATTGCGCTTCCTCTTATTCTCTTCTAGTATAGTCTATGGACTGTGATACAATTATAAGGAATAAGGATTTCTCAATATTGAATTTCCCACATAAACTTCCTCAAATGCCGCTTGCTGCCTTGGAAAATTATATTATGTTAACATTTTGATTAATTTTTCGCATCGATTTTTGCGGAAACATGAGAACCACTTCTTTTTCTATGATGCTTGTGTGTATAGATGGTCAAGTAGAATGAATGAAGGGAAGGAAAGTGGATATCTAAGAGCGCCATGAAAGAGGCTTTTTGTAGAGGTCGACACATCTGCTGACTCCATGTTAGAAATAGTTAGATGAAATGTCCTTTTAGTGCGAAGAAGAAAGAGTAGACGACAGTATTGTTATGTAATAAATATAAAAAACACCTATGTATAGTCCATGTTTCACTTACTCATGGAAGACATTGCCAGGGCTGCTGCAAAGAAGGTGAGCTCCCTCTACCATGCCAGTAAACTTCTCACACCTGACATTATCCTATATCTCTACAAAGCCACCATCCGGCCATGAATGGAGTATTGTTGCCACATCTGGGCTTGGGTATAATCCACTAGTCTCTCCCTCTTAGACAAGGTTCAAAACAGAGTCGCCAACTTGATAAGTCCTTCACTATCCACCAAGCTCCAGCTCCTGTCCCATCGCCGCAATGTTGCTTCCTTGTGTCTGTTTTACAAATACTTCAATGGATTGTACTCTGATGAGCTTGATGCTCTGGTACCCCCACAACGTAAATTCGCTAGACCAACCCGACAATCTGCCAAACCCCATCTATTCACTGTGGAGGTCCCCATATACCGAAGAGCTTTCTACTCCAAAAGCTTCTTTCCTCGTGCTGCTGGACTCTGGAACTCCCTCTCTGCTTTCCTGACGTTACTGACGTGAAGAAATTTAAAACTAATGTAAACAGACATCTCACTGCGCAGCTCCCAATTTAGGTTGATCAACCCCTCCCCCCCCCCAAGCTTCACCCTTTTTTCTCAGTAGCCCTTACGTCTACAGTGGCGGCCTGCCTTGTTTGGGGTGAACTATGTTAAAAAAAAAAATTGTGATGACTAAAGGACAAAATAAGGAAAGCCAGAGTTATGAGGTTGGCGAAAAGTAAACCCAAGTTAGTCACTTTCTACTCTCCTAAGACATTGAGCTTCCTCTTATGCTTGGCCAGTGTTACATTGACTGGTTTTGACATAATTTTATTGTCGCGTGTCGTAGAAGAACCTCCGCTGTTGATCCAAAATGGGGCGATGTGTCGTAGCCACTCGATCCACTTCTCAGTCGCTGTCATCGCTACTATTTGTACTGCCTTTTTTTTTGCCTGCAACTATTTGTTGTCGCAGCCTTCTCTCGTCGACTGCTATCGTTCGTCGGCCATCATCGCGCCTTCTTTGTCGCGCGTTAACATTTTCGCTATTCTTTGCGTACTGACGGTATCTTCGGGGGCTGAAATCAATCTTTTCACTTTAAATCTTTTACTGTTTAAATTTAGAGGAATATGAAATATTTACTACGGCTCTTATATTTTGGGACCCTCTGTCCCTTCTTGTAACAGCTACATGATCGTGAGTTGTTCCCTTGACGCTTCCAAGTGAGTGACTGATGAAATCTCAATTCGATTCTCTCAGCGGACAACTTTGACGTCATGAACCTCGTGATCCACCAGGTGTGCCCTCAACCCCTAACCTTAAGGTCGCATCATCTGTCACCGCGATCCGTGGGAAACACATCGAACCGAACTTGCACGAGATGACTTCGTCACAAATCGCGCAAGTCAAATTCGATCCTTTTGTTGCATACCTTAGATCTCTTCTTTCCTTCCTGCCGTGAACCACGCCGTCCGTTGTCTGCAACAAAAGCCTCATGACGCACTCTGAAGACAAACTCTTCTTTAAATTTAATTCATTTTATTACAAGCGTTGTTATTTCAACTGGGAGTCATTCACTACGTCGAGAGAGAGGGAGAGAGCAAATCACTACTTTATCGTAGTTAGTTAACAATTATTTTCTTAACCATTCATAGAGAGGGGGGGGTAAAGGATTTCTCTCGATTGTATTCCCTTCAGGGAAATATTTCCCTTATCTGTTGTAAATTACATTTTAACAATCACGTCTCGTCGGTTTGCTTCCAAAAACCCAGACTGGCAAAAACTCGTTTCTCACGAGAACGAGTGACGCCACGGATCCTCTGTTTCCCACGCAAGGCTCGCAACGTCACAGAGCCTCTCACAGGTGCAGACTGACACTTGATCTGGGGTCTCGTCACACGGTAACCTTGTCACGTCTGCCAGCTCCGACTGTGAGAACAAGCCCTGCTCTGCACTCGACTGCACCCGCGTTAACTCGCGCAAGTCAAACCAACGATTCCAAACAGATACGTCCGTTCCCATAGGGCCATTATCCAACACATTGTTCCTTAAGGATTATTCTGAAACGGTACTTAAATTCAGTAAGTGATTATTTCTCTTACATCATCTCAATGTATTCGTGTCTCCTTTAGGTTGACATTATAAATTTATTCATTTATCTCCCCTTATGACACCGCTTGAACCGGTGCCTACTAAAGGCAATATTGTAAACCAGTCTTTTTAAATGTACCGATAGGACCTCATAGTCGTTTTGAGACACTGTGAAAATTTTGAGGTGAGGGTATCTTTTACAATAATCCGCCATTACCCAACATTCTTTTAGATGTCCAAATACACAGAAGCTCATTCTATTTAAATATTTCAATATTATGAACTTATTCCGGGCCATAAAAATATCTTAGCCATAAAAATAATTAACGAAACTCATTTTCTTCAAATCATGAGGTGTTTTCGAAACATATTTACACAGAAGCCATTTCTGCCAATAACAAACTAATTTCTTCAAAATCCAAGATGTTTTCCAAAACGAATCCAGCCTGAAGCTGTATTCACCAAGATGGTCTTCGTAATAGAACGTGCATTGAAGAAGCGTCCAAGCTTAAGTGTTATGTATCATGACACAAATAGATGATAATATGAAACTTTTATTTGATTTCAAAAACCAATGGTGTGATCAAAAACTGTCTAGACTGAAGGTGTATTTACCAGGACAGAAATAAACACGAAATAAATCATTTGTTTTGTGCAAAATATGAAGCGTGTTAAAAAAGTATTCAAACTGATGACGACGATGACGACGATGACGATGATGACGATGACGATGACGATGATGATGATGATGACGATTATGACGATGATGATGATGACGATGACGACGATGACGATGACGATGATGATGATGACGATGATTATGATGATGATTATGATGATGACGATGATGATGACGATGATGATGATGACGATAGTGATGACGATGATGACGATGATGACGATGACGACGATGATGATGATGATGATGACGATGATGATGATGATGACGACGACGATGATGATGACGATGATGATGATGATGACGATGATGATAACGACGATGATGACGATGATGATGACGATGATGATGCTGATGACGATGACGATGACGATGACGATGATGACGACGATGATGATGACGATGATGATGATGATGACGACGACGACGACGATGATGATGACGACGATGATGATGATGATGATGACGAGGAGGGGGAGGATGAGGAGCAGCAGCAGCAGGTTTCGTTTAACGTCCATTTTACATGCTGGCATATGTTGAACACTTTTCAAAATTGACTTCCAAAGTAACCTATCTCTGCCCAGGTTTTTATTTATCCCTCTTTCTCTAAAATATATCCTTATAACTTCCTCCCATGTTTTCCTTGGCCTTCCCCTGCCAACTGATCCTGCTACCTCAACTGTTCTGCTAAAGAATTTTCTTCAACTCATTCAGTGAATCAACTTTGTTTCGTTTATTTAATTTTTTTTTTCCTGGGGGTGGGGGTGGGGAGTTCTTTTGCAACTTTATTTATTTTTTTGAAGGACTAAAATTATTTTTAACCCTAACCTAACCTTGACCAACTCAACCCTAACCTAACCTAGTGTTTATAGAATTAAACTAACACTTACCGGCATAAGGGCCTCAACTGCCATCCATCTCATGGAGGAGTGCTTGTTCGAATGAATGAACATTTATACACTAAAATGGCCACTTGTGAATCTCAGCCAATCAGAACACAGAGAATGGACTTTCCCTTCTGAGCATAATGGAACATTCTAGCCTTGTTATAAACAGGCATTATCTTGCTGCTCAACAGTCTGACTTATCTTACTGCTCAACTGGTCGTACAGTTGAGCCTTAAGCATCGACTCTATAGTGTTGTTGAACTTTTTACATTTTTTTTTTTTTTGCGGCTTTCAAATCGTAAACTGCTTCTGCCATTTCTGGTTTGTTCCATAAATCACAATCGGAAACATGCGGCGCGATATGGGTCCTCCTTATTATAGAAGCACCATCATTTTTTTTTTCTGGCAACCTTTTAATTAGGGAAACAAGAATTAAAACTTCGGAAGCCTCAAGAGTGGAATCATCCTTTCCAAGGCTGCCAGCAGTTTTCTTTCAAATTTCCCAGTTGAGGAATTCGGAGGTAGATAGCACGCACCTGCTTAGATGTGTACTCTCAAACGCATAAATTGAATCAGTTCTATTGAATGAATTTGGATCCGGTAGATTCTTTGAGTTTTGTTATGGTTTTTTTTTTTGTGTATATGTTTTACTGCAAAACACGTAATCTCCTTTGAGTGAACACAACTTTCTGTTTCTAGTTTTCGTTTTATATTTCCTGTCACTTTTCTTTGGCAAAATGCTGACTCGAGGTGTTTTGCACAATCCGTATGTCTTTCCTCGCATGGAATTATCGAAGGATAAAAGAAAAAAGACAGAATCCATTATTTGATTATTGCTTCTTTGTTGAGTTGGCAATATGGTAAACACGGCTGATTTCTCTGTGATTCGACAATTTCTAACCTTTGTAACCATTTGGGAATTTACGGTTTTGCTTGGCAGATTTCATAGAGCTTACTGCCACCATTTTTCATTTTAGCTTGAAATTCTTTACCATCATCATCATCATCATCTTAATCATCATCATCTTAATCATCATCATCTTCATCATCATCATCATCATCATCATCTTAATCATCATCATCATCATCATCATCATCATCATCATCATCATCTTCATCATCTTAATCTTAATCATCATCATCATCTTCATCTTCATCTTCATCATCATCATCTTCATCATCATCTTCATCATCTTGGGTTTAACATCCGTTTTACGTACTAACATGCGTTGAACGGTTATAAGAAATTGACTTCCAAACTAACCAATCTCTGGGCAGGTCTTTATTTATCCCTTTTTTCCTCAGGTCCATTTTTATCACTTCCTCCCATCTTTTCCTTGCCCTTCCCCTGTGAACTGGACCTGCTACCTCAACTGTTCTACATCTACTAACCCAAGAACTCTCATCCATTCTTTCAACATGACCATACAATCAAAGTCTACTCTTCTGCGCATATCTCCCTATACTTATCTTCCTCGGAGGTCATCACAACTAAGCCTGTCTATCATTTCACTCCATGCAACACATGTCCTCAACCCTCACTGACCAGGTTTCACTTCCGTAGACCATCATATACTGCGTACATGTACCTGATAGAATGTTTCGTTAGTAGGAGGTGATAACGCACTGCTGGTTAGTAATGACAGAAGTCCCCTAAACTTATTCTATCCACTTTGTTATTGCAACCTAATTCTTCAAATTCTTCATGTCTTTGTTATCGATTTGATTCGACACCTTATATAAAACTCTAATCCTAACCTTAACCATAACCCTAACACAACTAATAACTCCCCAGCCATGTGATTTCTATTAGGTCTGAGTATCTTTGAGATGAGGATTGATAATTTGGATTATTTGGTTTACTATTCTCATCTCGGTTGTTATATTCACAACGTTTTGGCCGATGTAACCTCCGACCTATTTCAGGTGCATCTTTCTGAACTTGGGAATCTTTGTGCCAAACTTGCGAACCTATAAGGTGCTGAATCAAATTGAAACTAACCAGCATCTCTCAGCAGCTTATAGGAAAATTCTTCTTTGAATAAAGCAATATTTATACAATAGATTATCTATTGATGGACCTGCAGCCAATCAGAACCCAGAGAATGGAATTGCTCATCTAAGTATAATAGAACGTCCCAGCTTTCTTATAAACCAACTTGCTAGGCTTCTATCTCAGTGTCTGAGGCAAACAGCTGAGCACAGACTACTAAATTCAATATGGCGTTATGAACAGGATTCGAACCTGTGCAGGCATTGCGCATTAGATTTCCATATGCAGGATTTCTAACAGAACCCTTTGTTTAATCCATGGGGGTAGATTGTTCTCATTCCATCAGATCGGGTAGAAGTGTAAATTATTATATTATTCTTAGGTATTATTGCCTTCGTTGAACCTTCAACCCCTGAAGGATTGTCACTTAGAACTGATTATTAATCAACGCTATTTCCTGTTACGCCATGTGTCCATGTGGACGGAATGAGATCAATCTAGCCAAGTTAGAGATAAAGGTTGCCTTTTAATTTTTAAAATACATGCCTACAAATTAATGTATAAATATTTGAAGATATTAATAACTTGAAGGCGAAGATCTGTTACACAGTTATATAATTTGGCATAAAATAATAAAAAAAGGGTTGACGTGCCATAAAACTAATTAGAATAATCAAACCAAACAAAAATTTATACCACAAATGCATATTTACGGACGTTAATAAGTATATTAGACGCATACAAATGTTTACCAAAATTAATGCAGTCGGCATTAAATAACCCGAAAAGGGTTTATATACCGTAAAACTAAAAGAACCTATACTTTTAATCACTTATCATCACCATCATCATATTTAATTTAACGTCTGGCATGTGTTGGACGTCTTTTAAAAATTGACTTCCAAACTAACCTATCTCTGGCCATATACTTATCCCCTTTTTTCTCTCAAATCACTTTCTCCCATTTTTTCCTATGCCTTCCTCTGCCAACTGACCCTGCTACATCTACTAACTCAAAATCTCTCATCCATTCTTACAATGTGACCATACCAACGACGTCTCCTGTCCTGTACATATCTATCTTCCTCTTAGGTTATCAGATCTAAGCCTTTCTTTAAGATTCACATCACTTAGAGTAAACAAATTGATTACTTTCTGAAATATCATCTGAAAATGTTTCTCATTCGTAGTGAATGAGGTAATTTTCTTATATTTGGTTTTCATACTAAATGTTAGAAAATTCATAACAAAGATTATTTTCTTATTTCTTTATATATTTTCATTTATATCCATAATTCAATTATTCTTATTGTAATAAGATGTTTCCAAATGATACACATTATTGATAATTACTATGTTTTAAAAGAAGAAAGTTGACTTACTATGAGAATAATCTACAAATCAGCCATGAAAAGCCCAACAGTGTCAAGAAAGGCCTCTTGCAGCATTTCATGAAGGAAACATAGTAAATAGTATTTTGCAAACAAATTATTGTACCTCCTGTTGTGATATGCGAATAATATTAAAAAGAATGAATATGCTAATAAATATTTTTTTAAATGTAAATTTTTATCTGAAATCGAACACAGGGAAATGTTGAAATTTCTTTTTATTAATTAAGTGGATGATATTGGTTAGTTCATGGAAAATGTCCAAAGTCTAACAAAGTTCCGATCCTGCCTAATTATTATCAGAAAGAAACTTAAGCAAACTAAAGTATATTCAGGTCAATAACATAGTAGAAGAAAAAAAGCTAGTCTGTCAGATCAGTTGTTATTTTGGTCTGACTTTGAACATCCGACAGGATAACTTTATATGTTAGATGATAGCAGAGGTTATTTTATTTCCTTTTCTTGTACATTTGCATTTATGGCGATAAGTTAATAATTCTTATAGTCATAAGATTCTTCAAAATAATAGGTGTAGTTCATAATTAACTATTGTTTTTTTAAACAAATTATAATACCTCCTGTTATGATATGCAAATAACACTAAGAAATGAATACGTTAATAAATATTTAAAAAAAAGTAAATCTTTAGTTGGTAATTAGCTAATTACTAGATGTTACCAAAAAGTTTGTTATGAGAAATATTCCCAGTAAGTTATATTTCGTAGCAATTGAGGTTCCTATATGTTTCCATAGAGCTTCGTTGCATGACTGCCAGGCCTGTAATAGGTATCGCCTTGCTCGTTGAGTTTTAGACTTTTTCTTTAAATCTTGCTTTTCTGTCTTCTCATTTCAGTGTGATGGTGTTGATTTAACGCAGAAAATGAAAGATTTAAAATTACATTGTCTTTTATTTTTGAATATACCAAAGTGAGTATCATTTTTTGTTGTTGTTTTCTGTTTAAATTCTGCACGCAAATATCTTTTACATCTTCACTCAGAGGTGGGGAGTCGGGTCAGAGGTGGGGAGTCGGCTGAAAAATATCCGCTTCTCGAGTTGATTTAAAAATAAAAATAAAAATTTTTTTTAAATGACTCTGACTCCTACAAAAATTGATGACTTCCGACTCTTTACTCTGACTCCCCATTTCAGAGATGAAGGTCAGCTAAAAAATAATGTGACTTGATTCTCTGTGTCAGTTTTAAAAATCTTTGACTCCAACTCTTGCAAAAAAATTATAGTCATGACTCCGACTCCAGCAGAAATTGTCGACTTGACTCCTGAGGTGGCGAATCGGTGAAATAAAAGGAAACCTTTTTTTATTTGGGTCACCAATTATCAAGGCTAAGAGCCACTCAACGACAGGGTTAATTAGATGGAATGATTGTCAGCCGAAAGATGAAGAACATTATGGGAGTACTAAAATTGATTAATAGAATGAACTCAGTTTGATTACTTATGAAACGGTTTATGACAAGTATTTGTTGACATTAGATTTGAAGATGACTATGTTGTAGTCTGTAGGGAAGCAGTTCTGCAGTAATGTGTTCCACAGATTGGAAGCCCTGGCAAATTTCCGACTTCCTATTCTTCACGTCCGATATGAGCAGTCTGCTGAAAAAGATCTCCTGAATCTCGAGTTGGATTTAAAGAATCCAAATCTGATTTTAAGAATCCAAATCCGGCAAAAAATGTCAACTTATTTTTTTTTTTGCTTTTATTCACCCCAAACAAGGGGACACATTGCCACTGAGACGTAACGGGCTACTGTGATAAGAGCCAGATTTATATGAGGGGGAGGGGAACCTAAGTGGGGAGTTGGGCAGGAAGATGTTTGTTCACATTGCATTTAAATTTCTGATGTTGGTATGGTCGGGAAAACGGGGAGAAAATTCCAAAGGCCAGCTGTCCGGACAAAGAAGTAGAAAGTTCTCCAGCATCTAGGGACCTCTACAATGAAGGGATGGGATTTTGCTGCTAGTTAAGTGGGTCGGAGGTATTTTCGTTATGGAGAGGGCGGGGTACAAGGGAAGTATTTGTAAAACAAGCACAGGGATACAGCACTGCAGCGATGTGACAGGAACTGGAGCTTGGTAGACAGTGTGGGACTTATTAGGTTAGAGACTCTTTTTTGCACTCTGTCCAAGAGGGAGAGATAGACTAGTGGTTGGTGCACCAGCCCAGGTGTGGCAACAATACTCCATGCATGGGCGAATCGTGACTTTATAGAGATATAGGATACTGGCAGGTTTGAGACGTTTTCTAGCCCGGTAAAGGGAGCCTACCATCTTTGCAACAGATTTGGCAGTATCTTCTCTGTATTTATTCTCGTTTGTGTTGCCTGAGAATGTTAGACCAAGGTGTTCAAACGTTGGACTTGCAGGAGAGTCATGGCGATCGGTGGTGAGAAATGTTTCTTATAATTGTTGAAGGAAAGGCTTTCTGATTCAACATCTGTAGTTATAAGGCATTCAACTGAATTCCTTTTGGGTTTCTATCAGCTTAGTGTAATTCGTTGATTACTCCTGGGTCGTCCTCAGATGGAGTACTGCTGGCATCTCTAGGGGGGGGGGCGCTCGGAGTACTCTCTTTCTCTTGCCTTGATCTGTTCTAAACAAATTTGCATATCGCTTTGCAAAATGACATCTCATTAATTAACTATTTGTTTTTTTATTGTTTTCTAATTGAATGATTGTTTTTATGTTAATATAACACATAGTTCTATTTACGGATATTTTTTATATCGTGGATAAAGGCTTTGCATTTTTGTTGAAAAGAGTCTTTACGGTTCTTTTCCAGTCAATTTACTTCGGGGAAGGGGGTCTTGGTTGTCTAAATTTTTCCGGCAACGACGGGACACCGGTCCTGCTTGTTCTCCACTATATAATAGAGAACAATGTATATATATATATATATATATATATATATATATATATATATATATATATATATCTTCCGCCTTTACCCATATTCAAATGAATTGTTCCCAAAGCAAATTATGTCTTCCCATCGACTAAGCAGTACAATTGTAAATGAATACATTTCAAAAAGTGACATTCGTTTTATTGATTTGAAGAATACGTTAGCTGACAATTATTTTTAACGGTAAGAAAACAAAATATTTATTGTTTTTAAAAGAATAAAATTGCTACAATTTTAAATAAAGAAGAGACATATTCGTTTTATTTATCTAAACAATATTTAGCTGACAATGACAATTATTTTTACGGAAAAAGAAATAGTCATTTTTGTCTTAATAGTATTCACCCTGGCAGACATTTATAATTTCAATTAACAGTAAATTATACAAATTGATGTAGAAAGCACCATGGATTTTCCACGGGGTCCCGCTAGTCAGTAATAAATTGAGAGCCATAAGATGTTCGAAACAAGAAGGTCAAGGTTCAGATGGTCCGGTCGTCATTTGTCAAGAGCAGCAGCAGCAGAATTGGATTGGAAGCCTCAAAATAGCTGAAGACGATACCCACACAAAATGGCGAAAAAAAAAGTGAGAAAGACTTTTTGTATAGTTTTTGTATATTTGAATATTTGAATATTGAATATTTGAATATTTATATATATTTGAATATTTGAATATATTGAATATTTATATAGATTGAAATATTTGAATATTTATATAGATTGAAATATTTGAATATTTATATATATTGTAATATTTGAATATTTGTATATTTGAATATTTGAATATATTGAATATTTATATATATTGAAATATTTGAATATTTGATTATTTATATATATTGTAATATTTGAATATTTGTATATTAAATATTTGAATATTAAATATTTGAATATTTATATATATTGAAATATTTGAATATTTGAATATTGAATATTTGAACATTTTTGTATTTGAAAAGGTGAGAAAGACTTAATACAGCTATATGGAATGAAGCAAAGAATCTGTCGGTAAACGGAGCATACTCGCGAAAGATGTGTGCTCGACTTGTCTGAAACTAAAAGAAGAAACGTTATATGGCTTTCAAGTCCTGTGAATGGAACTGTATCGTCTTGTGTTTCCATTTGGCTACCCTACCCCATCAAGATTTGAATCAAGATTCATAATCAAAATCAGTTTCTGGTCAATGTTTATGCAATATACGGCATAATCGCGTTGAAACACCACTTCTTGTTATATCACCGAAGATAAGCAACGTGGAGCCTGGCCAGTATCATATGGGTGACTATTTGGGAATGTTAAGCACTGTATGTCATCTTCCCATGACCGGGATATGCAAGCGGTTGGGGATTGTTTGTGAATTTGATATTCCCTGTAAACTTCCTCTTTCGGAAGAAGCCGACATAGCCCACCCAGGGTTAGGGCTAATACCACACTAGGTATTACCGGGGTTTTTTTTTATGCAATAAATTCCATCGTTTTTATTATTAGTTTATTCTTTCGTAGCAATGATCTAATTTGTTGTGAATCTTCCATATTTCTATGTGTTGTCATTCAACGGGAATTAAAGTCAGGAAATTGGTAGCTTTTATTTCGTGTTTTCATTTTCTATATTTTTATTTATTTTTTTTTTTTTTTTGCTTTTATTTCGTGTTTTCATTTTCTATATTTTTATTTTATTTTTATTTTTTTTTTTGCTTTTTCATCTCTGTTTGCCAGAAGTTAGTATTGAAATAAATCCTTGTTTAATCCGCAGAAAACGAATTAGCGGAAAAATCCAATATTGGATTTTTCGGCTTATACAATTCTTTTCTCTGGTAGAATTCCAAGGGGAAATAAGACATGAGAGAGAAAAGAGAGCTGGAGAGGGAAAGGTGGAATATGAATCCGGTTAAAGCGAGATAGCGAAAGGTGGAATATAAATATGGCTACAGAAAGAGATAGGAATGATATGTGAACAAAAAAATATACGGTAAGATTGTTACGGATAAAAAGTAAAAGAATTTCTTAAAAGAAAAAAAATTAAAAGGAAGGAAAAAGAAATACAAAATAGAAGCAAGGGGAAAAGAAAAGAGGGTACTTTTTTTACTTTGAGACCCGCGCTAAAACTCCCTCGGCTTCGGTGCTTTCCGGATGTTTACGTTAAACGCCGGACAGTGCCGTTGACTTACCTGCGTCCAAAAAAAATGCAAATGAGGCTGGATTTAAAATCAAAACATTTTGTATGAAATAAATATTTATTTTTCTAACGAAGAAATAAGTAATTGAAATAAGTGTTTAAATTAGTTAATTTTTTTAAACTTTTTTTATTATTATTGTTGTTTGCGTTAGCAAAACATTTGTACGAAAGAAATATATTTTTTTAACGAAGAAATAACAGCGATTCAAATAAGTGTTTAAATTAGTTATTTTTTAAAACTTTTTTTAATTATTATTATTATTGTTGCTTGCGTTAGCAAAACATTTGTACGAAAGAAATATTTTTTTATCGAAGAAATAACATTGATAATAACAGTGAAAAGTTAATCAAGTGTTTTTTGTTTTTTTTTTTATTTTTTTACGAAAACTTTTTTTTTTAAAACTTTTTTTTACTGATTATTATTGTTGATTTCGTTAGGGTTTGGGCAGGGTTAAGAATTAGAGTTGGGGCAGGGCATTTTTCCCCATAGCTATCAATTTATGGTCCTGACAGAGATACAAAATAAAAGCAGAGAAAAAGAAAATGGAAAAGAAAAAAAGAGAAGAAACGGGTACATTTTTAAAAGTAGGACCCGCGCTAAAAGTCCCTCGGCGTCGGTGTTTCTGATGGTTTACGTAAAATGCCGGAAAGCCCCGAAGTGAGACGAATAAGCAAACGACAGCAAACTTTCAAACTGAATGAAACGTTGAGCTTTCAAACTGATAGAAACGCGATTTCAACATGAATTCTTACATGGTATCACTGGCAGAGATCTAATTCCTAACCCTGCCATAACCCTAACCCTTCCCCAACCCTAATTCCTAACCCTAACCTAACCCTAATCTAAACCTAAACCCTAACGAAATCAACAAAAATAATCAGTAAAAAAAGTCAAATGAAATTAAATTTCGTAAAAAAATGTAAAACAACACTTACTTGATAAACTTTTCACTGTTATTATCACTGTTATTTATTTGTTATGTTATTTTAATTTT
>OY744542.1:64723019-64736068 GCA_963556195.1 Sepiola atlantica
CGACGGTACCGATGTTCTGTATATGTATGTTGAGAATTAGTTCCTGCACTGAAGATTGCGTTAGCATGAAACATCGATGTCTGTAGGTATTAAAATAATTAATATTTATTTATAAATATTATTATCAGCAAAGGCCGGGCACTCTTGAGTGACTTTAATAACAAGCAGTACACATAGTTACATGCACAATCCGGACGCGTTCGTAGATCACTCTAGCTGCTTGGTAAATCTATCCACCGACTCACTATTTACATTTAAATTCCTCTCTAATTACTAACTAATTGTCTATGGCCGATGGGATAAGACTCTTGACTACGAATCAGTGGCGATTTGTGATCAGGATTCGCGCGCGCCGACCGTTGAGAATTAGCTTCCTGCACTGAAGATTGCGTTAGCATGAAACATCGATGTCTGTAGGTAATAAATAATTAATATTTATTTATAAATATTATATATTTATATATATATATATATATATATATATATATATATATATATATATATATATATAAAATTATTATTCTCATCATTTATCTACTTATACTATTGCTCTATCTCGTATATCGAGCACTGACTATTCATGATAGGATATAATTTAAAGATATAATCTTTATTTTTGTTTACTCACTTTGCATTATATATATATATACATATATATATATCTATATATATATGTTAAGTGTGTGTTCATATTCATTAATATGCATGCACACTGCACAACCTTATTGGTGAATGCAATTTTCATTAAAGAAGATTGACAAAAAATCTATGTACACATAGTTTTTTAGCTTTTCTTGTATTCCAACATATTCTTGTATTCCAACATATTCTTTTATTCCAACATATTTTTGTATTCCAACATATTCTTGTATTCCAACATATCTGTCTAGTTTGTCAAACTTACATCAATTAATTATAGTAATGCAAATTTGGCTGGATTGGATCGAAAAGGAAGAATTTCATACAAAATACATGTTTACGCTTTTCTTATTCACGAACAAGAGATTTTATTTCCACTTGTTTTTTTTTTGTCAGCCTTGTTCAGCAAAAATTGCATTTATCAATTTATATATGTGCATTAAATTGCATTTATCAATTTATATATGTGCATTCAAGTGTTAAAATTATCATCGTTTATTCGCTGTTTAAAATTGGCCGAGCGGTTAAAGACGTCGGATTTAAGTTGAAAAATACTTGTAGTCCGGGGTTTCGAATCGCATGACCGGTAGTGAATAGTCATATCTCTATGCTGATGAGTCCCGATTTAAAAAAAAAAAGGACGAAACGTATACGTACATAGATAATAAACAATAACAAATATTTATTATATATATATATATATATATATATAGTGTGTCAGGTTGTATATGAAAAGAAATCAAATAAAGTGCTCGATCATATAAGAGCGCTAATATAATTTATTTAGATACTGTATATTACATATTTCAGCAATGTACCGCAGTTTCATCCAAAAGGGCAGATTTAGACATCTTTAGTAAATCTTCGTGCCCAGTGGAATCATCGGCAAGCTGAAATGATTGTAGGCACACCTGACAGGGAATGTGTCAACAATGACATTCCCTGTCAGGCATGCCTACAATCATTTCAGCTTGCCGATGATTCCACTGGGCACGAAGATTTACTAAAGATGTCTAAATCTGCCCTTTTGGATGAAACTGCGGTACATTGCTGAAATATGTAATATACAGTATCTAAATAAATTATATATATATATATATATATGGTACACGTATTGTATTAGTTTCTGTAGATGTAAATCCGTTGAAACTCAAGTGTTTATAAAAAGTGCCCAATAAAAAGTAGAGCTATTTTTAGTACAAATTTTTATTTATACAAACATTATTGGTTACATATGTGCATACATGTTTTGGTTGTACTCTTCACAGAGAGTCCACCTCTTCAGACCAAAGAAGACATCTGTGGTGTTAGTTTTTGCAGGAAAATGTCGTTATGGTCCTTTCACATACAGCATCTGGTAGTTAGTATCGCTTTTCTTTATCTTTATATAAAGTTATTTATTAATGTTTGTATTACAAAAGATCAGCACAACATCGGTACCGTCGGTTTCAAATCCTAACAAAGGGGACCTATAAAGGCCTCCTTATCGGAACTCTCTTCAGCCTCTGTTTATGTCTGTTTCCATGAAAGATGGCGTCTCACGCGTTATTTTATTTTCATCATTTTTATTTGTATGTTTATATATTTGTATGTATATCGACAAAAAAAAAACGATCATTAGGGATTTTGAAACATAGCTGCTATGCGTAAGAGGTCCAAACGTGGGCTATATTTTGTTTAATTTAGTTTTATGCAAAGCAGGTTAAAAGTGGTTGGAAGCTCTTTGTGAAAATTCAAAATACCTTTAGTAAAATTTTAACGCAAGATATCAGGCATCAATTATAATTTCCCAAATTTCAGTTTCTTTGGAATATTTTAAAGTTTTTTTGGTGGGAATAGTAATATGGGCACAATCTCCCACTTAAAAATTTAAATATTTCAGATTTGCATTAAATTTGATCCAGAGTCTTTAGACACCAATAAAGCAAGATCCTCTGATTTACAATTTCTACTTAAGATCCTTTCAGCTTAAGCCTTAAATTTTAGACATTTTGTAGAATCAAAATCATGTATTTTGATAAAAAATTGGAATAAGGATTCTAGATATAAGGTTTAGTATCATTATATCTTGATTTTGATCTTCGTGAAATGACATAAAAGTGGTGCGAATTAATTTTACCCGTCCTGGAACGGGAATTCATCTCGTTCATTTTATGTGTTCTTTTCATTTAGATCCGAAAAAAAAAAATGTAATTGTTTATCAAATCATCACGAGAGAATATGTTTACGACATAAAACAATCATCCTATTTATTAACCTTAATTCTTTTTATATGTTTAGATTTCATTAATGGTGATTCGATTTATACAGTTAATTCGATTTATGCATTTATAATGGTGATTCGATTTATACAGTTAATAATGGAAAAAAAAAACATTTTGTGTGTGTGTTTTTTATTTTTTATCATAGTTCACCCCTAACAAGGCAAACCGCCACTGTAGACGTAAGAGGCTACTGAGAAAAAAGGGTGAGAGTTTTTTAGGGGGGGGGGGGGTCAACTTAAATTGGGAGTTGTGCAGCGAGATGTCTGTTTACATTAGTTTTAAATTTCTGCATGTCAGTACCGTCAGGAAAACAGGGAGCAGGGAACGAGTTCCAGGGTCCAGCAGCACGAGGAAAGAAGCTTTTGGAGTAGAAAGCTCTTCGGCATCTGGGGACCTCCACAGTGAATTTGATGGGGTTTGGCAGATTGTCGGGTTGGTCTAGTGAATCTACGTCGCGCGCGTGCGTGTGTGTGTGATTTGTTTCAGGTTCTGATGAATCTGTAAACTTTGCTGCGTCCCCGTGTTTGCGTTTATTACTTATGCTGCATTTCCTAAGAGCTGATCAGTAAATCGATAAGTGCATCGCAGAGTATGAATGGCGCCGCAGCCCGTTCTTTCGTTTCTTTTCTGCCATTGATTTCGCTGTTGTTTTCACTTATCCGTTTTTAGGTTCCATCTTTGCCTTACAAATGCAAGCGCTAATTTTGTTTCCTTTATTTATTTTTTAATTCATTTAGCTATATATATATATATATATGTATATATATATGTATATGTATATATATATATATATGTATATGTATATATATATATATATGTATATGTATATATGTATATATATATGTATATATATGTATGTGTATATATGTATATATATATATATATATATATATATGTATATATACATATATATATATATATATATATATATATATATATATGTATGTATTGTGGGAGGTAACTTTTTTCTTGCCCATTTGTGAACATTATCTACCCAATTAATCAATCAGAATTGGGTATTTGCAGAGCGAAAGAGAGGGGGGGAGTACTAGGAAATCAATGGAAAAGAAATTACTTACCAATAAAAAAACATGAATTAAAAAAAAAAAATTTTTTAAATCGATAATTAAATGATTGATTTCTTAAAGTGATTTTCGTCTTGTTTATTTGTCGCTTTACTTGTTTGGTTCCAACTTTAATTAATTCGAACATAGACCAAGCCAATAGAAGGTGTTTACTTTTGTCCCTCTGACAACAGTTTAAACATGGCCTAAGCTATGCATGGGTAACTTTTGTTTTCACTTTTTAAAAATTTTCTTATCTTTTTGTTTTCGCTGGGGATGGGGTATCCTACCGGATGCCAGACATTCGCCAGCTATTTCAGACACTCCAGCCTAGAGATCGTTTTAAGATTCTAACCGTCCCTTTCAGTGCAGTTGTGTGTATTTATCTTGCACTCGGTTCACCGGGTATATTCGCCAGATAGCTCTTGAAATTCTTGCTCATTAGTCCTGTTGCTCCTATAATTACTGGTATGATGGAGATCTTCCTCAGATTCCAGTTTCTTTTCATGTCGTACATAAGACCTTGGTATTTCGTAATCTTTTCCCTTTCTGCTCTGTTCAATCCTGCATCATTAGGGGCACTGACTTTAACTAGGGGTTCTACTTTCTCCCTTTTGTCCCATATCACGATGTCAGGTTTAACAGCTCTGGTGGGCCACATTGTGTTTACTAAGCCTGGACATCGGCCAGAGCCTTAATTATAGACTATATATAATGCTTACATATTATTATATAGTATAGATATGTATCTATATAAAAAACTATTCAAAACAAAGAACATGACATGCATACACACACACATATATATATATATATATATATATATTTCAAAAATTATTATTTGGGCATAAATTATTATAAAATGATACAATAATAATTCTTGAAATATATATACACTTCTTTTGTAATATGGTGGGAAAAATCACAGCAGAGTGCTTGATTAATTGAGAATCAAAATTAAGAGCATAATATTTATTTATTTTTTGGTACAGAAAAACTAGTACAACATTAGTACCGTCGGTTTCAAGCTCAGAATGACTTAACCATCCGGCTCTCTTCAGCTTATTTTGTCAGGTGACATCCCCCTTTATATTTAAAACTAAAAAAAAAACAACTTTTCAAATTAAAAGCTGAAGGGACGAAATAGACGTTTCCCTTCAGCGTTCAATTGTTCCATGGGGATTATTTGAATATCTCACTTATTTTGTTTGATTTTGACACACATTTTGGATGAAATATATTAATTAGTCTTAAATTGTATTTTTTATCCCGAAATAAAGTTCTAATTTATGTTTTAAAGACTTAAAAATCGAACTTTAATGAAATGCCTTAATCGCTAGCGGCCATGTAATTTCCTATTATTTTCTTTTGCTCTTGACATCTATAAAAAAGAAAATAGGTTTGACTTCATTTTATTTACAAAATAATTGTGGTATCTGCGTTTATTTTCACATCTATGAAAAGGAAATAGGTTTTACTTTATTTTATTTATAAAAAAATTGTGAGGTCTGCGTTTATTTTCACATCTATGAAAAGGAAATGGATTTTACTTTATTTTATTTATAAAAATATTATGGGGTCTGCGTTTATTTTCACATCTATAAAAGGGAAATAGGTTTTGCTTTATTTTATTTACAAAAATATTGTGCTGTCTGCGTTTATTTTCACATCTATGAAAAGGAAATAGGTTTTGCTTTATTTTATTTACAAAAATATTGTGGTGTCTGCGTTCGCACTTGACATCCATAAATAAGGTACTTTTATTTTATTCGTAACAATAATATTTTAATATTTATTTTGCTTTAACCACATATTGTAAGTAGTTCTGTCACAATTATATAATACTCCCAGCCAAGCAAAAATATGCGACCGGAGGAGGGGGGAGCGTATTTTTGCTAGTAATGATAAAAACGATACTCGCCTAAGAATTATAAAGATAATTTTCCGCCGTGCACGTTAAAAAATTCAAAGAAAAGTAGGATTCGCGAACACAAACAGAAGATTTGAAAGAAATCTAATTAGTAATAATAATGATAATAATGATAGGTAAAGGTTTCTTGGCCATTTGGCTAAGATCAAAGTGTAGTATCTGTTCTGATGGATACTGCACCCCATAGACTGGTGTTGTTTTGGCCTTCGGGTCTTGATTTACGCCGGTCAATGGGTCTGTCCTGTGCAGTTCTGGGAGGTCCACCTTCCCAGGCTTTGCCTCCTCTCTTTGGGGAGGAGTAAGTTTATTGCTTACTGCCTGAGGCGCCCCTACCGGGGAATGCCGACGGGGCTGCCCAGGCAGTTTTTAAACCCCACTTTCCCGACCCGACCTTGGGTCACATCTTACTTGTGGGAGTAAGATAAAAAAAACTGGCCTTGTGCCTAACTCCTGGAGAGGAGTAAATCAATACTCGTATAGATGATGCACCATGTTTGCGTGACTTTGCGTCGTCAACGTTCGGGCAGGTTACGGTTACGCGGTCCAGTTTTGCCTTCATTTTTACTTTGATCCAAATTGGTTCCGAATTAGTGATGAAAAACCCCGCCCAATAAACCGGTATTGTCCGGGCCTTCGGGTCTGGATTTACGCTGGTCTATCGGCTGTCCGTCCTGTGCAGTTCTAGGAGGTGCACCCTCCCAGGCTTTACCTCCCATCTTTGGGGAGGAGTAAGTTTATTGCTTACTGCCTGAGGCGCCCCTACCGGGGAATGCCGACGGGACTGTCCAGGCAATTTTGAAACAACCAGAGTACTCAAATTCTCGAGCGCTGGTTCTTTCCCACTTTCTCGACCTTGTGTCACATCTTACCTTGTGGGAGGAAGATAAATAGTCTAAGTGATGAAAAATTCGAATGAAATAGGCAAAGTGTGGTTTGGAAATGCAAGCAAATCTCCTAAATGCACATTTGTCAGCATGCGCATGTTGGCAACAAAAAGATGACCGGTTAGATAAATATGCATTTTTTCACAGCGAAACACGCGTGGAATTTACTTACAGTCAACACATGGGAGTTCATAGTAAGAGCAGGTTCGAGACACAGCGAACAAAAAGAGAAAGAAAGTTAGTCTCATTCTTGGACCTCAAAAGAGCCAAGACGAGGTCATGTGGTCTTAATGAGATTTGGGGACTCTACCCTTTTTGCAAAGAGCACCTCTCTGAATCCCAAACCCCTAAAAATGATAGCTTTGAAGGAAGGTAAATTGTCGTCCCTACAGTGGTGTCCCCAAATGTTCGCCCCCTAGGTGATCGCATAGTCCACCTTGTGTGTAGTGCCGGCCCTGCTAAAAACTTCGACCGTTCATTATAAAAATAGACTTTTTCAAACTTTCTTTTTTTTATATATTCTATACTCTCATTATTTGAGCAATTGTTGAAACTACACAAATGTTCTTTCTTTTACAAAAACAAACTTAAACCAATTCCTTTCTTTTCAAATATCTTTTCATTGTTTATTTAACAATCGACAGTATTTTTTTTCGATTTCAATTTGTCTGACAGTGACGACCGAACAATAAGGCTTTAATTGCTTTTCTGCCGTTTTGTTGAGCTTTGAATAAATACACGACATTAATATTGCTTTTATTTTCACGGTGTTATATTCTTTAAGGGCAGTTTCTAATTTTTCTTTAAAAGACACAAAACCTCTTTTAATAACTTTTGTTCGATTCCGATATATAAGTATTTTTGATACAATAACCGTAATGAAACTTTTGGCCGTGCAATTTGGAAGCATTGTCTTTGATTTGTCCTTTCAAAGTTTTATAGAAAATTCATTCAATATTACTTCTTGATTTATTTCTTTATCGTCCCTTTGTGTGTGTATATATATATATATATATATATATATATATATATATATATATATATATATATATATATATATATATATATATATATATATATAGTGTGTCAGGTTGTATATGAAAAGAAATCAAATAAAGTGCTCGATCATATAAGAGAGCTAATATAATTTCTTTAGATACTGTATATTACATATTTCAGCAATGTACCGCGGTTTCATCCAAAAGGGAAGCAATGTCTAAATCTGCTCTTTTGGATGAAACCGCGGTACATTGCTGAAATATGTAATATACAGTATCTAAATAAATTATATATATATATATATATATATATATATATATATGGTACACATATTGTATTAGTTTCTGTAGATGTAAATCCGTTGAAACTCAAGTGTTTATAAAAAGTGCTCAATAAAAAGTAGAGCTGTTCTTAAGTATAAATTTTTATTTATACAAACATAATTGGTTACATATGTGCATACATGTTTTGGTTGTACTCTTCACAGAGAGTCAACCTCTTCAGACCAAAGAAGACAGAGAAGTGGTGTTAGTTTTTGCAGGAAAATGTCGTTATGGTCCTTTCACATACAGCATCTGGTAGTTAGTATCGCTTTTCTTTATCTTTATATAAAGTTATTTATTAATGTTTGTATTACAAAAGATCAGCACAACATCGGTACCGTCGGTTTCAAATCCTAACATACATGTTTCGGTTGTACTATTCACAGAGAGTCAACCTCTTCAGATGTTTCGGAATTTTTTAGATGAGGATTGATAATTTGTATCATTTGGACTATTGTATTCTCATCTTAGATGTTATTCTCACAACGTTTCTGCTGATGTTACATCCGACCTTCTTCATATGTGTCTTGAAGAACTCGGGAATTTTTTGTGTCAAATTCGGAAATCTGTACAGAATTTCGAACGGAAACCTTTATTTAATCCATGGTGGATTAAATAAGGGGTTTCCTTCGAAATTCCGGATAGATTCCCGAGTTTGACTAGATGCACCTGAAGAATGTCGGAGGTTACATCGGCTGAAACGTTTTGAAAATAACATCCAAAATGAGAACAGTAGTCCGAATAATCCAAATAATACAAATCATTCAATAAGTCCCAGACCTGACATATAGATGGCGCCACTAACAAACAAAATGATGATGATTTTTATAAAGTACTAATCTTCAACTAACACATGTATAAAGTACTAATCTTCAACTAACACTTTTATAAAGTACTAATCTTCAACTAACACTTTTATAAAGTACTAATCTTCAACTAACACTTTTATAAAGTACTAATCTTCAACTAACACTTTTATAAAGTACTAATCTTCAACTAACACTTTTATAAAGTACTAATCTTCAACTAACACTTTTATAAAGTACTAATCTTCAACTAACACTTTTATAAAGTACTAATCTTCAACTAACACTTTTATAAAGTACTAATCTTCAACTAACACTTTTATAAAGTACTAATCTTCAACTAACACTTTTATAAAGTACTAATCTTCAACTAACACTTTTATAAAGTACTAATCTTCAACGAACACTTTTATAAAGTACTAATCTTCAACTAACACTTTTATAAAGTACTAATCTTCAACTAACACATGTATAAAGTACTAATCTTCAACTAACACTTTTATAAAGTACTAATCTTCAACTAACACTTTTATAAAGTACTAATCTTCAACTAACACTTTTATAAAGTACTAATCTTCAACTAACACTTTTATAAAGTACTAATCTTCAACTAACACTTTTATAAAGTACTAATCTTCAACTAACACTTTTATAAAGTACTAATCTTCAACTAACACTTTTATAAAGTACTAATCTTCAACTAACACTTTTATAAAGTACTAATCTTCAACTAACACTTTTATAAAGTACTAATCTTCAACTAACACTTTTATAAAGTACTAATCTTCAACGAACACTTTTATAAAGTACTAATCTTCAACTAACACTTTTATAAAGTACTAATCTTCAACTAACACTTTTATAAAGTACTAATCTTCAACTAACACTTTTATAAAGTACTAATCTTCAACTAACACTTTTATAAAGTACTAATCTTCAACTAACACTTTTATAAAGTACTAATCTTCAACTAACACTTTTATAAAGTACTAATCTTCAACTAACACTTTTATAAAGTACTAATCTTCAACTAACACATGTAAAAATTTGAACCTAATCGAATTATTAGCTTTGCAAATTTTCTAAACGATAAAAAAAATCTGAGTTTCGTGTGTTGATAAAGTATTGCTTTCTGATGAGAAAAATACTGTTCAAGCAAATCTATGGCTTGATAATGACAGTCGTTTTGGCCGATCATAAATTGAAATTGCATGAGATAGCAGAGGAGTGTAATACATCAGAAGACAGTGTTATCACCATTTTGCATGATGATTTGTCAATCAGAAAACTGTTCAAAGTGGGTGCTGCGTTTGCTCACAGTCGATCAAAAACAACAATGCATTGACGATTCAGAAGGTTGTTTGCAACTGTTTCAACGCAACAAAAAGTGTTTGTTTTTGTTTTTTGCGTTACTGCGACAATAGATGAAACATGGATCAACCCTTTCACTGCGGAGTGATATCGGCAGTCAGCTGAGTGGACAACAGCAGGTGAAAGCCGTCCAAAGCAATCAAAGATGCAAACATCAGCAGACAAGGTTTTGTACTCTGTATTTTTAGATGCGTAGAGTACCTTGAGAAATGAAGAATATAGCATTATCGGTGCGATTGAAGGAAGAAATTGCAAAAAAAAAACTGCCACAAATGAAAAAAAAAATGTGCTATTTCACCAAGACAATGCACCATCTCACAAGTCGATCGTAACGATGGCTAAACTGCACGAATTGCACTTCAAATTGCTTCCACACCCACTCTATTCTTCAGCGATTACTGACTGTTTTCAAACCTCAAATGCTCCAGGGAAAGAGATTTGGCTCAAATGAAAAAGTGAGATTGAAACTAAGGCATATTTTGAGGCCAAAGACAAAAGATTCTTACAAAAAAGGCATTGGATTGTTAGAGTTGAAATTAGTGTATCACCCTAGAAGGAGACTATGTTGATGAATAAAGTCGAATTTTGCCTAAAGGTTGTTGTTTTATTAGTTATGCCCGACACTTATTGAGTAATGTGTTATATATATATATATATATATATATATATATATATATAGATATATATTCGTGGGTTGAGCACTGTGGTAAGTGAAATCGCCGGTTGTCTTTAGTGATAATGCAAAGCTTTGCATAAAAAACGAATAGAGCCCTCTTTGACTACTGACATTGTTTATATAAACAGTAAGATTTCCATTTCTTGAGTGTACCGAGAGGACAGTGGATAAAAGCTTGAATTGTTGAAAACAACACCTGGTTTCATTCTCAGCCAGAAACACTCGCATATCTAGCCACATTGAAGAAGTTTGTGGGTAACTATAATGTATATATATATATATATATATATATATATATATATATATATATATATATATACAATATTTTTAATTTTATACCATATAAACGAAGACCTTCAACCCCCTCCCTGGCCTTATGTAAATTAAACTAAATATAGCCCATATTATCCACCCTTACACCTAGCAAATGTGTTCCAAAATTCATAATGCTCAATTAATTCATTTAGGAGTGAATCCTATACATAGGAATATATAACATAGGCATATACCTAAATTTATATAAAAAATTATAAATTTATATAAATAGATAACTTATGTATGTATATATATATACGTGTATATATATAAGTGTTTTAAGGTTCATATTTTTTGGCGAAATATTTGTATCACTTTAAACTAACAAAAAAAATGCTAGTTTATAATAAAAAAAATTAATAAAAAATCGGTTTCGATTTATTATTTTTCTTTTTTATAAAAAAAATTGATATCGCATCTTTATGCTTCAAAAGGTATTTATTTTACCTATTCCTTCTTAAATATATATATATATATATATATATATATATATATATATATATCATAGTGTTCTCGCTTGTCAATTGTTATGTGAATCTATTAGTGTTCGGCTCGCGACGTAATAGATACATATACATACAATGCGAAGCAGAGAACGTGGAATGAATAAGAGAGATGGTTGATGTTTACGCTACCGAGATCTTCTCCCAAAGAGAGTGATCTACGTCAGCATTCGTTTATATATACATGAGAAATATACAAAGGGAGATAATTACACAATGTAAGGGAGGTAACTATGATACATTGTTGTTGTTTCTAAATGTAAGATACTACATATAAAGATAAATGAAGGAAGAGAGATAAAGATATACGGATGACAAATCTATTTCATCTTCGATGTTTTAATGTAAGGTGTACTTGATAAAAACATGTTTATTTTTCTTTCCTTAAGCCAGGCTTTTCAAAGATTAAAATCTTATCATCAGAGGAATTACATAGATGGATAAGTTGGCAGTGGAAAAGCCAAAATTCAAAATTTGAAAAATTTAAGAAATGATATAAAGTAATGGAAAGTAAGAGTGCGTGCATAAAAAGGTTATCAAAATATGGAGTCTGTCCAGTTGGTGAATGTCCGTTGATTAAATGTCCGGTGAGGAAAGATTTAAAGAGGAAAAAGGGAATTCGTGGAGACAGCGTTAAAAAAGTTCAAAATGAAGTAAATTCAATGGAAAGAAGTTTTATTCAACTGTAAATGGGAAGCGCTTATTCGGATATAATTTTGAGAATTAGGGTTATTTTAAAATACTTCCGTGGACCAAGAATGAAAATAGTTTTTTTAGGAGTTGAGTTTAAAATGTTGTGTATATTTTACGCAGGGAATATCAGTAGTAACTTCGATCGAATCTAAGGGGCATTTCTCTAAAAGTATACTTTTAGTTTCATATTTTATATATATATATATATATATATATATATATATATATATATATATATATATATATATATATATATATAATATAATTTTATACTTATTTTATCTCCCATTTCTTATTATAATTTATTATTTTCGTCCATTTCCTAAAAATTTTTTGCATCTCAAATTAATCCGATGCTAAACTACAGAATTCATTGCATATTTGTTCCGGTTTAATTTTATCAAGATGGCCGATTTCGTTTTTGTGGGATTAATCCGTCTGTTTTGAGGTTTGATCTGAGATCTCCATTCGTATTGCAAAAGCGAAACTCAAAAGAAATATCCAAGGAGCTAGCTAAATTTAAACCAATTGAGGAATACGAAAGTAACAATTAATTGGCTTAATAACATCAAACACGAAAGA
>OY744542.1:64738768-64741268 GCA_963556195.1 Sepiola atlantica
CCTACTTTGTCCTCTTTACTTCGTGACACTGGAGAAGCAATCAAACGACTGTGTGTCAAGGAGGGCAGATCCACCCGTCCTACCTTCCCGAGGTTCTACAGCTCTCAAGGTCCCCCCTCACGGAAACCAGGAGGTTCTACCCCTCGTAAAGATACCTCCTTCCTTACCTCGACTGAAACCATAGGAAGTATTCCTCCTGTCATGCGCGTTTCCTTCTCTTGGGGAAGCAAGACTGTACAAGTTAACTGCCTGCTGGACACCGGAAGTGGGCGTACTTTTGTTTCGAAAGAAGCTCTACAGCCTCTGTACATCCCTGATTCTGAGGGTCGCGAGTATGAGCTTTCGCTCACCACATTCCAGGGACAACATAGGAAGTGCTATCGAGAGGTCGCTCTGAAGACCAGTCTGGGAATAGAACAACTACTGATACTACCCATTCTAATTCACGAGAACTTGGATCTTTCGTCACATTTGGAACACCTGGATGACCTGTTGGATAATTTCAGGGGAATGGGATATACACTAGCCGGAGATTTCGCGAGGGGCACCAACAGAATTAAAATTGAAGGTATTCTTGGACTGGATGTCATCCAATATTTGAGACCCCTTCAAATTGTGCCCTGCGTTCGGGGCCAAGCCTTTTCAGTGCCATCCGGACTCATTCCTTTTGGAAGAGAAGATGCTTTCCTCCCCGAGCAAAACCCATCTCTTCAGGAAAATGTAGGCCTCTCTTTCAGCAGGGTATTGGATTCTACGGAGAATGTTGAGTCATCTCTTTTGTGTTTTGCGTTGGAGTCTGAATCAACTTATACAGATCCTTTAGGAGATTTCTTCCCGGACAGCCAGGTGCAGAGGGGATTGGAGCTCATGTTCAGCATGGAATCGCTGGGGCTCCCCAATGAGGAATCTCTTGCTGAAATTGACCAGGAGAAGATAAAATATTTTCAGGAGGCCATTATACTAAAGGACAACAAATATTATGTGGAACTGCCTTGGCATATGGAGAAATTATCTCGTGTTCGTTCCAATCACGCTGTCTCTCTCCGCATTTTGGACCGGGTAGTTAAGAAACTAACGAAAGAGGGTGTGTATGAAGAGTACCGGGAGGTATTTCGTCAACAGGAGCTAGATGGCACCATTGAGGAGATCAAGGTACTTCCTCACCAATTCAAAGATTACATATGGATCCCTCACCGACCCGTCATGAAGACAGACCCAACTTGTACTACGAAGATTCGACCTGTCTTTAATTGCAGTTTAAAGGTTGGAAACTCTGTTTCTTTAAACGAGGCAGCCTATCCCGGGATTAATCTGAACTGCGATATGCTGAATCTCTTACTTGCATTTCGGTCTAACAAATATGTGTTGTTAGCAGATATTAGAAAGGCATTTTTGATGATTCGTCTGAAACTGGAGTCTGATAAAAACAAGTTTTGCTTCTTCCTCCGGGATGGGGATCGACTTCGATGTTACAGATACACAACGATCATTTTTGGGTTTGTGTCAAGTCCCTTCATCCTGAGTTGCATATTGAAGTTCCATGCAGCACGATTTCCTCAGGACCGTTGTCGATCTATGATGGAGGATCGATTTTACGTGGACAACCTGGTAATGACAGGAACAGAACCAGGAATCATTACCGAATTGTATTCTACCTCCAAAGCTCGCCTGCAGGAGGGAGGTTTTGAGTTGCAGGCCTGCAACTCCAATTGTGCCACCCTCAGAGAAAAAATGAGTCAGGACGGCACTCTCAGCACCCATGGAGGCAGTTGGGAGAGAGTATTAGGTTATCGCTATGCTCCACTTACAGAAGAAATGAGTGTCAACCCGGTGAAATGCCAGTCGGATGCTTCGACTAAGCGAAGAATACTGGCTGAAGCCGCTAAAATCTTCGATCCTTTGTCTCTTTGCCTCCCTGTGACCCTGCGGAGCCGAGTATTAATGGCCAAATTATGGAAAAGAGGATTAGGATGGGATGAACAAATCCCAGGTGAATATCAGATGCTATGGAGGACTCTTGCTCGGGACCTGTCTGACCTGAGTGACTTACCATTTGACCGTTGCGCCTTCCAGGGAGGTCAAGAAGGAGAGTTATTCGTTTTTTGTGATGCCTCTGCAGATGCGTATGGGTTTGCAGCATACGTCTTACAGCAGGGTTGTCCCCGATTGATTTTTGCCAAAGCCAAAGTGGCCCCCTCTAAGACGAAGTCGCTCCCGACATTGGAGCTAATGGCCATATACTTGGCTCTAAAATGCTTGCCCTCAGTGTTACTGGGCTGCAGGGATTTGATCCTCACCAAGTTATATGTGGCAACGGATGCACAAGTGGTCTTGTCATGGATTCTGTCACAATCTATGGCAAGTAAGAATGTTTTTGCTCAAAGTCGGCTCAAGGATGTTCTTCATATGAGGAGTCAATTTGCTACTCTCCATGGACTCGAACCGGTGTTTCGTTATATACATACCTCGCAAAACCCAGCTGATCTCATTACCAGAGGAA
>OY744542.1:64746268-64758768 GCA_963556195.1 Sepiola atlantica
AGCATTTTCTTTGGTCTGTCATGCTTGAGTTTGAAATAGCATTTTCTTTGGTCTGTCATGCTTGAGTTTGAAATAGCATTTTCTTTGGTCTGTCATGCTTGAGTTTGAAATAGCATTTTCTTTGGTCTGTCATGCAGGAGTTTGAAATAGCATTTTCTTTGGTCTGTCATGCTTGAGTTTGAAATAGCATTTTCTTTGGTCTGTCATGCTTTAGTTTGAAATAGCATTTTCTTTGGTCTGTCATGCTTCAGTTTGAAATAGCATTTTCTTTGGTCTGTCATGCTTGAGTTTGAAATAGCATTTTCTTTGGTCTGTCATGCTTGAGTTTGAAATAGCATTTTCTTTGATCTGTCATGCTTGAGTTTGAAATAGCATTTGCTTTGGTCTGTCATGCTTTAGTTTGAAATAGCACTTTCTTTTGTCTGTCATGCTTGAGTTTGAAATAGCATTTTCTTTGGTCTGTCATGCTTTAGTTTGAAATAGCACTTTCTTTGGTCTGTCATGCTTGAGTTTGAAATAGCATTTTCTTTGGTCTGTCATGCTTCAGTTTGAAATAGCATTTTCTTTGGTCTGTCATGGTTGAGTTTAAAATAGCATTTTCTTTGGTCTGTCATGCTTGAGTTTGAAATAGCATTTTTTTTTGGTCTGTCATGCTTCAGTTTGAAATAGCATTTTCTTTGGTCTGTCATGCTTGAGTTTGAAATAGCATTTTCTTTGGTCTGTCATGCTTGAGTTTGAAATAGCATTTTCTTTGGTCTGTCATGCTTGAGTTTGAAATAGCATTTTCTTTAGTCTGTCATGCTTGAGTTTGAAATAGCATTTTCTTTGGTCTGTCATGCTTGAGTTTGAAATAGCATTTTCTTTGGTCTGTCATGCTTTAGTTTGAAATAGCATTTTCTTTGGTATGTAATGCTTGAGTTTGAAATATCATTTTATTTAGTCTGTCATGCTTGAGTTTGAAATAGCATTTTCTTTGGTCTGTCATGCTGTAGTTTGAAATAGCATTTTCTTTGGTCTGTCATGCTTGAGTTTGAAATAGCATTTTCTTTGGTCTGTCATGCTTTAGTTTGAAATAGCATTTTCTTTGGTCTGTCATGCTTGAGTTTGAAATAGCATTTTCTTTGGTATGTCATGCTTCAGTTTGAAATAGCATTTTCTTTGGTCTGTCATGCTTCAGTTTGAAATAGCATTTTCTTTGATCTGTCATGCTTGAGTTTGAAATAGCATTTTCTTTGGTCTGTCATGCTTGAGTTTGAAATAGCATTTTCTTTGGTCTGTCATGCTTTAGTTTGAAATAGCACTTTTTTTGGTCTGTCATGTTTCAGTTTGAAATAGCCTTTTCTTTGGTCTGTCATGTTTCAGTTTGAAATAGCACTTTCTTTGGTCTGTCATGTTTCAGTTTAGAATAGCCTTTTCTTTGGTCTGTCATGCTTTAGTTTGTAAATAGCACTTTCTTTGGTCTGTCATGTTTCAGTTTGTAATGGCTTTTTATTTGGTCTGTCATGCTTTAGTTTGAAATAGCATTTTCTTTGGTCTGTCATGCTTCAGTTTGAAATAACCTTTTTTTTGGGTCTGTCATGCTTCAGTTTGAAATAACCTTTTCTTTGGTCTGTCATGTTTCAGTTTGAAATAGCACTTTCTTTGGTCTGTCATGTTTCAGTTTGAAATAGCACTTTCTTTGGTCTGTCATGTTTCAGTTTGAAATAGCATTTTCTTTGGTCTGTCACGCTTTAGTTTTAAATAACTCAACGTTGTCTCTCACTTCTCCCCAAGTCAGCAGATGTCAGACATTAAATGATCTTAGTCAATTCCTTTTGACCAATCAGAACACAGTCAATTCCTTTTGACCAATGAGAACACAGTCAATTCCTTTTGACCAATCAGAACACAGACAATTCCTTTTGACCAATAAGAACACAGACAATTCCGGGTTCTTCTTCTTCTTATCAAGATGGACTTGCCCATTTTAGTGCAACAACCAGTCGCGCCGTTTCTCATAGGTTGTGAGTTCGATTCTTGCTAGCAACTTCTTTGCTTGACATTTCCCCTACTTTTCAAACTACATGCCAAGCAAAGACGGGTCCTTTTATGTCACCCGACGATACCCTAACCCGCCCCGCTAATTATTTTACATGTTAATATTTTGTTTGTGTCACCCAATTAAAATATCTGCAGGACTCTGAATCTGTTTAACTTCCACGCAGATGATCTAAATTAACTTTGACTGCATCAGTGTCACGCCATTATTCTGGCTGTTTTTCCAACTTTAATAATTGAGTTGTGTGTGTGTGTCTGTGTGTGTATGTCTGTGTGTGTATGTCTGTGTGTGTGTGTGTGTATGTCTGTGTGTGTGTCTCTCTATCTTTATATATTTGTTTATTGTATGTATGACCCAATTAATAGAAATAACAGAGTTCATATAATTTCCAAGCCGTGCTTCAGTTTCTTACTAACCTTAGTGTAACTTTATGCTAGAAAATTATTTTCACCCACCCGCATATAATCTTTGTACATTCTCATTGTAAATCCGTTTATTATCTTAATATGTTTGCATGAAGTGTAGGGGTACACTGTCAGAGAGAGTACTTTGGTTTCAGCAGTCAGCCACATCCATGGGATGGACTATTGACAGTAACCCTAACTCTAACATTAACCCTAACCCTAACATTAACACTAACCCTAACATTAACATTAACCCTAACCCTAACCCTAACCCTAATACTAATCCTAACCCTAACATTAACCCTAACCCTAACATTAACACTAACCCTAACATTAACACTAACCCTAACACTAACCCTAACCCTAACATTAACCCTAACCCTAACATTAACCCTAACCCTAACACTAACATTAACCCTAACACTAATCCTAACCCTAACATTAACCCTACCCCTAACATTAACCCTAACCCTAACATTAACCCTAACATTAACCCTAACCCTAACATTAACCCTAGCCCTAACCCTAACATTAACCCTAACCCTAACATTAACCCTAACACTAACATTAACCCTAACCCTAACATTAACCCTAACACTAACATTAACCCTAACACTAATCCTAACCCTAACATTAACCCTACCCCTAACATTAACCCTAACCCTAACATTAACCCTAACATTAACCCTAACCCTAACATTAACCCTAGCCCTAACCCTAACATTAACCCTAACCCTAACATTAACCCTAACACTAACATTAACCCTAACATTAACCCTAACATTAACCCTAACCCTAACACTAACCCTAACCCTAATACTAACCCTAACCCTAACATTAACCCTAACACTAACACTAACCTCTGCCCAATTCTTCTATTATCTTCTCCATGTCTTCAGTCATCCATCAATTGATGGTGACACATTCACGAAGTTATATTTCTGAATTTTTCAGATGAGGATAATTTATATAATTTGGATTATTCGGATGTTGTTCTCATCTTGAGTGTTATTCTCACAACGTTTCGGCCGATGTAACCTCCGACCTTCTTCAGGCGCGGCGTAACGGATTTGATTACTTAAGAGGATGACTCAACAAGTATATTATACACTAGCAGGCATCCCGGAGTTGCCCGGGAATGAATGACCCTAACCCCAGAGTTACCCGGGAATGAATGACCCTAACCCCAGAGTTGCCCGGGAATGAATGACCCTAACCCCAGAGTTGCCCGGGAATGAATGACCCTAACCCCAGAGTTGCCCGGGAATGAATGACCCTAACCCCAGAGTTGCCCGGGAATGAATGACTCTAACCCCAGAGTTGCCCGGGAATGAATGACCCTAACCCCAGAGTTGCCCGGGAATGAATGACTCTAACCCCAGAGTTACCCGGGAATGAATGACTCTAACCCCAGAGTTGCCCGGGAATGAATGACCCTAACCCCAGAGTTGCCCGGGAATGAATGACCCTAACCCCAGAGTTACCCGGGAATGAATGACCCTAACCCCAGAGTTGCCCGGGAATGAATGACCCTAACCCCAGAGTTACCCGGGAATTAATGACTCTAACCCCAGAGTTGCTCGGGAATGAATGACCCTAATCCCAGAGTTGCCCGGGAATGAATGACCCTAATCCCAGAGTTGCCCGGGAATGAATGACCCTAATCCCAGAGTTGCTCGGGAATGAATGACCCTAATCCCAGAGTTGCCCGGGAATGAATGACCCTAATCCCAGAGTTGCCCGGGAATGAATGACCCTAACCTCAGAGTTGCCCGGGAATGAATGACCCTAACCCCAGAGTTGCCCGGGAATGAATGACCCTAACCCCAGAGTCCCCCGGGAATGAATGACCCTAACCCCAGAGTTACCCGGGAATGAATGACCCTAACCTCAGAGTTACCCGGGAATGAATGACTCTAACCCCAGAGTTGCCCGGGAATGAATGACCCTAATCCCAGAGTTGCCCGGGAATGAATGACCCTAATCCCAGAGTTGCCCGGGAATGAATGACTCTAACCCCAGAGTTACCCGGGAATGAATGAACCTAACCACAAAGTTGCCCGCGAATGAATGACCCTAACCCCAGAGTTACCTGGGAATGAATGACTCTAACCCCAGAGTTACCCGGGAATAAATGACCCTAACCCCAGAGTTACCCGGGAATGAATGACCCTAACCTCAGAGTTACCCGGGAATGAATGACTCTAACCCCAGAGTTGCCCGGGAATGAATGACCCTAACCCCAGAGTTGCCCGGGAATGAATGACCCCAACCCCAGAGTTACCCGGGAATGAATGACTCTAACCCCAGAGTTGCTCGGGAATGAATGACCCTAATCCCAGAGTTGCCCGGGAATGAATGACCCTAACCCCAGAGTTACCAGGGAATGAATGACTCTAACCCCAGAGTTACCCGGGAATGAATGACCCTAACCTCAGAGTTACCCGGGAATGAATGACCCTAACCTCAGAGTTACCCGGGAATGAATGACTCTAACCCCAGAGTTACCCGGGAATGAATGACCCTAACCCCAGAGTTACCCGGGAATGAATGACCCTAACCTCAGAGTTACCCGGGAATGAATGACTCTAACCCCAGAGTTGCCCGGGAATGAATGACCCTAACCCCAGAGTTGCCCGGGAATGAATGACCCTAACCCCAGAGTTACCCGGGAATGAATGACTCTAACCCCAGAGTTTCTCGGGAATGAATGACCCTAATCCCAGAGTTGCCCGGGAATGAATGACCCTAATCCCAGAGTTGCCCGGGAATGAATGACTCTAACCCCAGAGTTGCCCGGGAATGAATGACCCTAACCCCAGAGTTGCCCGGGAATGAATTACTCTAATCCCAGAGTTGCCCGGGAATGAATGACCCTAACCCCAGAGTTACCCGGGAATGAATGACCCTAACCCCAGAGTTGCCCGGGAATGAATGACCCTAACCCCAGAGTTACCCGGGAATGAATGACCCTAACCTCAGAGTTACCCGGGAATGAATGACTCTAACCCCAGAGTTGCCCGGGAATGAATGACCCTAACCCCAGAGTTGCCCGGGAATGAATGACCCTAACCCCAGAGTTGCCCGGGAATGAATGATCCTAACCCCAGAGTTGCCCGGGAATGAATGGCTCTAACCCTAGAGTTGCCCGGGAATGAATGACCCTAATCCCAGAGTTGCCCGGGAATGAATGACTCTAACCCCAGAGTTGCCCGGGAATGAATGACCCTAACCCCAGAGTTGCCCGGGAATGAATTACTCTAACCCCAGAGTTGCCCGGGAATGAATGACCCTAACCCCAGAGTTACCTGGGAATGAATGACCCTAACCCCAGAGTTGCCCGGGAATGAATGACCCTAACCCCAGAGTTACCCGGGAATGAATGACCCTAACCTCAGAGTTACCCGGGAATGAATGACTCTAACCCCAGAGTTGCCCGGGAATGAATGACCCTAACCCCAGAGTTGCCCGGGAATGAATGACCCTAACCCCAGAGTTGCCCGGGAATGAATGATCCTAACCCCAGAGTTGCCCGGGAATGAATGGCTCTAACCCTAGAGTTGCCCGGGAATGAATGACCCTAACTCCAGAGTCCCCCAGGAATGAATGACTCTAACCCCAGAGTTGCTCGGGAATGAATGACCCTAACCCCAGAGTTGCCCGGGAATGAATGACCCTAACCCCAGAGTTGCCCGGGAATGAATGACCCTAACCTCAGAGTTGCCCGGGAATGAATGACTCTAACCCCAGAGTTGCCCGAGAATGAATAAAGACTCCCATTCCTATTCTCTTATATTACTATTTCTATTTATTTATGTTTAAGTTCTATAATTTTCAAATGAGCATGATAAACAGAATAACTTTATATATATATATATATATATATATACTTCCACATCCCTCCGTCCCCCACATCCACTGCCAGCCAAGCTGTGACATTTTTTGACCCAGACAAACTTCCTAGCTTAAATAGACATAAACTTATAAGTCGAAGCCATCAATCCCATTTATCTTGCGTCCTATGAAAGAGACAGGCCACTGCTGATAACACTATAACCAAAATCATGATTTTCATTCTCTGTTTGTTCGCATCAACAACCATGCCGAATCTGACAAATCAAAATTAATATTCTGTATGAGTTTTCTACATTGTTTTCTTCATCCTGAGGAAGTCTTTCAATAAACGTTGATGAATACATAAATCACATAGTTTTTGGCTTTTTTTTTTCATTTTACACACACACACACACACACACACACACACACACATATATATATATATATATATATATATGTATATATACACCAATGAGTCACTGTTTACTAAGGTCATCAGATCTAAGCCTGTCTTTAAGAATGACAGACCAACAGCTGGATGGACAGAGCCTCTTATAGAGATGAGTGGACACATGTAAAAATGCTATTTTAAGCTTAAACATGCTCCACTGACCAACCGATGGGTGGAGCCTTTTATAGAAATGCTTTGACACAACTCCCCCCCCCCCCAAAAAAAAACGCATGTAAAAGTCATGTATAAACCCCCAAACGAAAAGTTCCTTGCTAAGACGTGACATTAAACAGGATATTACTACTTGAGAAACGGGCTTACAACTTGAAAACACTAGTTCTAAGTCGCTCCGACTGTACAAATATTCACAGACAATTTTTTTGACAAATGTCATTCCGCTTCTGACAAAACTACTTGACATTACCTGAAATTCTCTTGTCTCAAAAGAAGTGATAAATGTAACACACACACATTATATATATATATATATATATATTAGAGGTTTATATAGTTTGCTTGAAGCATTGTTTACTTGTATATAGAAATGTGATACTTAGATGGCAATATTGCCGTCTAAGTATCACATTTATATATATATATATATATATATATATATATATATATATATATATATATAGTAAGTTATGAAAATATATTTATGGCAATTAAGCTACACAGAGGTTCTCGCGTTTCATCCCCGGAGGGAATCGTCAGGCTAAAATGCATGGAGTTAGTTTTGCCGGGTGTTTTTATATACAGGTCTAGCTAGTTAACCAATCAGATTCTTTGTTGATTTCTTAGCCAATCGTTACGCTTTTCACAAACAACGTTTCGGTTGATTTTACTTCTTATTTCCTATTCTATTGTTCTGTTTTATATATAGTGGTTCATCCCTGTTTCTTTGTTGTTCTCTTAGCCAATCGTTGGGCTTCTCACAAACAAAGGTTCGGTTGATTTTACTTCCTATTTCCTATTCTATTGTTCCGTTTTCTATAGGATGGCCTATCCCTGTTTCTTTGTTGTGTCGAAATAATAGGTGATCTTATTTTAACACGTGCTTGATTGTATTTCTATTTTAGGTTTTAGTTTTTAAGTTTTTAGGTTTTAATTTAGTTTAGTTTTTTATTAATCTCTCTCTCTCCCTCCCTCTCTCTCTCTCTCTCTCTCTCTCTCTCTATATATATATATATATATATATATATATATATATATATATATATAGTCTCGGAAGTTTCTCAACCATTAAAACTATATAAAAAAAAACTTTAAAAAAAACAAAAAAAACTTATAGTCTCAAGTCTTCCAGTGGAAAATCACTCATGTAAGTCAATTTATTTTTTACAGTTATTATATTAGTTAGTTTCTAACACTATTTTAAGGGATCATCAGTTGTTTACCATGAAAAACTGTTTCGGGAATTTAAAAACAAGACAGTATTTAATTTCATGGCTTCCCAGCAGAGTTGATCAGACCCCACTTCCCTTAAAAGACAAAAACATAAACGTTCCTTATACTAAATCTACGTTTTGTTCCATATAAATGTTTTGCTAACTTATATTAGTTATTTAAGACAAAAAAAAAAAAATTCTTTACCTGTGCTGTTCGTCTGTCTAATAAAATTTATCCGTTACTTACAAAAATGTTGCTGCATTTTATATATATATATATAAACTTGTCATTCTCTGTCTCAGGTGTCCCTTAAAATTCTAAGTAGAACTCAGAAGTGATATTGAATTGGTTGCAACTGTTACCCTTCCTTCGTGTTGCCATGAAATCTCGGTTTCAAATCGCAGTAAGATAATATTTAATTCATGACTATTTCGCTAATAACCTTGGGAAACGTATGAATCCATACATCCTCCCTCCCTCCACTCCAGCTATGTATTAAATAGTAGCGTAGACGAGACTCTCAAGCCTTGGTTGTGCAACTAGTCTAAGAGATGTAAAACTCAAAAATAATACTAGTCTTTCTCTGCTTATACCGGCATTGTTGCCAATTGTTCTGGATTTCTTTTTGCCACGGTACTCTAACAATGCCTTTTTCGGAGAGGTGTGATGGAGATTGCGCGCCCTTGCTTCACTATAGACTCTAAGGATATCTGAAAAAAGGCCTTTTTTTTATAATAACATGAAAATCAACTTCTCAATGCCGAATCAAGGCAGCAGACCTTGCACACACAATGGTCTCAATATCCTTTCAGATAGAGCCTTATAACAATAACAATGAATGTGGTTTATCTTAATACTTTACTGCGGTTTCATGGTTCATCCAATCCATTGAAGTGTCTTAATACATTACTGAATGTTTTGGGGTCAACCAAGGGAAGAGTCTATCAGGCATGTGTATGCAATGTGCTGATGTATCGAAGTGAAACCTCACCAGTGAGGGTTGAGGACAGGCGTTGCATGGAGAGAAACGATATTAGAACGATATGATGGATGTGTAATGCGAGTCTTAGACAGGCTTAGTTCTGATGACCTCAGAGGAAGATTACATCTGGACAGTATAAGGAGATGTGTGCAGAAAAAGAGACTTCGATGGTATGGCCACGTTGAAAGAATGGATGAGAGTTCTAAGGTTAGTAGATGTAGAACAGTTGAGGTAGCAGGCTCAGTTCACAGGGAAAGGCCAAGGAAAATATGGTAGGAAGTGATAAAAATAGATCTGAAAGAAAAAAGGATAAAGAAAGACCTGGCCAGAGATAGGTTACTTTGGAAGTGAGTTTTTTAAAGCCGTCCAACACATGCCATCATGTAAAACATGATGATGATGATGAGTTTAGTTTATGATTACCCTTCTGCTTCACTGATGACAGATAATTGATATCATGTTTATATATTTTTTAAACCTTGAGAGATATGAAAACACTAATAGTTACATCTGTAACTCCATCACTGAGAACAATAATTCACAAGAATGTGATATAAAAAAAAAAATCCTACATAGCTTTGACAATAACATGTTTATGACATATACGCTGAAGAACAGATATTTTTCATGCAGCCTTCAATAACCAGATAATGAGATAATAATTACTACACATAACTAGTAATTTATGCTTGAATTCTGATGCCGTTGAACTTGAATATTGTTTAGCGATAATTACAGTGGAATTACAAGTAGGCTGAGAGATGATAACCATTTTGTGTGCAAGATGTGTAAAACAATGGAGTTGGATGAGAACTCAGATTAGGAAAAAGAATATTTGGATTGTAGGCTATTGAGATTGTATAGAAGTTTTGTTGCCTTGGTGATACCATTGCAGCATCTGTTTATCCCACTTTGAGTCCCACTTTGAGTCCCACTTTGAGTCCCACTGTTGATCCCCAAATATTGTATTCCTACTCCTAATCCCCTCTTTGTTTTTAGTCAAACTACTCGGCCTAACCTTCACAGGTAAAATCAATTGGAACAAATACATTGAAGACATTGCCAAGGCAGCTGCAAAGAAGGTGGGCTCCCTCTACCGTGCTAGTAAACTTCTCACACCTGATATCATCCTGTATATCTACAAAGCCACCATCTGCACTATGCATGGAGTATTGTTGTCACATCTTGGCTGGTGCATCATCCATTAGTCTCTCCCTTGTTGTCAAAGATTTAAATAAAACTTTTGAAAGTATCAACTAACCTATTATTCGTCCACACTTCCCATTCTCCACCTCGCAGTAACTACAGGTGACTTCTTTTTCCTGCTTACACCTTCCAATCATCATTGCAGATGACTAAATCCAATTTCATTTGCCACCTGCCATAAGCTGTTTACATGAAAAGACTTCCCCCCACTGCAACACATCTCAAACTATTTAGATTTCTTTTAATTCTATACCTGTAGGTTGGAATTGCAACTTCTCACACCTGACATTATCCTATATCTCTACAGAGCCACCATCCGCCCATGCATGGAGTATTGTTGCCACATCTGGGCTAGTGCATCACCCACTAGTCTCTCCCTCATAGACAAGGTCCAAAAAAGAGTCGCCAACTTAATAAGTCCCTAACTATCCAACAAGCTCTAGTCCCTGTCCAATTGCCACAATGTAGCATCCTTCTGCTTGTTTTACAAGTACTTCAATTGATTGTGCTCTAATGAACTAGCTGCTCTAGTATCCCCTCGACGCAACTATACTAGAACAACCCGACAATCAGCGAAGTCCCATCCATTCACTGTGGAGGTCCCTTCTACTCCAGCAGCTTCTTTCCTCATGCTGCCGGCCTCTGGAACTCCCTCCCTGCTCCCTGTTTTCCCGACTGTACCGACATGCAGAGGTTTAAAACTAATGTAAACAGACATCTCACTGCACAGCTCCCAACTTAGGATGGCACCCAAAACCTACTCCCTAATTCTCAATAGCCCCTTACGTCTAAAATAAAAAATAAAAAATTTGTTGTATAATTGGTAGAGTTAAACTCTAAAGCCCTGATACTATATGTATACTTTTAAATTAGTGTCTATACAAAGATCCGATATTAATAAAAAAATATATATATATCGTCTCAGAAACGATCGTACACGTACTGTTGTTATGCTGAATTCTTGGAGCGCGAATGAATGATCATGCAATAAAGTTTACATTGGAACCTTGGTAATATTGGTAGAAATAAATCCAACAGAGTGCTACAGAAAATCGTCAAAACAACATGATACCGTCGGTTTCGAGTCAGGGAGCATTGAAATTTCGCCGACTATCATCAGCCATTGTTGAGAAATATTGTTTGGAATATTGGCTATTTGGTGGATAGAAATTAAAAACTAGTCAGCTGGAATCTGTCATGTTTTATGATTGGATGCAATGCTTCATCATCATCATCATCATCATCATCAACATCATCATCATCATCATCAACAACCGGTTTATTTCTTGAATCAGGCCACAATTAATTCTCTGATGAGTGTGGGGTCCAGTCTCTATCTAAGTCTTCTCCTCAATTCTTGTCTTTGATGATGCTCGACAGAATCCATACCAAAGGCTTTTCTATCACGTTTGATCACGTCCTCCCAAGACAACTTGGCTCTGCCAGAGGTGGTCTTCTCTGCTGGCACATTCAACTTTCAGACTTTAGCAATCCAGCCATTGCTGTGCTCAACGTGCCCCAACCAACGCAGTCTGCTCTTCTGCATGACGTCCGCAGGGCTTTCCAAGTTGACTTGCGCGAGCAGAGACCCAAAAAGCATGCTCTGTTTAGGCCTCACCATACAGATCCATCTGACCATTGCCTTGTCATTATGATTTAGTTTCTTTAGTGTGTCAGCAGAGACAGCCCAGGTTTCGGAGCCATACACCAGCACACTTCTGACACATGAGGAGTATCTACGATCTCTCATAGCTGCTGGCAGGTGTCTGTTTGTCAGAATTGCTAGCAGCTCTCTAAACTGTCTCCAAGCAGACTTACAACGTGAGTTCACAGCTTGCTGGGAAAATATATATTTCATTTTTTTTCCGCCATTTTTCTTAAAACATCGCACGTTTTAGTCGCTAGCTACTTGGTCACAAGCTGGTATTTGATCTGTATCAGCTGGGTCGCCTGTTTGAATGGGATCTGATGGTGTAAGACCAGAAACACTTAATGATCTCAGGTCCACAGTATAATTGACGATGTGGCGGGAGAATCATAACAATGTATTTTCGAACGTAATATGTAAATGCTTTTTCCTCTTTCTTTTATTTTTCCAGGCAACCCTTCAAGTCGGTGGTCATGGTGAGCGGTTGGTACAATGCCAGGAAGTGAAACTCATCAGTCACAAAACGTTACCAATGCAAGTTGATG
>OY744542.1:64763768-64771268 GCA_963556195.1 Sepiola atlantica
TTGAATATTTAAACTAATAAGTATGATACTCCCCTATGATATATGTGTTGCCCAAAATACAAAATCAGAGATGTTCTCAAATTCCTCTGTACACCCCAACCCTTTTTCTATCTTCATGTCTGCCATTCGCATGCACCACTAAAATATGCAGCCTACTGCAGATTTACAAGTGTTAAAAAGTGTGTCTAACATATTTCTTTTAAAACCTCTCTTTATCCCCTCTCTCTATTTCCCATTCTTCTACTCTCTCCCCTCTTCTTTTCTCTCCCTCAACAAATAAGGATTTCCTATCATCCGACCAAAGACAGAACAGATACTACACTTTGATCCAAAAAATGTATTTTAGTTTGAGTTTCACACCAAAAGTCAATGAAATAAAATCGCTCTAAATGCCGGCCACACACCTGACTAATTTTGTTCCTGGTGACCCCCAAAAGAATGAATATTAAAAAAAAAGGTGTCCATATTCTGTCCGAGACTATGTTTAAAAAGAATATATCAGCTTTTTGTGTGTGTCTTGTGTAGTTCCTGACTTTTAGATGAACACACACACACACACACACAGATATCTGCCCTTTATATAATAGATGATTGTGATCGAAAAGATGCAAGTCACCAACATTAGATGAAAATTGAAAATATAAATATCATCACCAATATCATAGTCCCAACAAATGTTAAATTCCCTAATTTTAAAGACTCTTTCGTCAGTATGTTTTACACAAACACATAAACATGCATAATTTTATTTTTTATTGTGTCGATTGATAAAATCGCTCATTGTAAGGAATGTTGTCTACAACAAAGTTTTTTTTTGTTTTGTTTTTTAACATAGTTCACCCCAAACAAGGCAGGCCACCACTGTAGACGTAAGGAGCTACTGGGAATTAGGGTGTAAGTTTTGGGGGTCATCCTAAGTTGGGAGCTGTGCAGCAAGATGTCTGTTTACATTAGTTTTAAATTTCTGCATGTCGGTATAGTCAGGGAAACAGGTAGCAAGGAGGGAGTTCCAGAGGCTGGCAGCACGAGGAAAGAAACTATTGGAGTAGAAGGCTCTCCGGCATCTGGGGACCTCGACACTGAATGTATGGGATTTAGCAGATTGTCGGGTTGGTCTAGTGTATTTACGTCGAGGAGTCACCAGGCCAGCAAGTTCATCAGAGCACACTCAATTGAAGTACTTGTAAAAGAAGCACAAGGATTCAATAGTGCGGCGATGGGACAGGGACTGGAGCTTGTTGGATAGTTAGGAACCTATTAAGTTGGCAACTCTTTTTTGGACCTTGTCTAAGAGGGAGAGACTAGTGGGTGATGCACTAGCCCAGATGTGGCAACAATACTCCATGCATGGGCGGATGGTGGCTCTGTAGAGATATAGGATAATGTCAGGTGTGAGAAGTTGCAATTCCAACCTAAAGCTACAGGTATAGAATTAAAAGAAATCTAAATAGTTTGAGATGTGTTGCGGTGGGGGGAAGTCTTTTCATGTAAACAGCTTATGGCAGGTGGTAAATGAAATTGGATTTAGTCATCTGCAATGATGATTGGAAGGTGTAAGCAGGAAGAAGAAGTCACCTGTAGTTACTGCGAGGTGGAGAATGCCAAGTGTGGACGAATAATAGGTTAGTTGATACTTTCAACATTTTTATTTAAATCTTTGATTTTTTTTCTTCTATCGTCACTTTTGTCAATAAATGGAATTCTTTTTAAAAGAAGAAAATGTCTGGAGCAATTTCCTAACTTCGTTTAAGTTATAAAATAAAATGAAATTTTGTGGGCAGGTGATGTTTACAATGCTTACTCTATACAAACTCTCTTCAAATTTGTCATCGTCGTCATATTTAATATTCGGTTTAATGTCTGTTTTACACGCTGACATGCGTTGGACGGCTTTAAGAAATTGATTTCCAAACTAACCTATCTCTAACCAGGTCTTTATTTATCCCTTTTTCTCTCAGGTCCATTTTTATCACTTCCTTCGAAAAGTCCAACGAGAATGAACATTTACGCAGCATTGAGCACATATTAATAATGTTGAAACAACGCGTTTCCATACAAATTAATTTTGTCTGTTTTGCTTGTGATTCGCTTTTTTGTTTTTGTTTTTTAAATAAAAATCAGGAAGGACAATATATAATGCTACTAAACCTTATGTTTAGAATCCTGCAGGCAAAAGTGTAACAATCTCTCTCTCTTTCTCGATGGCCTCCTCTCCCCGTTGCCTGGAGCCAAAGTGTAAAAATATCTCTACTTCCTAGTCACTGACTATCCCCGTTACCTGGGGTGGTCCACCCCCCTCCCGCCCCCCTCTCCCTATCGCCCGGGGCAAAAGCGTAACATAGTCCTATTATTAAATTGATATCTTTGTCTTGCCTGGTCGTCTTACTCATCCCCCCCCCTTCTACGTATATCTAAGTCATTGTTTTAAAAAAAATTCTCGGGGGTCAGTCTTCGTTCTCCTTCATTAACCGTTACACTAAGCGGACAGAGTATAAGATCTAACGAAAAATAGGTCACTTGAACACTTTCAGAATCTGGGGGTTTGTTTAGCACGGCACGTCTACGCAAAGCATACGAGCTATGAAAAATTGAACAAATTAGAGCACCCCCATCTCAGATTTAGTATCCATTCTACATAAAGAAATCGATGTTTTTTTTTCAATTTTTTTATATTATGCGTCCGAAAGCTGGGCGATTCAGAAAACGTCAACTTTATGGCCTCTGCCGAGTATCTCGGCAGCCTTTTGCAGACATACAAACGCACGTAGACACACACAGACATCTCTCCTTTATATAATAGATGTATATATGTATAGTATTATTTATATTATATATATATATATATATATATATATATATATAAATATTTATAAATAAATATTAAATTATTTATACCTACAGACGCTAGCGTTTCAAGCTTTTTGCTCTCATCAGTGCAGGAAAGTAACAATTTCTGATGGTCGGGAGGCGCGAAGCCGGTTCACAGAATCTGCAAGCAGTCGCCATATCCACTCGGCCAACGGAAACTATCACGTAATTAAGGGAAATTAAGATCTATATGTACCTAGAAGCGGGCACAGATAGAAGACTAGTCGAGAGTGTTCGACGAATGTATTCGGAACTTTGCATTAGAGCTTTTTGACAGTCTATTTTTAACATCCCCGAGAGTGCTCAACTTTAACTTCTTAAAGGGGCTTAGTATAATATTTATGAATAAATATTAAATTATTTATACCTACAGACGCTAGCGTTTCAAGCTTTTTGCTCTCATCAGTGCAGGAAAGTAACAATTTCCGATGGTCGGGGAGGCGCGAAGCCGGTTCACAGAATCTGCAAGCAGTAGCCATATCCACTCGGCCAACGTAGTATAGTATATGTATATATATTTATAGTATATGTATATATATTAATTCCGGTAAGTTTATATCCACAGGGTAAAAATTCAGGAAATCCTTACTGTGTTTATATAAAAGTGCTCAATAATTACTAGAGCTGTTTATTATTTATAAAAAATGTATTTATACAAGCATTTCTTGGCAAAACATTCACAGACATATTTCTGTCAGAGCAATAGATAGTCAGACCTCTTCAGGCCAACGTCTTTTCTTTACGGTTGCATTTAGTGGAATGAGACAAAATTATGTTCTGAAACTGAACACGTGATCAGCTCATAAAAATACCCAACTCAAATTGCCTAACATATTACTGTCTGGAAAGATAAAACGTTGGCGTAAAGAGCTCTAGCTCTCCATGGCTATGACCGAAATATGTCTGCAAATGTGTAGCCAAAAATGTTTGTATAAATAAATAAATAAATTTTTTATACATTATATATATATATATATATATAGAGAGAGAGAGAGAGACAGAGAGAGAGAGAAAGAAAGAGAGAGAGAGAAATGTGATACTTAGAAGGCAATAAAATGCAGAGGTGTGACGGATAGACACAAGTTGGAGCAAATAAAACATATAATGGTGGAACAAATTAAATAGTTTCACCCTTAATACAATGTATACATACACATATATATATATATATATATATTATTTTATTTTTTTATTTTTTTCACAAACACACATATATCTGTTTATCTACACAATGTTACAATGTTATGTAATACCTGCATCAAGATGGTCTAGTGGAAACTCTGTATGATATAAAATTTCGGGAACTCTTCACTTCTTCAGAATCATGCTCAACTCAAGTTCAAGCGTAATGCTTCAAACAAACTACCTCTTATATATATATATATATATATATATATATATATATATATATATATATATATATATATATATTCTATAATATCTCTACATCTTCTGCCAGATCGATTCTAATCGAAATGAATCTAAACCAATATGATAACGGATAACTTCTACTACTTTGAGTCCGTCTTCCTCCTCCTCCTCCTCCTCCTCCTCCTCCTTATTGGTTTAATTCTTTGCTGTCATTTTAAATACTACTCATTTATTAACTTACAGCATTTCCGATCGGCATTTATATGCCAACTGCTGATTTTGTTATTTCTTTCTTTCTTTTTCTTTTTCAACATTTCTTTCTCCCTTTCTACTGTTTATTACACGTGATTATTTTTTTCCCAAATTGCGTTCTTTGTATAAATTTGAAAACTTTTTTGTTTTTAATTAAAGTTCTGCTACCAATTGATGATGATTGTATTTTAACAATTGAAATATTTTGGTATAACTATTCAATATGTGTTTTTGAGTTTATTTTTGCTAGTTGTTGATTTGCTTATCCTTTATTCCATTTTTATTTTTACATATATATAAATTCCCGAAACAGTTTTTCATGGTAAACAACTGATGATCCCTTAAAATAGTGTAAAAAATAAATTGACTTACATGAGTGATTTTCCACTGGAAGACTTGGGACTATAAGTTTTTTTGTTTTTTTTTAATATAGTTTTAATGGTTGAGAAACTTCCGAGACTATATATATATATATATATATATATATATATAATCGGGTCTTTCTGTTCAATACAGTGTTTCATTAAATAGAATTTGTTGTACATTTATAAGCTGAAATGTATGTAAGTACGTTTCAGCCTATAAATGAAGCTGTTGGAGTGATACTTCAAAATGTCTTTCGAGACAGCGAATGCCATTAGCCACATAATCAAAAGATTGGATTACTTAGAATTATTTCAGTAGTCATTGTGCCACTTGACTTTGAACCAGTGTTTGTCCAAGAGGATTGATTCGCGTGGAATCAGCTTTGTCCTGAAGGCATCATAGTAAGATGAACTCAAGTCTTTTAAGTGGCTCTTCGCTCCGTCTATTCTGTGTGGAAAGGTTTCAAGTTTTGGCAGTGCGTGGCTTATTCGTAAGCTAAATATACCCTTAACCCTAACCCGGCGGCCACACACCTTCTGGCCTCATTTTTTTAAAACATGGCCACAACACTAGTAAAGTTAAAAACTTGAATGAAACATCTGATTTTAAAAATCTATATAATAATACGCTAAGGCAATTCCGTGTTCGTACGTACATTATCACCAATCCCCTTTTCTTTAAAAGATGGGATCACCCGACCGCTGTAGATACAAGGCAAAAAAAAGTAATTTTTCAAAATGAAATTCGTATTATTTATTTAAAGAATATTTAACTGACACGATAAAAAAGAAACTATTTATTTTGAAACGATTTTTTTTTTTTAACATAGGTAATCCCAAACAAGGCAGTCCGCCACTGTGGACGTAAGGGGCTACTGAGAATTAGGGTGTAAGTTTAGGGAGTCATCCTAAGTTGGGTGCTGTGCAGCGAGATGCCTGTTTGCATTAGTTTTAAATTTCTGCATGTCGGTGCAGTCGGGTCAACAGGGAGTAGGGATGGAGTTCCAGAGGCCGGCAGCACTAGGAAAGAAGCTATTGGAGTAGAAGGCTCTCCGGCATCTGGGGACCGCCACAGTGGATTGATGGGATTTAGCTGATTGTCGAGTTGGTCTAGTGTATTTACATTGAGGGGCCACTAGAGCAGCAAGTTCATCGGAGCACAATCCATTGAAGTATTTGTAAAACAAGCACAAGGATGCAACATTGCGGCGATTGAACCATTGCTTCGGATATGTGCGCCCCCGATAAACAAATTAACTATAAAGGTTAAAACATTCGTTTAATTCATTTAAAAGAATGATAATTATGTTTTACGGTAAAAAAAACGAATATTGTTTTAAAAAATTGTTAATTGTTACATTTTTCAATAAATAAAGAAGATTAGTTTTATTTATTTAAAAAATATTTCACTGACAATGGCAATTATCTTTACGGGAGAAGAAAGAGACAATTGTGGCTTAATATTATTAAACCATATATATATATATATATATATTATTATTATTTCATGTATTCACATAAAATGTTATTAAGTGATATGGAGTAGAGCTAGGTAGTAAGTTATGGCAATTAAGCTACACAGAGGCTTCCGCGTTTCATCCCCAGAGGGAATCGTCAGGCTAATATATATATATATATATATATATATATATATATATATATATATGTATTTACTAAAGAGTTACCACTTATCAAGGCCAAAATGCCACTCGAGGATACGGGTTAAATGGGTGTCAGGTGGACGGTGAGACCTCACCGTGATGATCGGTAACGTTGGTGGACGTTTGGCAGAGTTTGATTATTTAAGAGGAATGCTTAACAAGAATTTGTATACATTAGACTTGAAAATGACCATGTTGTAGTCGGCTTGGAAGCAGTCCAGCGGTATTGAGTTCCACAGCCGGGTAGTTCTAGGAAAGAAACTTTGCTCATGGAATTTTCGTTTAGCTTTAGGCACAGAGAGGGAGAAAGGAAAATTATTGACAGTGGTTGTAGCTAGATGAGTTTTTGTTGTGAATGTTTTACAGGGGGGGGGGGCATAGATTGGAGCTTAGATGCGCACCTGCCATGAAAATAACGAGAGAGTAGAGAGAGACTAGCAACGTCTCTTCTGTGAGAAAGGGGCTGCAGAGAAGAGATTGGAGCTCAGTCGAGCACCTTCCATGAAAATAACGATAGAGTAGAGAGAGACTAGCTATGTCTCTTCTGTGAGAAAGGGGCTGCAGAGAAGAGAAGAGATTGGAGCTCAGTCGAGCGCCTTCCATAGAAATAACGATAGAGTAGAGAGAGACTAGCAACGTCTCTTCTGTGAGAAACGGGCTGTAGAGAAGAGAAGAGATTGGAGCTCAGTCGAGCACCTTCCATGAAAATAACGATAGAGTAGAGAAAGACTAACAACGTCTCTTCTGTGAGAAAGGGATAGTAGGGAGGAGAAGAGGACATCGCCCACTAGATTTCGAAGTTGGTTTTTTAACTCTGTCAAGGCAGGAAAGGGTGCTCGGAGCAGCACCTCCCCAGATGTGGCAACAGTACCTCCCCATCTTAGGACGTAGTTGACTCTTATACAGGTAGAGGATTGTGTCAGGCGTGAGATACTTTCTAGAGCGGTAGAATGATCCAACTATCTTTCCAGCGACCTTTGCAA
>OY744542.1:64778768-64783768 GCA_963556195.1 Sepiola atlantica
CAGAGGAAGATTAAATTTGTACGGTATAGGAAGATGTGCGCAGAGCAGGAGACTTTGTTGGTTTGGTCACACTGGAAGAATGAATGAGAGTTCTTGAGTTAGAAGATGTAGAACAGTTGAGGTAGCAAGGTTAGTTGGCAGTGGCAGAGAAGACCAAAGAAAACAGGGGAGAAAGTTACAAGAACGAATTTAAGAGAAAGAGGGATAAATAAAGACCTGGTCAGATATAGGTTAGTTTGGAAATAAATTTCTAAAAACCGTCCAACACAAGCCAGCATTGCTAATGTATCTCGCTACCCTAGCTGAATAAACCCTACATTTGTTGCATAACCCTCTCCTGCTTGGACCGCGGCAGTACGCGTTTCGTATACTCGTCGTGGAGAGGGTTGGTCGTGTCGTCTAGTGGATGAATTCTTTCTTCTAGAACCACGCCGTCTGTTGTCTGCAATAAAAGCCATGTTCTGCACTCCGAAGAGAAACTCTTCTTTTGAATTTAATTCATTTATTACAAGCGTTGTTATTTCAACTGGGGCTACGTCGACAGAGAGAGAGAGAGAGAGAGAGAGAGAGAGAGAGAGAGCAATCACTACTTTATCGTAGTTAGTTATTAATGTTTTCTTAACTATTCATAAAGAGGGGTAAAGGATTTCTCGCGCCTGCATTCCCCTAGGAGAAAATATCCCTTATCTTTACATTGTGAATCGCACATCCCCTCGGCTCGCTTTCCGAATCAGACTGACTAAAAACTCGCTTCTCACGAGAACGAGTGACGTCACAGAGCCTCTGTTTCCCACGCGAGGGCTTGTGACGTCACAGCCTCTCCAGGTGCAGACTGACCCTTGATCTGGGGTCTCGTCACACGGTAACCTTGTCACGTCTGCCAGCTCCGACTGTGAGAACAAGCCCTGCTCTGCACTCGACTGCACCCGCGTTAACTCGCGCAAGTCAAACCAACGATTCCAACAGATACGTCCGTTCCCATAGGGCCATTATCCAACACATTGTTCCTTAAAGATTATTATGAAACGGTACTTAAATTCAGTAAGTGATTATTTCTCTTACATCATCTCAATGTATTCGTGTCTCCTTTAGGTTGACATTATAAATTTATTCATTTATCTCCCCTTATGACACCGTTTGAACCGGTGCCTACTAAAGGTAATATTGTAAACCAGTCTTTTTAAATGTACGGACAGGACCTCATCATCGTTTTGAGACACTGTGAAAATTTTGAGGTGAGGGTTTCTTTTACAATAATCCGCAGAGTGAAAACGCTCAAAAAACAAATATACAACAAATAAAAGTAACTGTAGCCGATAAAAGTTATTTTCCAACTTATCTGTGACATTTGTTTGTATTTTTAAGCCGTTTCAACTGCTATTTATTAGAAATCAATATTTTTGTCACACGAACATTCGACAAGAAAAAAATGGCGTTTGGGGAGGGTATCATAACGATTATGAGGCTGATACGCCATTTTTTTTTAGTACAAATCCGTTCCCAAGAAAAACAAGAAATTTTTTTTTACATCTAATAAAAACCCATTTATAGTACGTAAAAATACAAACAAATGTCATAGGTAAGTAGGAAAATATCTATTCTCGACGTAGGTCACCTTCACTTGTTGCATTTTTACCCTGTTCTCGTTCGTTTTTTTGGACCCCGTTCGCGACTCTGCGGATTATTGTAAAAGATACCCTGAGGTGATATTAATTTTTGTCCGAGAGGTATTTTAAGTGACCTCCTTCTGTTTAGCTTGCGAGTACTTCGAACTTATCCTCTCAACCAATCGAAAATAGTGCACCGTAATCTTACGAGACTTCGCTCAATTATATCTAAAATATGTCGGTCTATCTGTCTTCCGGGGTTTTTCTGCTTCTTATAGTTGTGTTATTACATTTGTGTGTGTATGTGCTGATCCGTATTTAATAATTAAAAAACAAAACTATCAAAAAGGCTGACTACCCAAGACTAACGATAAGACACAAGCTTCTGATGTCGATTGAGAGAGCGAAAGCGCTCGAGAGATGGACGATGAAAGAACACTCGGGCCAAAAAATTTAAATTAATACTCGAAAACAGAAAACACCTGCATTAAGAATGATTTGCTGCCTATATATATATATATATATATATATATATATATATATATGTGTATATATATGTGTGTGTATATATATGCATATGTGTATATATATGTATATATATATATGTGTGTGTATATATATGCATATGTGTATATATATGTATATATATATGTGTGTGTGTATATATATATGTGTGTATATATATGTGTAAATATATATATGTGTGTGTGTATATATATATGTGTGTATATATATGTGTAAATATATATATATATGTGTATATATATGTGTGTGTGTATATATATGTATATATATATGTGTGTGTGTATATATATATATGTGTAAATATATATATATATGTGTGTAAATATATATATATATATGTATATGTGTATATATGTGTGTGTATGTGTGTGTGTGTATATATATGTGTGTGTATATACTTCCTCTGATGATAAGATTTTGATCTTTGAAAAGCCTGGCTTAAGGAAAATTTAACTTGAATAAATTGCCTTTTTGCGGAATGTACCTTGCTCTGAGCAATTGAATTGAATTTTGATTTGGCTTTTGCTTCTCTAATTCCTTTCCATTCTTCTTCATATCTACCTGTTCTATCATGGATATTGAGCTGTATACTCTTCACAATAGGTTTTACCTTTCCTAAAAGTTCGCTTTTAGTACACCACTTTATATTATATTACATATATATATATATATATATATATATTATATTACATATATATATATATATATTATATTACATATATATATATATATATATATATTATATTACATATATATATACATTATATTATATATATATATATATATATTATATTACATATATATATATATATTATATATATTATATTACATATATATATACATTATATATATATATATATATATATATATATATATATATATATATATATATATATATAAATTGAATGTTCGGGACAAAAATGGCTTCCTCGGAAGAAAAAAGACAAAACACTGGCAAGAAAATGAGTTTAATTTCCGGTGGATTGATTTTCAGATAATACTTTATGGGATGACGGAAATTCTGAGTAACATTGAAGAACGAAGAGACTGTGGCCATTTTGCGACATGATTTTTTTTGGATTTACCCTTGCAACACTACGAAAGGCTTCGTTGGTCAGACAACTTTAGCAAATAAATGTTAAAATAGGAAGAAAAGGAGAAAGTAAATTAAATAAATATTTTTAGTCATTTACAGACTATTTCGCTGTATCGCAGTTTTTTTTATCAGTGCGGCTAGATATACGAGGCTTCGTCTGTCGTCTGTTGAAATAGAAAAAAGGGGAGAGAAAAAGAATATATATATATATATATAGTCTACAGAAGCTTTAAACAAAAACAAAATATATATATATATAAATAAAAAAAATTAAAGCTTAAGTACCTTAGGTACCGGAAAGGTAAGTAGATAGGAGGAAGGAAACCTAGCCATACAGATCTAAATACCCAATATATAGTCTAAAGAAGCTTTGAGTCATTTTAAACAACAAAAAAAAAGAAGTAAAATGCGGTTTAAATTCCCAGAGAAACTAACTAAATCCACAATATTGCAGACTTAACATTCGTTGGAAAATTCATAAATAAATAAATAAAAAAGTAAATAAAATAAAAAGGGGGGGGTTAAATATCTGACAGTGAAACAAAAACAGATCCGCGTGCCAGTTTCAATTTGAAAACTAAAAATTATTTAAGATTATATTCCAAATGTAATATTTTAATACTCTGAGTTTCACAAATTCACAAATAGATTATAAAACTAATGTAAGATGAATTTGTGAAACTCAGAGTATTAAAATATTACATTTGGAATATAATCTTAAATAATTTTTAGTTTTCAAATTGATACTGGCACGCGGATCTAGACAGAATGGGGGCACGAGAAGTGTCAATCGGCTGATGACACGCTAACGTGTGTTAATGTCTTATCTCTCTTCCTCCTTCCGGGCCGAAAACTGAATTTCGAGCTAGCCAAAAATTGTGTGTGTGTGATGTTAAGAATAGGTATATGTGTGCGTGTGTATGGAGGCGTATGAACGTTAAATGTCACCAGGTCGGAAATGTAGAAAGAATATGTGCGCTTAACTCAGACGTTATTATTTTAATAAAAATAAACAAAAAAAACCATAAGATCCCTTTCGATTAGTTAAATATAAGATGTTAATTCCTACTCGCTCTGTAATAGGTATTCAGACTGGCTGCGACCACCACTCTCTCTGGTTGTGTTTGAAGTGTCGAGGGTAAATTCAGTTTTCTGTCAGTCTCAAAAATGTAATTGTCAAATTGGATGCTTGAATAAAACCGCAAGGTTGAAATAAATTATTGCATCGACAATCATGTAATTTCGTGTTATTATATTTTACGTTATATATATATATATATATATATATATATATATATATATATATATATATATATATATATATATATATCATGTATCAAGTTAGTTGTTATACTAAAGAACAGCTCTACTTGTTAATGAGCACTTTATATAAACACTGGAGTTTCAACGGATTAACATCTACAGAAACTAATATAATACATTTACAATATATATATATATATATATATATACATATATATATATATATATATATATATATATATATATATATATATATATATATATATATATATAAAGCAAAGTTGTCTGTGTGTATGTCACGGCATCACAGTTAAATGGTAGATATAAGATCCAAACTAATCGCAGATTTAAAATCAGCATCTTCGATCTGATGGTCTTATGTCAGAAGTTCTTATTCAAAATTAGAAGTAGGTAAAAATAACATCAGAAACAAATGTTCCGACATTTTTAGCATTCCCTTTTCTAGTCTAATAGTTTCTATTAATAGCCGTCCGAACAAGTAGGTTAAA
>OY744542.1:64788768-64903768 GCA_963556195.1 Sepiola atlantica
ATAATTTTTTAAAAAGGGTTGATATGCCATAAAACAGACTAACCAAAAGAAAACGATGAATCACTTACAATAGATTTTGTGGTTTGGAATTAAATAATTTTTTAAAAAGGGTTGATATGCCATACAAAAACACCAAAAGAAAACGATGAATCACTTACAATAGATTTTGTGGTTTGGAATTAAATAATTTTTTAAAAAGGGTTGATATGCCATAAAACAGAGTAACCAAAGGAAACAATGAATCAATTACAATAGATTTTGTGGTTTGGCATTAAATAATTAAAAAAAAAAGGTTGATATGCCATAAAAAAACACCAAAAGAAAACGATGAATCACTTACAATAGATTTTGTTGTTTGGAATTAAATAATTTTTTAAAAAGGGTTGATATGCCATAAAAAAAACACCAAAAGAAAACGATGAATCACTTGCAATAGATTTTGTGGTTTGGAATTAAATAATTTTTTTAAAAGGGTTGATATGCCATAAAAAAAACACTAAAAGAAAACGATGAATCACTTGCAATAGATTTTGTGGTTTGGAATTAAATAATTTTTTTAAAAGGGTTGATATGCCATAAAAAAAAACACTAAAAGAAAACGATGAATCACTTGCAATAGATTTTGTGGTTTGGAATTAAATAATTTTAAAAAAAAGGGTTGATATGCCATAAAAAAAACACCAAAAGAAAACAATAGATTTTGTGGTTTGGAATTAAATAATTTTTTTAAAAGGGTTGATATGCCATAAAAAAAAAACACCAAAAGAAAACAATAGATTTTGTGGTTTGGCATTAAATAATTTTTTAAAAAGGGTCGATATGCCATAAAAAAAAACACCAAAAGAAAACAATAGATTTTGTGGTTCGGAATTAAATAATTTTTTTAAAAAGGGTGGATATGCCATAAAAAAAAACACCAAAAGAAAACAATAGATTTTGTGGTTCAGAATTAAATAATTTTTTAAAAAGGGTTGATATGCCATAAAAAAAAACACCAAAAGAAAACAATAGATTTTGTGGTTCGGAATTAAATAATTTTTTTAAAAAGGGTGGATATGCCATAAAAAAAAAACACCAAAAGAAAACAATAGATTTTGTGGTTCAGAATTAAATAATTTTTTAAAAAGGGTTGATATGCCATAAAAAAAAACACCAAAAGAAAACAATAGATTTTGTGGTTCGGAATTAAATAATTTTTTAAAAAGGGTTGATATGCCATAAAAAAAACACCAAAAGAAAACAATAGATTTTGTGGTTTGGCATTAAATAATTTTAAAAAAAAGGGTTGATATGCCATAAAACAGAGTAACCAAAGGAAACAATGAATCAATTACAATAGATTTTGTGGTTTGGCATTAAATAATTTTAAAAAAGGGTTGATATGCCATAATAAAAGAAAAATCAAAGCAAGTAAGATGTAAGTCTGTTGGATGTCGTCACCACTGTTGTAAGTTTATCAACGTACATCCTTCAAAATCTCAATCGCTACTGTTGTATACTTGACAAGGAGCGCACTAGACAAGGTTTTTATAGAAGTGGGAAGAACAACCAACACATTCGTATAACAAAGAAAGAAAGTTTATGTGAGAAGCAAGACCCTCATCATTCTATAGCAAGTCAACATATGAAAAAAAAGGGTTAGGGTTAAAGGTGTAGGTTATTCAATTAAAACAGCATTAAATAAACTAAAAACAGGGTTGATATGCCATGAAACATTACAAATTAAAGCAATATGCCATGAAATAGTCAAGTTAAAACAATCAATGAATTATTTCTGATAGTTATTACATTTTGGCATTAAATAACCAAAAAGAGTTGATACGCCATAAAATAGTCAAATTAAAACAAATAATGAATTATTTCTAATAGTTATTACATTTTTGCATTAAATAACCAAAAAGGGTTGATACGCCATAAAATAGTCAAATTAAAACAATCAATGAATTATTTCTAATAGTTATTACATTTTGACATTAAATAACCAAAAAGGGTTGATACGCCATAAAATAGTCAAATTAAAACAATCAATGAATTATTTCTAATAGTTATTACATTTTGGCATTAAATAACCAAAAAGGGTTGATATGCCATAAAATAGTCAAATTTAAAACAATCAATGAATCATTTCTAATAGTTATTACATTTTGGCATTAAATAACCAAAAAGGGTTGATACGCCATAAAATAGTCAAGTTAAAACAATCAAATAATCATTTCTAATAGTTATTACATTTTGGCATTAAATAACCAAAAAGGGTTGATACGCCATAAAATAGTCAAATTAAAACAATCAATGAATCATTTATAATAGTTATTACATTTTGGCATTAAATAATCAAAAAGGGTTGATATGCCATAAAATAGTCAAATTAAAACAGTCAATGAATTATTTCTAATAGTTATTACATTTTGGCATTAAATAACCAAAAAGGGTTGATACGCCATAAAATAGTCAAATTAAAGCAATCAATGAATTATTTCTAATAGTTATTACATTTTGGCATTAAATAACCAAAAAGGGTTGATACGCCATAAAATAGTCAAATTAAAACAATCAATGAATTATTTATAATAGTTATTACATTTTGGCATTAAATAACCAAAAAGGGTTGATACGCCATAAAATAGTCAAATTAAAACAATCAATGAATTATTTATAATAGTTATTACATTTTGGCATTAAATAACCAAAAAGGGTTGATACGCCATAAAATAGTCAAATTAAAGCAATCAATGAATTATTTCTAATAGTTATTACATTTTGGCATTAAATAACCAAAAAGTGTTGATACGCCATAAAATAGTCAAATTAAAACAATCACTGAATCATTTCTGATAGTTATTACATTTTGGCATTAAATAACCAAAAAGGGTTGATATGCCATAAAATAGTCAAATTAAAGCAATCAATGAATTATTTCTAATAGTTATTACATTTTGGCATTAAATAACCAAAAAGGGTTGATATGCCATGAAATAGTCAAATTAACACAATCAATGAATCATTTCTAATAGTTATTACATTTTGGCATTAAATAACCAAAAAGGATTGATATGCCATAAAATAGTCAAATTAAAACAATCAATGAATTATTTCTGATAGTTATTACATTTTGGCATTAAATAATCAAAAAGGGTTGATATGCCATAAAATAGTCAAATTAAAGCAATCAATGAATTATTTCTAATAGTTATTACATTTTGGCATTAAATAACCAAAAAGGGTTAATACGCCATAAAATAGTCAAATTAAAACAATCAATGAATCATTTCTAATAGTTATTACATTTTGGCATTAAATAACCAAAAAGGGTTGATACGCCATAAAATAGTCAAATTAAAACAATCAATGAATTATTTATAATAGTTATTACATTTTGGCATTAAATAACCAAAAAGGGTTGATACGCCATAAAATAGTCAAATTAAAACAATCAATGAATTATTTATAATAGTTATTACATTTTGGCATTAAATAACCAAAAAGGGTTGATACGCCATAAAATAGTCAAATTAAAACAATCAATGAATCATTTCTGATAGTTATTACATTTTGGCATTAAATAACCAAAAAGGGTTGATACGCCATAAAATAGTCAAATTAAAACAATCAATGAATTATTTCTAATAGTTATTACATTTTGGCATTAAATAACCAAAAAGGGTTGATATGCCATAAAATAGTCAAATTTAAAACAATCAATGAATCATTTCTAATAGTTATTACATTTTGGCATTAAATAACCAAAAAGGGTTGATACGCCATAAAATAGTCAAATTAAAACAATCAAATAATCATTTCTAATAGTTATTACATTTTGGCATTAAATAACCAAAAAGGGTTGATACGCCATAAAATAGTCAAATTAAAACAATCAATGAATCATTTATAATAGTTATTACATTTTGGCATTAAATAATCAAAAAGGGTTGATATGCCATAAAATAGTCAAATTAAAACAGTCAATGAATTATTTCTAATAGTTATTACATTTTGGCATTAAATAACCAAAAAGGGTTGATACGCCATAAAATAGTCAAATTAAAACAATCAATGAATCATTTCTAATAGTTATTACATTTTGGCATTAAATAACCAAAAAGGGTTGATACGCCATAAAATAGTCAAATTAAAACAATCAATGAATCATTTCTAATAGTTATTACATTTTGGCATTAAATAACCAAAAAAGGTTGATACGCCATAAAATAGTCAAATTAAAACAATCAATGAATAATTCTGATAGTTATTACATTTTGGAATTAAATAACCAAAAAGGGTTGATATGCCATAAAATAGTCAAATTTAAAACAATCAATGAATAATTTCTAATAGTTATAACACTTTGGCATTAAATAACCAAAAAGTGTTGATACGCCATAAAATAGTCAAATTAAAACAATCAATGAATCATTTCTGATAGTTATTACATTTTGGCATTAAATAACAAAAAAGGGTTGATATGCCATAAAATAGTCAAATTAAAGCAATCAATGAATTATTTCTAATAGTTATTACATTTTGGCATTAAATAACCAAAAAGGGTTGATACGCCATAAAATAGTCAAATTAAAACAATCAATGAATCATTTCTAATAGTTATTACATTTTGGCATTAAATAACCAAAAAGGGTTGATACGCCATAAAATAGTCAAATTAAAACAATCACTGAATCATTTCTGATAGTTATTACATTTTGGCATTAAATAACCAAAAAGGGTTGATATGCCATAAAATAGTCAAATTTAAAACAATCAATGAATCATTTCTAATAGTTATTACATTTTGGCATTAAATAACCAAAAAGGGTTGATACGCTATAAAATAGTCAAATTAAAACAATCAATGAATTATTTCTAATAGTTATTACATTTTGGCATTAAATAACCAAAAAGGGTTGATACGCCATAAAATAGTCAAATTAAAACAATCAATGAATTATTTCTAATAGTTATTACATTTTGGCATTAAATAACCAAAAAGGGTTGATACGCCATAAAATAGTCAAATTAAAACAATCAATGAATTATTTCTAATAGTTATTACATTTTGGCATTAAATAACCAAAAAGGGTTGATACGCCATAAAATAGTCAAATTAAAACAATCAATGAATTATTTCTAATAGTTATTACATTTTGGCATTAAATAACCAAAAAGGGTTGATACGCCATAAAATAGTCAAATTAAAACAATCAATGAATTATTTCTAATAGTTATTACATTTTGGCATTAAATAACCAAAAAGGGTTAATACGCCATAAAATAGTCAAATTAAAACAATCAATGAATCATTTCTAATAGTTATTACATTTTGGCATTAAATAACCAAAAAGGGTTGATACGCCATAAAATAGTCAAATTAAAACAATCAATGAATTATTTATAATAGTTATTACATTTTGGCATTAAATAACCAAAAAGGGTTGATACGCCATAAAATAGTCAAATTAAAACAATCAATGAATTATTTATAATAGTTATTACATTTTGGCATTAAATAACCAAAAAGGGTTGATACGCCATAAAATAGTAAAATTAAAACAATCAATGAATCATTTCTGATAGTTATTACATTTTGGCATTAAATAACCAAAAAGGGTTGATACGCCATAAAATAGTCAAATTAAAACAATCAATGAATTATTTCTAATAGTTATTACATTTTGGCATTAAATAACCAAAAAGGGTTGATATGCCATAAAATAGTCAAATTTAAAACAATCAATGAATCATTTCTAATAGTTATTACATTTTGGCATTAAATAACCAAAAAGGGTTGATACGCCATAAAATAGTCAAATTAAAACAATCAAATAATCATTTCTAATAGTTATTACATTTTGGCATTAAATAACCAAAAAGGGTTGATACGCCATAAAATAGTCAAATTAAAACAATCAATGAATTATTTATAATAGTTATTACATTTTGGCATTAAATAACCAAAAAGGGTTGATACGCCATAAAATAGTCAAATTAAAACAATCAATGAATTATTTATAATAGTTATTACATTTTGGCATTAAATAACCAAAAAGGGTTGATACGCCATAAAATAGTCAAATTAAAACAATCAATGAATTATTTCTAATAGTTATTACATTTTGGCATTAAATAACCAAAAAGGGTTGATACGCCATAAAATAGTCAAATTAAAACAATCAATGAATCATTTCTAATAGTTATTACATTTTGGCATTAAATAACCAAAAAGGGTTGATACGCCATAAAATAGTCAAATTAAAACAATCACTGAATCATTTCTGATAGTTATTACATTTTGGCATTAAATAACCAAAAAGGGTTGATATGCCATAAAATAGTCAAATTTAAAACAATCAATGAATCATTTCTAATAGTTATTACATTTTGGCATTAAATAACCAAAAAGGGTTGATACGCTATAAAATAGTACTATTAAAACAATCAATGAATTATTTCTAATAGTTATTACATTTTGGCATTAAATAACCAAAAAGGGTTGATACGCCATAAAATAGTCAAATTAAAACAATCAATGAATTATTTCTAATAGTTATTACATTTTGGCATTAAATAACCAAAAAGGGTTGATACGCCATAAAATAGTCAAATTAAAACAATCAAATAATCATTTCTAATAGTTATTACATTTTGGCATTAAGTAACCAAAAAGGGTTGATACGCCATAAAATAGTCAAATTAAAACAATCAATGAATCATTTATAATAGTTATTACATTTTGGCATTAAATAATCAAAAAGGGTGTATATGCCATAAAATAGTCAAATTAAAACAATCAATGAATTATTTCTAATAGTTATTACATTTTGGCATTAAATAACCAAAAAGGGTTGATATGCCATAAAATAGTCAAATTTAAAACAATCAATGAATCATTTCTAATAGTTATTACATTTTGGCATTAAATAACCAAAAAGGGTTGATACGCCATAAAATAGTCAAATTAAAACAATCAATGAATTATTTATAATAGTTATTACATTTTGGCATTAAATAACCAAAAAGGGTTGATACGCCATAAAATAGTCAAATTAAAACAATCAATGAATTATTTATAATAGTTATTACATTTTGGCATTAAATAACCAAAAAGGGTTGATACGCCATAAAATAGTCAAATTAAAACAATCAATGAATCATTTCTGATAGTTATTACATTTTGGCATTAAATAACCGAAAAGGGTTGATACGCCATAAAATAGTCAAATTAAAACAATCAAATAATCATTTCTAATAGTTATTACATTTTGGCATTAAGTAACCAAAAAGGGTTGATACGCCATAAAATAGTCAAATTAAAACAATCAATGAATTATTTATAATAGTTATTACATTTTGGCATTAAATAACCAAAAAGGGTTGATACGCCATAAAATAGTCAAATTAAAACAATCAATGAATTATTTCTAATAGTTATTACATTTTGGCATTAAATAACCAAAAAGGGTTGATATGCCATAAAATAGTCAAATTTAAAACAATCAATGAATCATTTCTAATAGTTATTACATTTTGGCATTAAATAACCAAAAAGGGTTGATACGCCATAAAATAGTCAAATTAAAACAATCAAATAATCATTTCTAATAGTTATTACATTTTGGCATTAAATAACCAAAAAGGGTTGATACGCCATAAAATAGTCAAATTAAAACAATCAATGAATCATTTATAATAGTTATTACATTTTGGCATTAAATAATCAAAAAGGGTTGATATGCCATAAAATAGTCAAATTAAAACAGTCAATGAATTATTTCTAATAGTTATTACATTTTGGCATTAAATAACCAAAAAGGGTTGATACGCCATAAAATAGTCAAATTAAAACAATCAATGAATCATTTCTAATAGTTATTACATTTTGGCATTAAATAACCAAAAAGGGTTGATACGCCATAAAATAGTCAAATTAAAACAATCAATGAATCATTTCTAATAGTTATTACATTTTGGCATTAAATAACCAAAAAAGGTTGATACGCCATAAAATAGTCAAATTAAAACAATCAATGAATAATTCTGATAGTTATTACATTTTGGAATTAAATAACCAAAAAGGGTTGATATGCCATAAAATAGTCAAATTTAAAACAATCAATGAATAATTTCTAATAGTTATAACACTTTGGCATTAAATAACCAAAAAGTGTTGATACGCCATAAAATAGTCAAATTAAAACAATCAATGAATCATTTCTGATAGTTATTACATTTTGGCATTAAATAACAAAAAAGGGTTGATATGCCATAAAATAGTCAAATTAAAGCAATCAATGAATTATTTCTAATAGTTATTACATTTTGGCATTAAATAACCAAAAAGGGTTGATACGCCATAAAATAGTCAAATTAAAACAATCAATGAATCATTTCTAATAGTTATTACATTTTGGCATTAAATAACCAAAAAGGGTTGATACGCCATAAAATAGTCAAATTAAAACAATCACTGAATCATTTCTGATAGTTATTACATTTTGGCATTAAATAACCAAAAAGGGTTGATATGCCATAAAATAGTCAAATTTAAAACAATCAATGAATCATTTCTAATAGTTATTACATTTTGGCATTAAATAACCAAAAAGGGTTGATACGCTATAAAATAGTCAAATTAAAACAATCAATGAATTATTTCTAATAGTTATTACATTTTGGCATTAAATAACCAAAAAGGGTTGATACGCCATAAAATAGTCAAATTAAAACAATCAATGAATTATTTCTAATAGTTATTACATTTTGGCATTAAATAACCAAAAAGGGTTGATACGCCATAAAATAGTCAAATTAAAACAATCAATGAATTATTTCTAATAGTTATTACATTTTGGCATTAAATAACCAAAAAGGGTTGATACGCCATAAAATAGTCAAATTAAAACAATCAATGAATTATTTCTAATAGTTATTACATTTTGGCATTAAATAACCAAAAAGGGTTGATACGCCATAAAATAGTCAAATTAAAACAATCAATGAATTATTTCTAATAGTTATTACATTTTGGCATTAAATAACCAAAAAGGGTTAATACGCCATAAAATAGTCAAATTAAAACAATCAATGAATCATTTCTAATAGTTATTACATTTTGGCATTAAATAACCAAAAAGGGTTGATACGCCATAAAATAGTCAAATTAAAACAATCAATGAATTATTTATAATAGTTATTACATTTTGGCATTAAATAACCAAAAAGGGTTGATACGCCATAAAATAGTCAAATTAAAACAATCAATGAATTATTTATAATAGTTATTACATTTTGGCATTAAATAACCAAAAAGGGTTGATACGCCATAAAATAGTAAAATTAAAACAATCAATGAATCATTTCTGATAGTTATTACATTTTGGCATTAAATAACCAAAAAGGGTTGATACGCCATAAAATAGTCAAATTAAAACAATCAATGAATTATTTCTAATAGTTATTACATTTTGGCATTAAATAACCAAAAAGGGTTGATATGCCATAAAATAGTCAAATTTAAAACAATCAATGAATCATTTCTAATAGTTATTACATTTTGGCATTAAATAACCAAAAAGGGTTGATACGCCATAAAATAGTCAAATTAAAACAATCAAATAATCATTTCTAATAGTTATTACATTTTGGCATTAAATAACCAAAAAGGGTTGATACGCCATAAAATAGTCAAATTAAAACAATCAATGAATTATTTATAATAGTTATTACATTTTGGCATTAAATAACCAAAAAGGGTTGATACGCCATAAAATAGTCAAATTAAAACAATCAATGAATTATTTATAATAGTTATTACATTTTGGCATTAAATAACCAAAAAGGGTTGATACGCCATAAAATAGTCAAATTAAAACAATCAATGAATTATTTCTAATAGTTATTACATTTTGGCATTAAATAACCAAAAAGGGTTGATACGCCATAAAATAGTCAAATTAAAACAATCAATGAATCATTTCTAATAGTTATTACATTTTGGCATTAAATAACCAAAAAGGGTTGATACGCCATAAAATAGTCAAATTAAAACAATCACTGAATCATTTCTGATAGTTATTACATTTTGGCATTAAATAACCAAAAAGGGTTGATATGCCATAAAATAGTCAAATTTAAAACAATCAATGAATCATTTCTAATAGTTATTACATTTTGGCATTAAATAACCAAAAAGGGTTGATACGCTATAAAATAGTACTATTAAAACAATCAATGAATTATTTCTAATAGTTATTACATTTTGGCATTAAATAACCAAAAAGGGTTGATACGCCATAAAATAGTCAAATTAAAACAATCAATGAATTATTTCTAATAGTTATTACATTTTGGCATTAAATAACCAAAAAGGGTTGATACGCCATAAAATAGTCAAATTAAAACAATCAATGAATTATTTCTAATAGTTATTACATTTTGGCATTAAATAACCAAAAAGGGTTGATACGCCATAAAATAGTCAAATTAAAACAATCAATGAATTATTTCTAATAGTTATTACATTTTGGCATTAAATAACCAAAAAGGGTTGATACGCCATAAAATAGTCAAATTAAAACAATCAATGAATTATTTCTAATAGTTATTACATTTTGGCATTAAATAACCAAAAAGGGTTAATACGCCATAAAATAGTCAAATTAAAACAATCAATGAATCATTTCTAATAGTTATTACATTTTGGCATTAAATAACCAAAAAGGGTTGATACGCCATAAAATAGTCAAATTAAAACAATCAATGAATTATTTATAATAGTTATTACATTTTGGCATTAAATAACCAAAAAGGGTTGATACGCCATAAAATAGTCAAATTAAAACAATCAATGAATTATTTATAATAGTTATTACATTTTGGCATTAAATAACCAAAAAGGGTTGATACGCCATAAAATAGTCAAATTAAAACAATCAATGAATCATTTCTGATAGTTATTACATTTTGGCATTAAATAACCGAAAAGGGTTGATACGCCATAAAATAGTCAAATTAAAACAATCAAATAATCATTTCTAATAGTTATTACATTTTGGCATTAAGTAACCAAAAAGGGTTGATACGCCATAAAATAGTCAAATTAAAACAATCAATGAATCATTTATAATAGTTATTACATTTTGGCATTAAATAATCAAAAAGGGTGTATATGCCATAAAATAGTCAAATTAAAACAGTCAATGAATTATTTCTAATAGTTATTACATTTTGGCATTAAATAACCAAAAAGGGTTGATACGCCATAAAATAGTCAAATTAAAGCAATCAATGAATTATTTCTAATAGTTATTACATTTTGGCATTAAATAACCAAAAAGGGTTGATACGCCATAAAATAGTCAAATTAAAACCATCAATGAATTATTTATAATAGTTATTACATTTTGGCATTAAATAACCAAAAAGGGTTGATACGCCATAAAATAGTCAAATTAAAACAATCAATGAATTATTTCTAATAGTTATTACATTTTGGCATTAAATAACCAAAAAGGGTTGATATGCCATAAAATAGTCAAATTTAAAACAATCAATGAATCATTTCTAATAGTTATTACATTTTGGCATTAAATAACCGAAAAGGGTTGATACGCCATAAAATAGTCAAATTAAAACAATCAAATAATCATTTCTAATAGTTATTACATTTTGGCATTAAATAACCAAAAAGGGTTGATACGCCATAAAATAGTCAAATTAAAACAATCAATGAATCATTTATAATAGTTATTACATTTTGGCATTAAATAATCAAAAAGGGTTGATATGCCATAAAATAGTCAAATTAAAACAGTCAATGAATTATTTCTAATAGTTATTACATTTTGGCATTAAATAACCAAAAAGGGTTGATACGCCATAAAATAGTCAAATTAAAACAATCAATGAATTATTTCTAATAGTTATTACATTTTGGTATTAAATAACCAAAAAGGGTTGATACGCCATAAAATAGTCAAATTAAAACAATCAATGAATTATTTATAATAGTTATTACATTTTGGCATTAAATAACCAAAAAGGGTTGATATGCCATAAAATAGTCAAATTAAAACAATCAATGAATTATTTATAATAGTTATTACATTTTGGCATTAAATAACCAAAAAGGGTTGATACGCCATAAAATAGTCAAATTAAAACAATCAATGAATCATTTCTGATAGTTATTACATTTTGGCATTAAATAACCAAAAAGGGTTGATACGCCATAAAATAGTCAAATTAAAACAATCAATGAATTATTTCTAATAGTTATTACATTTTGGCATTAAATAACCAAAAAGGGTTGATATGCCATAAAATAGTCAAATTAAAACAATCAATGAATCATTTCTAATAGTTATTACATTTTGGCATTAAATAACCAAAAAGGGTTGATACGCCATAAAATAGTCAAATTAAAACAATCAATGAATCATTTCTAATAGTTATTACATTTTGGCATTAAATAACCAAAAAGGGTTGATACGCCATAAAATAGTCAAATTAAAACAATCAATGAATTATTTATAATAGTTATTACATTTTGGCATTAAATAACCAAAAAGGGTTGATACGCCATAAAATAGTCAAATTAAAACAATCAATGAATTATTTATAATAGTTATTACATTTTGGCATTAAATAACCAAAAAGGGTTGATACGCCATAAAATAGTCAAATTAAAACAATCAATGAATCATTTCTGATAGTTATTACATTTTGGCATTAAATAACCGAAAAGGGTTGATACGCCATAAAATAGTCAAATTAAAACAATCAAATAATCATTTCTAATAGTTATTACATTTTGGCATTAAGTAACCAAAAAGGGTTGATACGCCATAAAATAGTCAAATTAAAACAATCAATGAATCATTTATAATAGTTATTACATTTTGGCATTAAATAATCAAAAAGGGTGTATATGCCATAAAATAGTCAAATTAAAACAGTCAATGAATTATTTCTAATAGTTATTACATTTTGGCATTAAATAACCAAAAAGGGTTGATACGCCATAAAATAGTCAAATTAAAGCAATCAATGAATTATTTCTAATAGTTATTACATTTTGGCATTAAATAACCAAAAAGGGTTGATACGCCATAAAATAGTCAAATTAAAACCATCAATGAATTATTTATAATAGTTATTACATTTTGGCATTAAATAACCAAAAAGGGTTGATACGCCATAAAATAGTCAAATTAAAACAATCAATGAATTATTTCTAATAGTTATTACATTTTGGCATTAAATAACCAAAAAGGGTTGATATGCCATAAAATAGTCAAATTTAAAACAATCAATGAATCATTTCTAATAGTTATTACATTTTGGCATTAAATAACCGAAAAGGGTTGATACGCCATAAAATAGTCAAATTAAAACAATCAAATAATCATTTCTAATAGTTATTACATTTTGGCATTAAATAACCAAAAAGGGTTGATACGCCATAAAATAGTCAAATTAAAACAATCAATGAATCATTTATAATAGTTATTACATTTTGGCATTAAATAATCAAAAAGGGTTGATATGCCATAAAATAGTCAAATTAAAACAGTCAATGAATTATTTCTAATAGTTATTACATTTTGGCATTAAATAACCAAAAAGGGTTGATACGCCATAAAATAGTCAAATTAAAACAATCAATGAATTATTTCTAATAGTTATTACATTTTGGTATTAAATAACCAAAAAGGGTTGATACGCCATAAAATAGTCAAATTAAAACAATCAATGAATTATTTATAATAGTTATTACATTTTGGCATTAAATAACCAAAAAGGGTTGATACGCCATAAAATAGTCAAATTAAAACAATCAATGAATTATTTATAATAGTTATTACATTTTGGCATTAAATAACCAAAAAGGGTTGATACGCCATAAAATAGTCAAATTAAAACAATCAATGAATCATTTCTGATAGTTATTACATTTTGGCATTAAATAACCAAAAAGGGTTGATACGCCATAAAATAGTCAAATTAAAACAATCAATGAATTATTTCTAATAGTTATTACATTTTGGCATTAAATAACCAAAAAGGGTTGATATGCCATAAAATAGTCAAATTAAAACAATCAATGAATCATTTCTAATAGTTATTACATTTTGGCATTAAATAACCAAAAAGGGTTGATACGCCATAAAATAGTCAAATTAAAACAATCAATGAATCATTTCTAATAGTTATTACATTTTGGCATTAAATAACCAAAAAGGGTTGATACGCCATAAAATAGTCAAATTAAAACAATCAATGAATCATTTCTAATAGTTATTACATTTTGGCATTAAATAACCAAAAAGGGTTGATACACCATAAAATAGTCAAATTAAAACAATCAATGAATAATTCTGATAGTTATTAAATTTTGGAATTAAATAACCAAAAAGGGTTGATATGCCATAAAATAGTCAAATTTAAAACAATCAATGAATAATTTCTAATAGTTATAACACTTTGGCATTAAATAACCAAAAAGGGTTGATACGCCATAAAATAGTCAAATTAAAACAATCAATGAATTATTTCTAATAGTTATTACATTTTGGCATTAAATAACCAAAAAGGGTTGATACGCCATAAAATAGTCAAATTAAAGCAATCAATGAATTATTTCTAATAGTTATTACATTTTGGCATTAAATAACCAAAAAGTGTTGATACGCCATAAAATAGTCAAATTAAAACAATCAATGAATCATTTCCGATAGTTATTACATTTTGGCATTAAATAACCAAAAAGGGTTGATATGCCATAAAATAGTCAAATTAAAGCAATCAATGAATTATTTCTAATAGTTATTACATTTTGGCATTAAATAACCAAAAAGGGTTGATATGCCATGAAATAGTCAAATTAACACAATCAATGAATCATTTCTAATAGTTATTACATTTTGGCATTAAATAACCAAAAAGGATTGATATGCCATAAAATAGTCAAATTAAAACAATCAATGAATTATTTCTGATAGTTATTACATTTTGGCATTAATATTATCAAAAAGGGTTGATATGCCATAAAATAGTCAAATTAAAGCAATCAATGAATTATTTCTAATAGTTATTACATTTTGGCATTAAATAACCAAAAAGGATTGATATGCAATAAAATAGTCAAATTAAAGCAATCAATGAATTATTTCTAATAGTTATTACATTTTGGCATTAAATAACCAAAAAGGATTGATATGCCATAAAATAGTCAAATTAAAACAATCAATGAATTATTTCTGATAGTTATTACATTTTGGCATTAAATAATCAAAAAGGGTTGATATGCCATAAAATAGTCAAATTAAAGCAATCAATGAATTATTTCTAATAGTTATTACATTTTGGCATTAAATAACCAAAAAGAGTTGATACGCCATAAAATAGTCAAATTAAAACAATCAATGAATTATTTATAATAGTTATTACATTTTGGCATTAAATAACCAAAAAGGGTTGATACGCCATAAAATAGTCAAATTAAAACAATCAATGAATTATTTATAATAGTTATTACATTTTGGCATTAAATAACCAAAAAGGGTTGATACGCCATAAAATAGTCAAATTAAAACAATCAATGAATTATTTCTAATAGTTATTACATTTTGGCATTAAATAACCAAAAAGGGTTGATACGCCATAAAATAGTCAAATTAAAACAATCACTGAATCATTTCTGATAGTTATTACATTTTGGCATTAAATAACCAAAAAGGGTTGATATGCCATAAAATAGTCAAATTTAAAACAATCAATGAATCATTTCTAATAGTTATTACATTTTGGCATTAAATAACCAAAAAGGGTTGATACGCTATAAAATAGTCAAATTAAAACAATCAATGAATTATTTCTAATAGTTATTACATTTTGGCATTAAATAACCAAAAAGGGTTGATACGCCATAAAATAGTCAAATTAAAACAATCAATGAATTATTTCTAATAGTGATTACATTTTGGCATTAAATAACCAAAAAGGGTTGATACGCCATAAAATAGTCAAATTAAAACAATCAATGAATTATTTCTAATAGTTATTACATTTTGGCATTAAATAACCAAAAAGGGTTGATACGCCATAAAATAGTCAAATTAAAACAATCAATGAATTATTTCTAATAGTTATTACATTTTGGCATTAAATAACCAAAAAGGGTTGATACGCCATAAAATAGTCAAATTAAAACAATCAATGAATTATTTCTAATAGTTATTACATTTTGGCATTAAATAACCAAAAAGGGTTGATACGCCATAAAATAGTCAAATTAAAACAATCAATGAATCATTTCTGATAGTTATAACATTTTGGCATTAAATAACCAAAAAGGGTTGATACGCCATAAAATAGTCAAATTAAAACAATCAATGAATTATTTCTAATAGTTATTACATTTTGGCATTAAATAACCAAAAAGGGTTGATATGCCATAAAATAGTCAAATTAAAACAATCAATGAATCATTTCTAATAGTTATTACATTTTGGCATTAAATAACCAAAAAGGGTTGATACGCCATAAAATAGTCAAATTAAAACAATCAATGAATTATTTCTGATAGTTATTACATTTTGGCATTAAATAACCAAAAAGGGTTGATACGCCATAAAATAGTCAAATTAAAACAATCAATGAATCATTTCTAATAGTTATTACATTTTGGCATTAAATAACCAAAAAGGGTTGATACGCCATAAAATAGTCAAATTAAAACAATCAATGAATCATTTCTGATAGTTATTACATTTTGGAATTAAATAACCAAAAAGGGTTGATATGCCATAAAATAGTCAAATTTAAAACAATCAATGAATCATTTCTAATAGTTATAACACTTTGGCATTAAATAACCAAAAAGGGTTGATACGCCATAAAATAGTCAAATTAAAACAATCAATGAATTATTTCTAATAGTTATTACATTTTGGCATTAAATAACCAAAAAGGGTTGATACGCCATAAAATAGTCAAATTAAAGCAATCAATGAATTATTTCTAATAGTTATTACATTTTGGCATTAAATAACCAAAAAGTGTTGATACGCCATAAAATAGTCAAATTAAAACAATCAATGAATCATTTCTGATAGTTATTACATTTTGGCATTAAATAACCAAAAAGGGTTGATATGCCATAAAATAGTCAAATTAAAACAATCAATGAATTATTTCTAATAGTTATTACATTTTGGCATTAAATAACCAAAAAGGGTTGATATGCCATGAAATAGTCAAATTAAAACAATCAATGAATCATTTCTAATAGTTATTACATTTTGGCATTAAATAACCAAAAAGGATTGATATGCCATAAAATAGTCAAATTAAAACAATCAATGAATTATTTCTGATAGTGATTACATTTTGGCATTAAATAATCAAAAAGGGTTGATATGCCATAAAATAGTCAAATTAAAGCAATCAATGAATTATTTCTAATAGTTATTACATTTTGGCATTAAATAACCAAAAAGGATTGATATGCAATAAAATAGTCAAATTAAAGCAATCAATGAATTATTTCTAATAGTTATTACATTTTGGCATTAAATAACCAAAAAGGGTTGATACGCCATAAAATAGTCAAATTAAAACAATCAATGAATTATTTATAATAGTTATTACATTTTGGCATTAAATAACCAAAAATGGTGTATACGCCATAAAATAGTCAAATTAAAACAATCAATGAATTATTTATAATAGTTATTACATTTTGGCATTAAATAACCAAAAAGGGTTGATACGCCATAAAATAGTCAAATTAAAACAATCAATGAATCATTTATAATAGTTATTACATTTTGGCATTAAATAACCAAAAAGGGTTGATACGCCATAAAATAGTCAAATTAAAACAATCAATGAATCATTTCTAATAGTTATTACATTTTGGCATTAAATAACCAAAAAGGGTTGATACGCCATAAAATAGTCAAATTAAAACAATCACTGAATCATTTCTGATAGTTATTACATTTTGGCATTAAATAACCAAAAAGGGTTGATATGCCATAAAATAGTCCAATTTAAAACAATCAATGAATCATTTCTAATAGTTATTACATTTTGGCATTAAATAACCAAAAAGGGTTGATACGCTATAAAATAGTCAAATTAAAACAATCAATGAATTATTTCTAATAGTTATTACATTTTGGCATTAAATAACCAAAAAGGGTTGATACGCCATAAAATAGTCAAATAAAAACAATCAATGAATTATTTCTAATAGTTATTACATTTTGGCATTAAATAACCAAAAAGGGTTGATATGCCATAAAATAGTCTAATTAAAACAATCAATGAATTATTTCTAATAGTTATTACATTTTGGCATTAAATAACCAAAAAGGGTTTATATGGCATGAAATAGTCAAATTGAAGCAATCAATGAATCATTTCTGATAGTTATTACATTTTGGCATTAAATAATCAAAAAGGGTTGATATGCCCTAAAATAGTCAAATTAAAACAATCAATGAATCATTTCTGATAGTTATTACATTTTGGCATTAAATAACCAAAAAGGGTTGATACGCCATAAAATAGTCAAATTAAAACAATCAATGAATTATTTCTAATAGTTATTAGATTTTGGCATTAAATAACCAAAAAGGGTTGATATGCCATAAAATAGTCAAATTAAAACAATCAATGAATCATTTCTAATAGTTATTATATTTTGGCATTAAATAACCAAAAAGGGTTGATATGCCATAAAATAGTCAAATTAAAGCAATCAATGATCTATTTCTAATAGTTATTACATTTTGGCATTAAATAACCAAAAAGGGTTGATATGCCATGAAATAGTCAAATTAAAACAATCAATGAATCATTTCTAATAGTTATTACATTTTGGCATTAAATAACCAAAAAGGGTTGATATGCCATGAAATAGTCAAATTAAAACAATCAATGAATCATTTCTAATAGTTATTACATTTTGGCATTAAATAACCAAAAAGGATTGATATGCCATAAAATAGTCAAATTAAAACAATCAATGAATTATTTCTGATAGTGATTACATTTTGGCATTAAATAATCAAAAAGGGTTGATATGCCATAAAATAGTCAAATTAAAGCAATCAATGAATTATTTCTAATAGTTATTACATTTTGGCATTAAATAACCAAAAAGGATTGATATGCAATAAAATAGTCAAATTAAAGCAATCAATGAATTATTTCTAATAGTTATTACATTTTGGCATTAAATAACCAAAAAGGGTTGATACGCCATAAAATAGTCAAATTAAAACAATCAATGAATTATTTATAATAGTTATTACATTTTGGCATTAAATAACCAAAAATGGTGTATACGCCATAAAATAGTCAAATTAAAACAATCAATGAATTATTTATAATAGTTATTACATTTTGGCATTAAATAACCAAAAAGGGTTGATACGCCATAAAATAGTCAAATTAAAACAATCAATGAATCATTTATAATAGTTATTACATTTTGGCATTAAATAACCAAAAAGGGTTGATACGCCATAAAATAGTCAAATTAAAACAATCAATGAATCATTTCTAATAGTTATTACATTTTGGCATTAAATAACCAAAAAGGGTTGATACGCCATAAAATAGTCAAATTAAAACAATCACTGAATCATTTCTGATAGTTATTACATTTTGGCATTAAATAACCAAAAAGGGTTGATATGCCATAAAATAGTCCAATTTAAAACAATCAATGAATCATTTCTAATAGTTATTACATTTTGGCATTAAATAACCAAAAAGGGTTGATACGCTATAAAATAGTCAAATTAAAACAATCAATGAATTATTTCTAATAGTTATTACATTTTGGCATTAAATAACCAAAAAGGGTTGATACGCCATAAAATAGTCAAATAAAAACAATCAATGAATTATTTCTAATAGTTATTACATTTTGGCATTAAATAACCAAAAAGGGTTGATATGCCATAAAATAGTCTAATTAAAACAATCAATGAATTATTTCTAATAGTTATTACATTTTGGCATTAAATAACCAAAAAGGGTTTATATGGCATGAAATAGTCAAATTGAAGCAATCAATGAATCATTTCTGATAGTTATTACATTTTGGCATTAAATAATCAAAAAGGGTTGATATGCCCTAAAATAGTCAAATTAAAACAATCAATGAATCATTTCTGATAGTTATTACATTTTGGCATTAAATAACCAAAAAGGGTTGATACGCCATAAAATAGTCAAATTAAAACAATCAATGAATTATTTCTAATAGTTATTAGATTTTGGCATTAAATAACCAAAAAGGGTTGATATGCCATAAAATAGTCAAATTAAAACAATCAATGAATCATTTCTAATAGTTATTATATTTTGGCATTAAATAACCAAAAAGGGTTGATATGCCATAAAATAGTCAAATTAAAGCAATCAATGATCTATTTCTAATAGTTATTACATTTTGGCATTAAATAACCAAAAAGGGTTGATATGCCATGAAATAGTCAAATTAAAACAATCAATGAATCATTTCTAATAGTTATTACATTTTGGCATTAAATAACCAAAAAGGTTTGATATGGCATGAAATAGTCAAATTAAAGCAATCAATGAATCATTTCTGATAGTTATTACATTTTGGCATTAAATAATCAAAAAGGGTTGATATGCCATACAATAGTCAAATTAAAACAATCAATAAATCATTTCTGATAGTTATTACATTTTGGCATTAAATAATCAAAAAGGTTTGATATGCCATAAAATAGTCAAATTAAAACAATCAATGAATTATTTCTAATAGTTATTACATTTTGGCATTAAATAACCAAAAAGGGTTGATACGCCATAAAATAGTCAAATTAAAACAATCAATGAATCATTTCTGATAGTTATTACATTTTGGCATTAAATAACCAAAAAGGGTTGATACGCCATAAAATAGTCAAATTAAAACAATCAATGAATTATTTCTAATAGTTATTACATTTTGGCATTAAATAACCAAAAAGGGTTGATACGCCATGAAATAGTCAAATTAAAACAATCAATAAATCATTTCTGATAGTTATTACATTTTGGCATTAAATAACCAAAAAGGGTTGATACGCCATAAAATAGTCAAATTAAAACAATCAATGAATTATTTCTAATAGTTATTACATTGTAGCATTAAATAACCAAAAAGGGTTGATATGCCATAAAATAGTCAAATTAAAACAATCAATGAATCATTTCTAATAGTTATTACATTTTGGCATTAAATAACCAAAAAGGGTTGATACGCCATAAAATAGTCAAATTAAAACAATCAATGAATCATTTCTAATAGTTATTACATTTTGGCATTAAATAACCAAAAAGGGTTGATACGCCATAAAATAGTCAAATTAAAACAATCAATGAATCATTTCTAATAGTTATTACATTTTGGCATTAAATAACCAAAAAGGGTTGATATGCCATAAAATAGTCAAATTAAAACAATCAATGAATTATTTCTAATAGTTATTACATTTTGGCATTAAATAACCAAAAAGGGTTGATATGCCATGAAATAGTCAAATTAAAACAATCAATGAATCATTTCTAATAGTTATTACATTTTGGCATTAAATAACCAAAAAGGATTGATATGCCATAAAATAGTCAAATTAAAACAATCAATGAATTATTTCTGATAGTGATTACATTTTGGCATTAAATAATCAAAAAGGGTTGATATGCCATAAAATAGTCAAATTAAAGCAATCAATGAATTATTTCTAATAGTTATTACATTTTGGCATTAAATAACCAAAAAGGATTGATATGCAATAAAATAGTCAAATTAAAGCAATCAATGAATTATTTCTAATAGTTATTACATTTTGGCATTAAATAACCAAAAAGGGTTGATACGCCATAAAATAGTCAAATTAAAACAATCAATGAATTATTTATAATAGTTATTACATTTTGGCATTAAATAACCAAAAAGGGTTGATACGCCATAAAATAGTCAAATTAAAACAATCAATGAATTATTTATAATAGTTATTACATTTTGGCATTAAATAACCAAAAAGGGTTGATACGCCATAAAATAGTCAAATTAAAACAATCAATGAATCATTTATAATAGTTATTACATTTTGGCATTAAATAACCAAAAAGGGTTCATACGCCATAAAATAGTCAAATTAAAACAATCAATGAATCATTTCTAATAGTTATTACATTTTGGCATTAAATAACCAAAAAGGGTTGATACGCCATAAAATAGTCAAATTAAAACAATCACTGAATCATTTCTGATAGTTATTACATTTTGGCATTAAATAACCAAAAAGGGTTGATATGCCATAAAATAGTCCAATTTAAAACAATCAATGAATCATTTCTAATAGTTATTACATTTTGGCATTAAATAACCAAAAAGGGTTGATACGCTATAAAATAGTCAAATTAAAACAATCAATGAATTATTTCTAATAGTTATTACATTTTGGCATTAAATAACCAAAAAGGGTTGATACGCCATAAAATAGTCAAATAAAAACAATCAATGAATTATTTCTAATAGTTATTACATTTTGGCATTAAATAACCAAAAAGGGTTGATATGCCATAAAATAGTCTAATTAAAACAATCAATGAATTATTTCTAATAGTTATTACATTTTGGCATTAAATAACCAAAAAGGGTTTATATGGCATGAAATAGTCAAATTAAAGCAATCAATGAATCATTTCTGATAGTTATTACATTTTGGCATTAAATAATCAAAAAGGGTTGATATGCCCTAAAATAATCAAATTAAAACAATCAATGAATCATTTCTGATAGTTATTACATTTTGGCATTAAATAACCAAAAAGGGTTGATACGCCATAAAATAGTCAAATTAAAACAATCAATGAATTATTTCTAATAGTTATTAGATTTTGGCATTAAATAACCAAAAAGGGTTGATATGCCATAAAATAGTCAAATTAAAACAATCAATGAATCATTTCTAATAGTTATTATATTTTGGCATTAAATAACCAAAAAGGGTTGATATGCCATAAAATAGTCAAATTAAAGCAATCAATGATCTATTTCTAATAGTTATTACATTTTGGCATTAAATAACCAAAAAGGGTTGATATGCCATGAAATAGTCAAATTAAAACAATCAATGAATCATTTCTAATAGTTATTACATTTTGGCATTAAATAACCAAAAAGGTTTGATATGGCATGAAATAGTCAAATTAAAGCAATCAATGAATCATTTCTGATAGTTATTACATTTTGGCATTAAATAATCAAAAAGGGTTGATATGCCATACAATAGTCAAATTAAAACAATCAATAAATCATTTCTGATAGTTATTACATTTTGGCATTAAATAATCAAAAAGGTTTGATATGCCATAAAATAGTCAAATTAAAACAATCAATGAATTATTTCTAATAGTTATTACATTTTGGCATTAAATAACCAAAAAGGGTTGATACGCCATAAAATAGTCAAATTAAAACAATCAATGAATCATTTCTGATAGTTATTACATTTTGGCATTAAATAACCAAAAAGGGTTGATACGCCATAAAATAGTCAAATTAAAACAATCAATGAATTATTTCTAATAGTTATTACATTTTGGCATTAAATAACCAAAAAGGGTTGATACGCCATGAAATAGTCAAATTAAAACAATCAATAAATCATTTCTGATAGTTATTACATTTTGGCATTAAATAACCAAAAAGGGTTGATACGCCATAAAATAGTCAAATTAAAACAATCAATGAATCATTTCTGATAGTTATTACATTTTGGCATTAAATAACCAAAAAGGGTTGATATGCCATAAAATAGTCAAATTTAAAACAATCAATGAATCATTTCTAATAGTTATTACATTTTGGCATTAAATAACCAAAAAGGGTTGATACGCCATAAAATAGTCAAATTAAAACAATAAATGAATTATTTCTAATAGTTATTACATTTTGGCATTAAATAACCAAAAAGGGTTGATACGCCATAAAATAGTCAAATTAAAACAATCAATGAATTATTTCTAATAGTTATTACATTTTGGCATTAAAAAACCAAAAAGGGTTGATATGCCATAAAATAGTCTAATTAAAATAATCAATGAATTATTTCTAATAGTTATTACATTTTGGCATTAAATAACCAAAAAGGTTTGATATGGCATGAAATAGTCAAATTAAAGCAATCAATGAATCATTTCTGATAGTTATTACATTTTGGCATTAAATAATCAAAAAGGGTTGATATGCCATAAAATAGTCAAATTAAAACAATCAATGAATCATTTCAGATAGTTATTACATTTTGGCATTAAATAATCAAAAAGGGTTGATATGCCATAAAATAGTCAAATTAAAACAATCAATGAGTTATTTCTAATAGTTATTACATTTTGGAATTAAATAACCAAAAAGGGTTGATACGCCATAAAATAGTCAAATTAAAGCAATCAATGAATTATTTCTAATAGTTATTACATTTTGGCATTAAATAACCAAAAAGGGTTGATACGCCATAAAATAGTCAAATTAAAACAATCAATGAATCATTTCTGATAGTTATTACATTTTGGCATTAAATAACCAAAAAGGGTTGATACGCCATAAAATAGTCAAATTAAAACAATCAATGAATTATTTCTAATAGTTATTACATTTTGGCATTAAATAACCAAAAAGGATTGATACGCCATAAAATAGTCAAATTAAAACAATCAATGAATCATTTCTGATAGTTATTACATTTTGACATTAAATAACCAAAAAGGGTTGATACGCCATAAAATAGTCAAATTAAAACAATCAATGAATTATTTCTAATAGTTATTACATTTTGGCATTAAATAACCAAAAAGGGTTGATATGCCATAAAATAGTCAAATTAAAACAATCAATGAATCATTTCTAATAGTTATTACATTTTGGCATTAAATAACCAAAAAGGGTTGATACGCCATAAAATAGTCAAATTAAAACAATCAATGAATCATTTCTAATAGTTATTACATTTTGGCATTAAATAACCAAAAAGGGTTGATACGCAATAAAATAGTCAAATTAAAGCAATCAATGAATTATTTCTAATAGTTATTACATTTTGGCATTAAATAACCAAAAAGGGTTGATACGCCATAAAATAGTCAAATTAAAACAATCAATGAATCATTTCTGATAGTTATTACATTTTGGCATTAAATAACCAAAAAGGGTTGATATGCCATAAAATAGTCAAATTAAAACAATCAATGAATTATTTCTGATAGTTATTACATTTTGGCATTAAATAACCAAAAAGGGTTGATATGCCATAAAATAGTCAAATTAAAGCAATCAATGAATTATTTCTAATAGTTATTACATTTTGGCATTAAATAACCAAAAAGGTTTGATATGGCATGAAATAGTCAAATTAAAGCAATCAATGAACTATTTCTGATAGTTATTACATTTTGGCATTAAATAATCAAAAAGGGTTGATATGCCATAAAATAGTCAAATTAAAACAATCAATGAATCATTTCTGATAGTTATTACATTTTGGCATTAAATAATCAAAAAGGGTTGATATGCCATAAAATAGTCAAATTAAAACAATCAATGAATTATTTCTAATAGTTATTACATTTTGGCATAAAATAACCAAAAAGGGTTGATACGCCATAAAATAGTCAAATTAAAGCAATCAATGAATTATTTCTAATAGTTATTACATTTTGGCATTAAATAACCAAAAAGGGTTGATACGCCATAAAATAGTCAAATTAAAACAATCAATGAATCATTTCTGATAGTTATTACATTTTGGCATTAAATAACCAAAAAGGGTTGATATGCCATAAAATAGTCAAATTAAAGCAATCAATGAATTATTTCTAATAGTTATTACCTTTTGGCATTAAATAACCAAAAAGGGTTGATATGCCATGAAATAGTCAAATTAAAACAATCAATGAATCATTTCTAATAGTTATTACATTTTGGCATTAAATAACCAAAAAGGATTGATATGCCATAAAATAGTCAAATTAAAACAATCAATGAATTATTTCTGATAGTTATTACATTTTGGCATTAAATAACAAAAAAGGGTTGATATGCCATAAAATAGTCAAATTAAAGCAATCAATGAATTATTTCTAATAGTTATTACATTTTGGCATTAAATAACCAAAAAGGATTGATATGCAATAAAATAGTCAAATTAAAGCAATCAATGAATTATTTCTAATAGTTATTACATTTTGGCATTAAATAACCAAAAAGGATTGATATGCCATAAAATAGTCAAATTAAAACAATCAATGAATTATTTCTAATAGTTATTACATTTTGGCATTAAATGACCAAAAAGGGTTGATACGCCATAAAATAGTCAAATTAAAACAATCAATGAATCATTTCTAATAGTTATTACATTTTGGCATTAAATAACCAAAAAGGGTTGATACGCAATAAAATAGTCAAATTAAAGCAATCAATGAATTATTTCTAATAGTTATTACATTTTGGCATTAAATAACCAAAAAGGGTTGATACGCCATAAAATAGTCAAATTAAAACAATCAATGAATCATTTCTGATAGTTATTACATTTTGGCATTAAATAACCAAAAAGGGTTGATACGCCATAAAATAGTCAAATTAAAACAATCAATGAATTATTTCTAATAGTTATTACATTTTGGCATTAAATAACCAAAAAGGGTTGATACGCCATAAAATAGTCAAATTAAAACAATCAATGAATTATTTCTAATAGTTATTACATTTTGGCATTAAATAACCAAAAAGGGTTGATATGCCATAAAATAGTCAAATTAAAACAATCAATGAATCATTTCTAATAGTTATTACATTTTGGCATTAAATAACCAAAAAGGGTTGATACGCCATAAAATAGTCAAATTAAAACAATCAATGAATCATTTCTAATAGTTATTACATTTTGGCATTAAATAACCAAAAAAGGTTGATACGCAATAAAATAGTCAAATTAAAGCAATCAATGAATTATTTCTAATAGTTATTACATTTTGGCATTAAATAACCAAAAAGGGTTGATACGCCATAAAATAGTCAAATTAAAACAATCAATGAATCATTTCTGATAGTTATTACATTTTGGCATTAAATAACCAAAAAGGGTTGATATGCCATAAAATAGTCAAATTAAAACAATCAATGAATTATTTCTGATAGTTATTACATTTTGGCATTAAATAACCAAAAAGGGTTGATATGCCATAAAATAGTCAAATTAAAGCAATCAATGAATTATTTCTAATAGTTATTACATTTTGGCATTAAATAACCAAAAAGGTTTGATATGGCATGAAATAGTCAAATTAAAGCAATCAATGAACTATTTCTGATAGTTATTACATTTTGGCATTAAATAATCAAAAAGGGTTGATATGCCATAAAATAGTCAAATTAAAACAATCAATGAATCATTTCTGATAGTTATTACATTTTGGCATTAAATAATCAAAAAGGGTTGATATGCCATAAAATAGTCAAATTAAAACAATCAATGAATTATTTCTAATAGTTATTACATTTTGGCATTAAATAACCAAAAAGGGTTGATACGCCATAAAATAGTCAAATTAAAACAATCAATGAATCATTTCTGATAGTTATTACATTTTGGCATTAAATAACCAAAAAGGGTTGATATGCCATAAAATAGTCAAATTAAAGCAATCAATGAATTATTTCTAATAGTTATTACCTTTTGGCATTAAATAACCAAAAAGGGTTGATATGCCATGAAATAGTCAAATTAAAACAATCAATGAATCATTTCTAATAGTTATTACATTTTGGCATTAAATAACCAAAAAGGATTGATATGCCATAAAATAGTCAAATTAAAACAATCAATGAATTATTTCTGATAGTTATTACATTTTGGCATTAAATAACCAAAAAGGGTTGATATGCCATAAAATAGTCAAATTAAAGCAATCAATGAATTATTTCTAATAGTTATTACATTTTGGCATTAAATAACCAAAAAGGATTGATATGCAATAAAATAGTCAAATTAAAGCAATCAATGAATTATTTCTAATAGTTATTACATTTTGGCATTAAATAACCAAAAAAGATTGATATGCCATAAAATAGTCAAATTAAAACAATCAATGAATTATTTCTAATAGTTATTACATTTTGGCATTAAATGACCAAAAAGGGTTGATACGCCATAAAATAGTCAAATTAAAACAATCAATGAATAATTTCTAATAGTTATTACATTTTGGCATTAAATAACCAAAAAGGGTTGATATGCCATGAAATAGTCAAATTAAAACAATCAATGAATCATTTCTAATAGTTATTACATTTTGGCATTAAATAACCAAAAAGGGTTGATATGCCATAAAATAGTCAAATTAAAACAATCAATGAATTATTTCTGATAGTAATTACATTTTGGCATTAAATAATCAAAAAGGGTTGATATGCCATAAAATAGTCAAATTAAAGCAATCAATGAATTATTTCTAATAGTTATTACATTTTGGCATTAAATAACCAAAAATGGGTTGATATGCCATAAAATAGTCAAATTAAAACAATCAATGAATTATTTCTAATAGTTATTACATTTTGGCATTAAATAACCAAAAAGGGTTGATACGCCATAAAATAGTCAAATTAAAGCAATCAATGAATTATTTCTGATAGTTATTACATTTTGGCATTAAATAACCAAAAAGGGTTGATATGCCATGAAATGGTCAAATTAAAACAATCAATGAATCATTTCTAATAGTTATTACATTTTGGCATTACATAACCAAAAAGGATTGATATGCCATAAAATAGTCAAATTAAAACAATCAATGAATTATTTCTGATAGTTATTACATTTTGGCATTAAATAATCAAAAAGGGTTGATATGCCATAAAATAGTCAAATTAAAACAATCAATGAATCATTTCTGATAGTTATTACATTTTGGCATTAAATAACCAAAAAGGGTTGATATGCCATAAAATAGTCAAATTAAAACAATCAATGAATCATTTCTAATAGTTATTACATTTTGGCATTAAATAATTAAAAAGGGTTGATATGCCATAAAATAGTCAAATTTAAACAATCAATGAATTATTTCTAATAGTTATTACATTTTGGCATTAAATAACCAAAAAGGTTTGATATGGCATGAAATAGTCAAATTAAAGCAATCAATGAACTATTTCTGATAGTTATTACATTTTTGCATTAAATAATCAAAAAGGGTTGATATGCCATAAAATAGTCAAATTAAAACAATCAATTAATCATTTCTGATAGTTATTACATTTTGGCATTAAATAATCAAAAAGGGTTGATATGCCATAAAATAGTCAAATTAAAACAATCAATGAATTATTTCTAATAGTTATTACATTTTGGCATAAAATAACCAAAAAGGGTTGATACGCCATAAAATAGTCAAATTAAAGCAATCAATGAATTATTTCTAATAGTTATTACATTTTGGCATTAAATAACCAAAAAGGGTTGATACGCCAAAAAATAGTCAAATTAAAACAATCAATGAATCATTTCTGATAGTTATTACATTTTGGCATTAAATAACCAAAAAGGGTTGATATGCCATAAAATAGTCAAATTAAAGCAATCAATGAATTATTTCTAATAGTTATTACATTTTGGCATTAAATAACCAAAAAGGGTTGATATGCCATGAAATAGTCAAATTAAAACAATCAATGAATCATTTCTAATAGTTATTACATTTTGGCATTAAATAACCAAAAAGGATATATATGCCATAAAATAGTCAAATTAAAACAATCAATGAATTATTTCTGATAGTTATTACATTTTGGCATTAAATAACCAAAAAGGGTTCATATGCCATAAAATAGTCAAATTAAAGCAATCAATGAATTATTTCTAATAGTTATTACATTTTGGCATTAAATAACCAAAAAGGATTGATATGCAATAAAATAGTCAAATTAAAGCAATCAATGAATTATTTCTAATAGTTATTACATTTTGGCATTAAATGACCAAAAAGGGTTGATACGCCATAAAATAGTCAAATTAAAACAATCAATTAATTATTTCTAATAGTTATTACATTTTGGCATTAAATAACCAAAAAGGGTTGATATGCCATGAAATAGTCAAATTAAAACAATCAATGAATCATTTCTAATAGTTATTACATTTTGGCATTAAATAACCAAAAATGGGTTGATATGCCATAAAATAGTCAAATTAAAACAATCAATGAATTATTTCTAATAGTTATTACATTTTGGCATTAAATAACCAAAAAGGGTTGATACGCCATAAAATAGTCAAATTAAAGCAATCAATGAATCATTTCTGATAGTTATTACATTTTGGCATTAAATAACCAAAAAGGGTTGATATGCCATGAAATGGTCAAATTAAAACAATCAATGAATCATTTCTAATAGTTATTACATTTTGGCATTACATAACCAAAAAGGATTGATATGCCATAAAATAGTCAAATTAAAACAATCAATGAATTATTTCTGATAGTTATTACATTTTGGCATTAAATAATCAAAAAGGGTTGATATGCCATAAAATAGTCAAATTAAAACAATCAATGAATCATTTCTGATAGTTATTACATTTTGGCATTAAATAACCAAAAAGGGTTGATATGCCATAAAATAGTCAAATTAAAACAATCAATGAATCATTTCTAATAGTTATTACATTTTGGCATTAAATAACCAAAAAGGGTTGATATGCCATAAAATAGTCAAATTAAAACAATCAATGAATTATTTCTAATAGTTATTACATTTTGGCATTAAATAATTAAAAAGGGTTGATATGCCATAAAATAGTCAAATTTAAACAATCAATGAATCATTTCTAATAGTTATTACATTTTGGCATTAAATAACCAAAAAGGGTTGATACGCCATAAAATAGTCAAATTAAAACAATCAATGAATCATTTCTGATAGTTATTACATTTTGGCATTAAATAACCAAAAAGGGTTGATATGCCATGAAATGGTCAAATTAAAACAATCAATGAATCATTTCTAATAGTTATTACATTTTGGCATTAAATAACCAAAAAGGATTGATATGCCATAAAATAGTCAAATTAAAACAATCAATGAATTATTTCTGATAGTTATTACATTTTGGCATTAAATAATCAAAAAGGGTTGATATGCCATAAAATAGTCAAATTAAAACAATCAATGAATCATTTCTGATAGTTATTACATTTTGGCATTAAATAACCAAAAAGGGTTGATATGCCATAAAATAGTCAAATTTAAAACAATCAATGAATCATTTCTAATAGTTATTACATTTTGGCATTAAATAACCAAAAAGGGTTGATATGCCATAAAATAGTCAAATTAAAACAATCAATGAATCATTTCTAATAGTTATTACATTTTGGCATAAAATAACCAAAAAGGGTTGATACGCCATAATATAGTCAAATTAAAACAATCAATGAATAATTAAATAAGAAAAGAGTTAATATGACATGAAAAAGTAAAATTAAACCAATTAATGGCCAATGGCGGTTAAGGACTTGTGTTGTATGGAGAGAAATAATATGAGAATGATACGATGGATATGTAGTTTGAGTTTTAAAGACAGCCCTAGATCTGATGACCTCAGAGGAAGATAAATTCTTGACAGTATTGGAAGATGTGTGCAAAACAGGAGACTCTGATAGTATGGCCATGTTGGAAGAATAGATGAGAGTTCTTGTGTTAGTAGGTGTAGAACAGTTGAAGAACAGGGGAAGGCCAAGAAAAATATCTGAAGAAGTGATAAGGATGGCCTTGAGAGAAAGAGAGATAAATAAAGACTTGACCAAAGATAGGTTAGTTTAGAAGTTAATTTCTAAAAGCCGTCCAACACATGCCAGCATGTAAAATGAACGTTAAACCGGTGATGGTGATGATTATTATTATTATTATTATTATTATTATTATTATTATTATTTGTACTCACTATTAGTTCTCACAAAGGTCATCAGTGATTGCTCACCGACAACCGGTGGTATTCCCTGGAGTCTGAGTGACAACAAGTCTCCCCAGATTTCCAGTATTCTCCACCTCTTTTCGACAGCCACTGCAAATAACCTTGCAGTATGGCAACAGCCATTTACCATTGATTTCTCGCTGGTAAGGACCATTGGTCTTCTCTGGGATTTGGGTGGCAATGAGTCTCCCCAAGGTCCCAGCACTCTCTGCACTTCCAGTGGAGGTCTGGTTTGTGTTGTCCCTCCTCGGTCTTCTCATCCTCCTTGACCCCATGCAAATATTTTGTGTGGTGTCAGCCTAGGCGGGTAACATTTTTTTAATTTTTATTTTTAATTTTTATTTTTTATTATTATTATTATTATTATTATTATTGAGAAATAGAAAGAGAAATAAATAGTGATCTGACCAAAGATAGTCTTAGTTTAGAAGTCAATTTCAAAAAGCCGTCCAACACATGCCAGCATGTAAGATGGACGTTAAACCGATGGTGGTGGTGATGATGGAGGAGGAGGAGGAGGAAAAGAAGAAGAAGAAGAAGAAGAAGAAGAAGAAGAAGAAGAAGAAGTGCATTTTGGCATTAGTTAACCAAAGAAAGGGGTTGATGTGCCGTAAATAATAAACTGAAACAAGCATTGTATTTTTCTGCTAAGTATTCTGTTTTCGTATTAAATAACCCTGAAAGTGTTGATCTGCCATAAAAACAGACGTGCCAAACCGAACCAAATATTGATCCAAGAATTCTGTGAAATCTTTTGAAACATTTGAGAATGTTTAAGTTTCCTGTCTGCAATGGAACCCACTGAAGATAAAGCATCACCATGAAGAACGCGGGTATCAGTCGGGACAAAGAAGAATCCCACTGTTCCAAAGATATTGGAGAAAAATCTGTGAATTATAATTCTTTTAAAGATTTGTTGTTGTTTTTTTCGGATTATTTTTTTAATTTTTTGTATAATATGCAGTGAATCCATTATTTTTGGAAATCATAAAAGATTATGATTTACAGAAATGGAAGAAATTCTTGATGGTAAATCCAGTTATGGTTCGGTGGCATTGCTACAAATAGTCATTTTTGTAATAAATGGAAAATCTATTAAAGAATGTACGCCCACACTCTGGCGCCAGAACCATTGGACCGATTCTTATAAGATTTGGAACAGGAATTTTAACGTTAGTGATAACATAGGCATATATATATATATAGTGAGAGAGAGAAGGGGAGATTGAGAGAGAGAGGAGAAAGAGAGAGAGGGAACAGAAAAGCAGATTCAAGTGACTATATTCTTTTTTACAGCCGTTTCACCATCTATCTAGACAAAGTATTTAAGCATCTCTTTCTCTGTCTCTTCCTCCCTCTTTCTCTCTCTCTCTCTCTCTCTCTCTGTATTATATATATATATATATATATATATATATATATATATGTATATATATATTGTCAAATATAACAGACAACTTATGTCTAGATATCCTTTCGTAGATCCTTTTGATTGTCCGAATCAGAATCTTAGTTTCGGGATGGGGGGAGGGGGGAATTGGCCGATAAATCTGCCATAGTTTTCATTTGTGTCCCAAGTAGTTTCAGACTCATCCGGGTCCATCTTCAGGGAATGAGGTTAAACATGTAAAGACCATGTGTTCGTATTATGGATGGTTTTGGCGGGAATTATAGAATAAGTACGAAACTATAGTTAGCATTATAGACATTTTAGTATAGTTTCATTGAAGTTAATTCTGTTAATTACGGGACACAAATGAAAACTATGGCAGATTCATCGGCCAAATCCCCCCCGAAACTAAGATTCTGATTCGGACTACTGAAAGGATCTACGAAAGGATCTACGAAAGGATATCGAGACATAAGTTGTCTGTTATATTTAACAATGCTTGCCTTCAAGAAAAGATGCTGCCTATATATATATATATATATATATATATATATATATATATATATATTATATTATGTAATAAAATGTTACCCAGAACGGTGCAAGTATGTGTGGGGTAAACTCCTAAACTAATGAACTTATCATTATGAATTATGGGATACGTATTCTAGGCAACACGGTGCATAACATGGGCACATTATTTTTTTTGTAAACTTAAGTTTAACATTTAGGTGGTCGGAACAGAAACCGCACTGTCCCCAAATGAAGATAAGCGAGATACGATTTCCTACCAATTAAATAACATTTATAACTTATGTTGTAAAAAAATAAATTACGTTTCGTCACTTACAGGATGGATAGAGAAGACATGTATCTCTTATATGTGTTTAAGTATGAAAATATGCAGCTCATACTGCTTATACCCATTTTTCTAGTGTGTATATATATATATATATATATATACATATATATACATATATATATATATATATATGTTTTGAAGTACAAAACTTATAAATGCATTTAAAAAGGATGCGCGGAAATCTCTCAAAGGCCCTTTCGACTATCATCTCGTCAGGAGAAAATCGATAGTTTTTAATTAATAATATCATCGAAAGAAAGAGCAAACGGGGAATTGAATGTGCCAAAATTAACGATGGAGCGATTAAAAGAAGTGAATTCAATGATTTCGTTAAAAAAACCATTAAAAGGTACTACATTAAGGGAAAAAGAAAAAAAAAAAAAGAAGGGAGGAGGTTCAAAGAGATTTAGCGATCTGACAAATTCCTTCTGCCGGCACAAGGAAGATATACAATTAGTTTATGCTACTAGACCTGCTTTCCCTTCCTTTCGCAAGGATAGTGTGCCCTATACACATTATAGTAATATTGTATACCAATTTAAATGCCAATGTGATGCTGACTATATAGGGCGCACTTCCTTGCATTTGCAGACCCGCATAAACCAGCACGTTCCATCAAAAATACGTCAGGGAAGGGTAGGGTCCTTGTGTTACCCCTCCTCTAATTCTTTGGCCAACATTTGGTAGCTATAAAATAGACCGTTTTGGGGTCTTGCATAGAGCAGATTCCAAGAACCATTTGAAAATATTGGAATCTGTCTCTATCGCTATTCGCTTCCTTGTGAAAAGACCAAGATTATAGGTAGGAGGAAAACAGTCAGCAGGAAGAGAGTTCCACAAGCCTGCAGTTCTTGGAAAAAAGCTTCTGGAATAGGAAGCTGTATTACAATGAGGTATCAAAACAGCGAATTGATGGAGACCACTAGACCAACGAATCAAAAGAGCTGGAACGAAAGAAGCGGAGAATAGATCACATAATTCTGAAGAACACATGCCATAATATTATTTATAGAAAAGACTGAGACTAGCAACATCACATCTGTGAGAGAGGGTGTGTTGAGAAGAAGAACGGGTAAGGAAAATCAAATTACAGATACGTTTCTGCACCTTATCAACTACCCTCAAATGGGACAGTTGATTTCATAGTCTTAAACTGTATCCATTTGACCTACCACCCTCTTAGATTATGGTTACATAGCTACAAGTTTGGTTTTCAATAAGGTCTGATTGAATTAAAGGTGACCTTAAGCCTTTGGGGGGGGTGGTATTGGCTCTACTTGGTGTCGGGTTAGGGTTAGAGTTGGTGTCATTCTAATTCCACTTGCTTTTCGTTTATACCTTGAAGCGAGAGATTTACATTTAAACATGTTTGCTAAGACGCTCCGAAATCTAGAGATAATGGTTCATTGATTTTTACTTCTTGCAAAAACGAGAATTGCCCAACGGCATTTCTTCATTTCTTGGGCGACCGAGAAGTTCAAGTTAACCTTTTTCAAAGAAGAAGAGAGGAAAACTATTTGCGTCGTGTTGGCTTTCAAGTCAGATCTTCATTTTAGTATTTTAAAGATCTTCTTAATGTGGACTTTTGTCCGCCATATTTTTTTTTTTCCTATTGAAGATGCTTCTGTTAGTTTTTTTGTTTTTGTTTTTGTTTTAGAGATATGTTTTTCACCTTACTAAAACACGAAAGACAATTTTTTAAATGTATTCTAAATTTTTTAGACGAATTTCCAATGTGAAGTCAGAAAATGTAGTAGCTGTACGGCTTCCTGATCAAAAATGCACCAAACATTGATGTTATTGTTTTTTACCCTTTCCCTTTGCAAAACTCAATCATGTTCTGCAAAGCCAAAAGTAAAAATAAAATTTTTCCTCCACAAAACAACCAAACCTAACACCATGAATTAATATTTGAAGATATAAAGACCTTCAAGCATAAAAACTTTAGGGAAAATGACTAGATTCGGCATTAAATAACCCAAAAAGGGTTGATATGCCGTAAAACAACCAAACCAAACACCATTTATAAATATTTGAAGATATAAAGAACTTGAAGCATAAAAACTTTTACCAAAATGATCTGATCCGGCATTAAATAACCCGAAAAGGGTTGATATGCCGTAAAACAAAAAATCAAACCAAACACCATGAATAAATATTTGAAGATATAAAGAACTTGAAGCATAAAAACTTTTACCAAAATGACCGGATCCGGTATTAAATAACCCGAAAAGGGTTGATATGCCGTAAAACAAAACAACCAAACTAATCATCATAAATTAGAATCATATTTTCCCCAATTCAATTGACGTTTATAGCTTTCTTAATAAAAGTACATAAAAAACTGTTTCATCAGTCATTTATGCCAAATATTGGTCCGTGTTCTTAAAAACAAAATTATTTTCAATCGATTTCATCGATTTCAATATTTAATCCTTATCAGTATTTTTTTTTTTATTAATCCTTATTGACTTGCCTCCCCTACGATGGGAGAGTTAAACACAAGGTCGATTTTTAATGTGGGAAAAATCCAGCTCCTAAGTATTAAGAAATTGCTTGTCTAGAAAGATTTCTCTTTCACTGATCAGGAATAGCACAGATTCTACACTTTGATTCCAGCTTGGAGGATGAGAATGGCGACAGAGTTTTTACTAACTCATATCTACTCACACTCTTCTCATGATCACCGGGAAAAGAATTTAATAAGACTCATTTTTACAGAATCACCGATTTTGTATTTTATTACTGATAAATAAAATATAGTATATACCCATTTCTATTCAATAAAAACATAATATTTTCTATCAAACAAATAAATTTTTCTTTTCACTAAATGGCAGTTACAATCAATAAAAATTGTTCTTAAAGTTAAGATACATTTAAAAAATTGTTTTTCGTGTTATTAAATCCTCCAACAGAACAGTTTTGCACCACTTTTATGTCATCTTACGAAGATTAAAATCAACATATAAGGCTACTAAGCCTTATGTCTAGAATCCTTATTCCAATTTTGATCAAAATCCATTACATGATTCTGATTCTAGAAAATGTCTAAAATTTAAGGTTTAAGCTTAAAAGGTCTTAAGAAGAAAATTGAAATTCAGGGAATCTTACTTAATTGGTGTTTAACGACTATGGGTCACATTAAATGTAAATCTGAAATATTTGAATTTTCAAATGTGAGAGTAGACAGTGACTAACTTGGGTTTACTTTCAGCAGCCTCGTAGCTCTTGCTTCCCTTATTTTGTCTTTTAGTCCTCACGTTTCATAAGCAATGTTTCTGACAAAGGGGGAAGAATTGTGGTTTTCTGGGTAGGAATCTATCCATCTAACACTTTTACCTTGAAGTGGTAATTGTTTTAGCTCCTTATATCAAGTGGCTTCATGCCTTGTCTGGGGCGATTTCCATTAAAAAAAAACCTTTAAAATACTTCAAAGAAATTGAAATTTGGGGAATATTTATTAATTGATGTCTTAATATTTATTGTTTAAACTTCACAAAAGTTGGAGGTACCTGAATTTACATGAATGGCTTCCAACCTCTCTTTGCATAAACTTAAATTAAACTAAATACAGCTCACATTACCAACCGTTACGCCTAGAAGCTGTGTTCCAAAATTCATAATGATAGGTAATTAGTTTAGGAGTGAATTCTGTACATAGAAATATATGAGAAAGGAAGGATGAAGGTAATCCGACGTAATGGGAAATGAAAAAGGAAAAAACAAAAAGGATGTTTTTTTTATATATTCATCAACGTTTCGTCTTTATTTGTAAGACTTCCTCAGGTTGATAATTTTAAGAAAAATGTCATACAAGTACATGAAAATATTGGGTTGACATGATAGGTTTTCAAATCTTTTCTAAAAGCCTACACACCAAAAACACAGAACCTCCCCCCTCCACTCCTCTTTCCCCACCCCTCCACTTTTTCACTCACAGCCATCCACATTAATTTCATTCACCCCCACCCCTCCACTTTTTCACTCACAGCTATCCACATTAATTTCATTCACCCCCACCCCTCCACTTTTTCACTCACAGCTATCCACATTAATTTCATTCACCCCCACCCCTCCACTTTTTCACTCACAGCTATCCACATTAATTTCATTCACCCCCACCCCTCCACTTTTTCACTCACAGCCATCCACATTAATTTCATTCACCCCCACCCCTCCACTTTTTCACTCACAGCCATCCACATTAATTTCATTCACCCCCACCCCTCCACTTTTTCACTCACAGCCATCCACATTAATTTCATTCACCCCCACCCCTCCACTTTTTCACTCACAGCTATCCACATTAATTTCATTCACCCCCACCCCTCCACTTTTTCACTCACAGCTATCCACATTAATTTCATTCACCCCCACCCCTCCACTTTTTCACTCACAGCTATCCACATTAATTTTATTCACCCCCCCCCCTCCACTTTTTCACTCACAGCCATCCACATTAATTTCATTCACCCCCACCCCTCCACTTTTTCACTCACAGCCATCCACATTAATTTCATTCACCCCCACCCCTCCACTTTTTCACTCACAGCCATCCACATTATTCTTATTCCATGCCACCGACTTCCTTCAACCCGGACCTCGGTCCTGTGCTCTTAGTAGTGGCTACAACTTCTTCTCATTAACCCATCATGTCAACCCAACATTTTCATGTACTTGCATTACATTTTCTTAAAATTATCAGCCTGAGGAAGTCTTACAATTAAAGACGAAACGTTGATGAATACATAAAAAATAAAACATCTTTTTGGTTTTTTTCTTTTTCATTCCCCATAGAAATATATAAAACATATGCACATACCTAACTTTATATAAATGCAAATAGTTAGAAATCAGACATTTTCCTGAAAATTACCAATAATTGAATCACATCAAATTGTTTCTAATAAAGTCAATCATCAATGTTTTTTTGTTTTTAATTTTTAGTTGATTTATAAAAATGTCTTTTTCCCTTCCAGGAGAAGTTTAGGCCAGAAATCGAATTCAACTGGTGTTTCTTAGACTGTAAGTATAAAAAGTTATTTTCTTTTCGGTGTTTATAAATTTATTATTGCCCTAATAGTTACAGTGTTCGTTAATAGGTCGGGAGATGAAGGTTCAATCCTTGGTCGAGTCATACCCAAGACTTGATGTTTGTGTGTGGATCAAGGGTAAGTGGGGCAATTTTGTTCATAATCCTAGTCGGTTTAAATATTATCAGAAAGAAACTTAAGCGAACAAAATTAAATTTGGGTCAATAACATAGTAAAAGCAAAAAGAAAAGGCTAATCCGAATCAAGTATCGATTTTTCAGATGCATTGCTATTTAGGTGTGACTTTGTAAATCCGACTGACTGCAGAAACAATGAAAATAAATCCGCTTTTATTAGCTGTTATTAAATATGAAACAATTTTTTTTAGATGACTAAAAATTAATTTTTTATCCAAATAAATCAATGTAAAAATTGGGGCCATTTCTCGGACTAACGGTAAAGTCAAAACGTTGTATTTCAAGTTAATTAAGCTTTGCACAATAGATGTACCATCGTTTTTTTTTTAGATACTGCTTATGTAGATACGATATAAGTCGCAAAGTTAACTAATTTGCATATTGGTTTTGCAAAAGGATATTTTATTAATTAACTTTCATTTGTTATTGTATTTTAATTCAATGGTTGTTTTGATTTTAATACAACAGAGCGTCTCTCTATCTTTTCAACATGACCGTAAAGACAGGAAAAGAAAGAAGAAATCAATTTGCCTTTTCACTTGAAAAATTTGTTGAAAATAAAGTCAATCTCCCTAAAGAAAAGAACATATGAACAGAAATGCTAAATATTTGTCGAATAAATAAAACAATATTGCGAAACAGAACCATTTGTTGTAGTCAATCACAAATAAAAATAAGAAACAAATATTATTCGAATGTCCGGCTGGCTTGGCAGGCCGAGAGCAGACGTGGAAACGCCTTGAGTCTGCTCTCGGCCTGTCAAGCTACCGGACATTCAAAGAAAACTATGGACTGTGATACAATTATATATAAGGAATCAGGATTTCTCGATACTGAAAAAAACAATGTTTAAGTGACGAATAAGGGATTTATTAATTATTTATTGAATTATTAATCTTATAGATAAATTTTTCACCGAATGGATCAGTGTAATATATTTGTTTCTTATATATATATAAAATTGTACTGTATTGCAGCCTGAATTAATATTGAATAGAATCTCTCTCTAAAAATAAAAATTAAAAAAAAAAAGAAACAAAAAGAACTTTCAAATGCCAAAAATAGATATTTTGGTAAACATTTTTTTTTTTTATAATTATTAAATGAGAGAATAAAAATAATTTTCAGATTTATTCTAGTTCAGATAATTAAGAAAGGAAAAAAAACATGAAAAAAATGAGTTCTTCACGAAATCTTTGATTCTAACTTCCCTATCAATCAGGCAGGAAATGGCGCTGGTGTTGGAGAAGATAATTATGCCTTTCATTTAGTTTCTGCAATGAGATATATGAAAGGAAAATGAATTGCAGAGCTTAAGGGAATTGTTTTTAGTATAAAACACAACCACGTGCACATATATACTCTTTTAAACCAGAACATTTGTATGTAAAACATACATATATGTATTTGATTTGGAATTTTTTAGATGAGGATTGATCATTTGGATTTATTGGTATCATCCAGACTACTATTCTCACCTTGATTCTCATAGCGATGTAACCTCTAACTTTCTTTCGCCCTGTTGGTGGGGCTACGAATTCTTCGACTGCAACCAGATGCAAAGGGGTAACCTCCACCAAAAAAAAAAAGATGCCACCTGTAGGTCGTGGTTGGCAACCCATTATGCAGTAGCTCGGGATCTTGGTAGCTGAGCAGTCCGTGCCCTGGTGACGTGCAACACTCAACTTCGGCTCTTATTTTGGTCGGAGAGGTCCGATCCGATCAATCGACTGGTCACGTCATGCCCTTGTATCCATAAGTTCATCCCCAACCGTATTATTCAATCTGATTCTTCTAAAAATCAAACCCTTACTTCTTTTTTTATATTTTTCTCCTTAATAGATACTAGAAGGCTGTGGCTGAAGATCAATTGTGTTGAGAACAAAAAAGATTACCAATGCGAAAGAGTAATGTTTTCTGAGAGTAATGTTTCCTAAGAGTAATGCTCCCACTCTCACTGCAGAATTTCCTTCTAAGAGTAATGTTTTCTAAGATTAATGGATGGTTGTTTTACTGTGAAACAAACCAAACCATTTTAAGAGCAATGTTTTCTACGAGTAATGTTTTCTGGGAGTAATGTTTCCTCTCTCAATGTAAAATTTCCTTCTAAGAGTAACGTTTTCTAAGACTAATGTTTTTTTAGAATATAAAATAATCATCCAACCAATAGGATTCCATTTGACAACTTTATTCGTCATTAAGTAACCAATAGATGGTTGATATGCCATAAAACAAACCAAACCAATCGATTTATTCTAAAAGTAATATGTTCTAGGAGTATTGATTTACTCCTCTCCAGTAGTTAGGCACAAGGCCAGTTTTTATCTTACTCCCACAAGTAAGATGTGACCCAAGGTCGGGTCGAGAAAGTAGGGTTTGAAAAGCCAGCGCCCGAGAGGTGAGCACTCTGGCCATTAAAAATTGCCTGGACAGCCCCGTCGGCATTCCCCGGTAGGGGCGCCTCAGGCAGTAAGCAATAAACTTACTCCTCCCCAAAGAGGGAAGGTGAAGCCTGGGAGGGTGGACCTCCTAGAACTGCACAGGACCGACCCATAGACCGGCGTAAATCAAGCCCCGAAGGCCAAGACAATACCAGTCTATGGGGTGCAGTATCCATCGGAACAGATACTACACTTTGATCTTAGCCAACTGCACCATTCGAGTAGCTCTAGGAGTAATGTTCACACTCTTACTGTAAAATTTCTTTCTAAGAGTAATGTTTTCTAAGAGTAATGTTTTCTAAGAGTAATTGTGTGGTTGACATGCCGTATAACAAACCAAACCATTCTAAGAGTAATGTTTTCTAGGAGTCATTTTTTCTAAGAGTAATGTTCCCATTCTGATTATAAAAAGTCCATTTTTAAGAGCAATGTCTTTATGGGAGTAATGTTTTCGAAAAATATAAGATAATTATCCTACCTATAGGACTCAATTTGAAAACTATATTCGGTATTAAATAAACCATAGATGATTGATATGCCGTAACCCAAACCCTAACCTCAATCCGACCTCTTCATGTGCATCTTTTCAAACTCGGGAATTGGCCTTTATAAGTTACTCATTAAAATCAAAAAGTGATTATTTTTTACTGCAGAGTCAAGTCTCCATTTACTTGCCCCTTCCAAGAGGGCAGAATTAGACACAAGGTCAGTTTTTTGGGGGGGATATATGTGGGGGAAATCCAGCTAATCAAAAACCCTGTATTGAGACAAAAATTAAAATTGCGTCAGTCTAGAAGGATTTCTCTTTCACTGAAGACAGAAAAAATGAATTGTAGTATCAGAACAGATACTACACTTGGTATTTATCTACCTCCCACAGCGGTAAGATGTGACACAAGGTCGGGAAAGTGGGATTTGAAAAGCCAGCGCCCTAGAGGAAGAAGAGTACTCTGGCTGTCAAAAAATGCCTGGGCAGCCCCGTCGGCATTCCACAGTAGGGGTGCCTCAGGCGATTAGCAATAAACTAACCACTTTTCAAAGGGTGAGAAGGCAAAGCCTGGGAGGGTGGACCTCCAAGAACTGCACAGGACAGTACCTCAGACCGGCAGAATCAAGGTCCGAAGGCCAAGACTGTACCGGTCTACAGAGCGCAGCATCACTCGGAACAGATACTACACTTTGCTCCTAGTCAAAAGGTCAAAGATAAAGTTAAGTCTCTCACACACTCAAGCGTACTCTTCATTAAACCCGGAGTTAATTAGAATGTGGAATATTTTAATCTTTACAATAGAATTAATTATAACCATGATGCAATTTTAAGTAGACCCCATTATAAACAATAAAATTATTAACAGCTTCAGAATCAACAGTGATATGCATTTTTTTGCTTTAAACTTTAAATTGTTTTGTTTAATCATGAAAATCAATTGTTCACACTGATGTATGGAAGCGCCAATCATCTTGATAAATAGGGAAATTTTTCTCCATTTTTTTTTTTTTAATTCTTTTTTTTCTCTTTTGCCCTCCTTTTAGAAGCAGAGACTAATTTGATATGTGGAAGGCTTTCTAGATAATTAATAGCTTGGTAATAATCTATTGAATGTGTAGGCTTTTTTTTATGTCTTCTTTTCTGGGAATAAAGACCACAAATTTTATCCCGTTTAATATTAGAACAAGAATGGCTTTTCTACAGTTGTCTTATTGATTGAATCTTCACATTTAGTGAGGAAAGTGCTATTTTTGAAAATTAAGCATGACAGACCAATAAATATGCTATTTTTGAAAATTAAGCATGACAGACTGATGACAATGCTATTTAAAAACTAAGTATGACAGACCAATGAAAATGCAATTTGAAAATTAAACTTGACAGACCAATGACAATGCTTATTAAAAAATGTGACAGACCAATAAATGCTTCTTGAACATTAAGCATGACAGACCAATGAACATGCGATTCGAAAATTAAGCATGACAGACCGATGACAATGCTATTTAAAAATTGAGTGTGACAGACCAATAAATGCTTCTTGAAAATTAAGCATGACAGACCAGTGAAAATGCTATTTGAAAATTAAGCATGACAGACCAATGAAAATGCTATTTGAAAATTAAGCATGACAGACCAATGAAAATACTATTTGATTTTAAAAAAGCATTTATCGGTCTGTCACACTTAATTTTCAAATAGCATTTTCAGTGGTCTGTCATGCTTAATTTTCAAAAAGCATTCTAATTGGTGTGTCATGCTTAATTTGAAATAAGATTTTCATCGGTCTGTCATCATGCTTAATTATCAAATAGCATTTAAAATGGTCTGTCACACTTAATTTTCAAATAGCATTTTCAGTGGTTTGTCATGCTTAATTTTCAAATAGCATTTAAAATGGTCTGTCATGCTTAATTTTCAAGAAGCATTTATTGGTCTGTCACACTTAATTTTTAAATAGCATTTTCATCGTAAGCATGACAGACCGATGAAGATACGATTTCAAAATTAAACATGACAGACCGATGTGTTTCAAGTAGGGGACATTCGGTTGAATGACATACATTTTAATATACATTGTTCATTGTGTATAAGTTTTATTCTCATCAGAAATAGAGTTTTGGTTTTTATTAGAATTTTCAAATGGATGATGCCTTTTTGAAGACACTGTATAAGTCAAGTTGTCCGTAGATTGTTGTTTGGCGTTCACTTCTTGTCTAAAAATCTTCTTCTGTTTTCTCTTTCCAGCAACGACTGCCGATCGCTTCTTCCGAATCGACAAAGCTCAGGAACATTTGCATTATATAACGGATATATCGTCGGAAGATCTCTATATCCTGGATCATAATTTCATGCCACTGCCCGAACACTGCGAGGGTGCAGCTGAGAGCCACGCAGACAAACAACAGACTCATGGCAACCATACTGTGATAGAAAACATAAAGATGAGTGCACGCAACGATATCAAATCAACATCACAGGTTTCACTTACCCTACCTGTTTCTCCGCCAAATTCTCCAAAGTAAGACATCATTTTTTTTTTGTCACACAAGAATTGAAATTTCACTTACCCTACCTGTTTCTCCGCCAAATTCTCCAAAGTAAGACATCATTTTTTTTTTTTTTTTTGTCACACAAGAATTGAAATTTCACTTACCCTACCTGTTTCTCCGCCAAATTCTCCAAAGTAAGACATCATTTTTTTCTTTTTTTTTTTGTCACACAAGAATTGAAATTTTTATCAAAGACAGTTTTAGAAAGTCCCTATTTTCTACCGTCGCTAAACTGTATTTCTCTCAGGGATCAAATATGGCTGAAGATAGCCGGGTAGCGATTTGTTTATAAATATAAAAAAACTAAAAAAAATAAACAGTATTTTTTAATCTGAGGCCGCTCCCGGCTTGAAACCTATGGTGCCATGTTGATTTTATCTAATCTTCTGTATTATTATTACTATATATATATATATATATATATATATATATATATATATATATATATATCCTTTCATTCATTTTTCTTCTATCCGTTTTCTTTTTTTTCATTCATTTTTCTTCCCTTTTTTTCGTTTTCTTTCATCTCGCTGTTGTTATTCTTTTCTCATTCTTTTTCTTCTTCTTCTTCTTCTTCTTCTTCTTCTTCTTCTTCTTCTTCTTCTTCTTCTTCTTCTTCTTCTTCTTGCCCCTTTCCTTCTCTCATTCTTCTTCCTTCTTTTTTTTCCGTTTCTTTTTCTATTCTCATTTCATTCTCTTTTCTTCTTTTCTCGTTCCTGTTTTTTGTTGTTCTTCCCCTCTTTCTTTTTTATTCTCTCAATCTTTGGAAACCGGCCATAGTAATACCCAAACTACCCATGATCCAATGATCCATCAAATCCTCGGCGAATAGCTTGAACAAAGTATCTTCGTAAAATACTAGAAAGGATGATAAATGACACGTTGACATGTTACCTCGAGGCGGACAAATGACGATCAAGATTGCAATCGGGTTTCAGAAACAAAAGAAGCACTATCGACCATTCTATGCGACTGGAAACTTACATAAGTGGACGAGTGGTTATAGCACTTGTCTTTGGGCTGGACGACCCGGGTTCGATACCACTCACGGCATGCAAATTTTCTGGTCTGAAAACTCCCTCTGTCCACCCAGCAGTAAATGGGTACCTGACTAAAACTCAGGGAAGGTTCAAGGCAGCGGAAGGAGAGGGATGGGCTCCGCCTTCGATATGCTGTGCCCTAGACACGGTGATTCTTAACGGCCATGGGCAGTGTGTGATGTCGGCTATGCGACCTTTACCTTTTTTAACCTTAGGAATAACAGGCACTATATGCGGGAGAATGACGAAACGTCTCTGCCAAAAAAAAACAATACAGCCTTGAAGATACCTTTAGCAAGTGCTTCAGTATAACCTGCTTTTCCACACGTGTTGACACAGCAGAAGAATCGCACCTAGGCAGAAGTTCTGTACGCAATCATGTGGTGAAGCTCTCCAGAGAGAATACGGCGGAACAGATACTACACTACACACTCCAAAAACGGAGGAAGTAATGCCTTGGAGGATAGTATTATGAAACACCTCTGGAAGTCTGGTGTCCATCTTTGCCGTTGCGTTGGATTCGGCAGATGTTTGGAGAAAATGCGATGAGTGTAGCACAAATCAAGGAGTGGTTCAACCGATTCAAAAATGGCCGCACATCAGCGGAGAGTGACCAGCGTTCTGGAAGACCCCAAACTGCTCGGAGTGCAGCTGTTATTGAGAGGGTGCGAAAAAAGGGATAATGCGGAACACGACGGCAGAGATGAACACTTTTCCAAAAGAAGACTTCCAGGGGTGTTTCCGGCAGTGGGTGGATCGTTGGGCTAAGTGTGTGCAAGCACAAGGGGCCTACTTTGAAGGGGATTAGGGTCCCAACCCCGCCATGTATTTTAAATATTCTTTCTGGGCTAAGGTCGGATACTTTTTAGACAGGCCTCGTATGTTAAATTACCCGCATCCGAATGAGGAGGTAGTGCCTAGGAGGAGGATCTCATAAAAACGGCGGAACAGATACTACACTACACACACCCAAAAACGGAGGCAGTAATGCCTGGCGGGATAGTATTATAGCAACAGAAACTCTTGGGATTTTTGGGTAGGAACAAAGTGTAGTATCTGTTCTTAGTCTATTCTGTTCTCAGTAACAAAGAAGTCCTTCTAGAATGAGGCAATTTTTTTATTTTGTTTCAATCCAGAGTGAATTTTACCCACATTAAAAGCCGACCTTGTGCCTAACTTTGCCCTCGTAGGGAGGTAAAATAAATAGGAACAGAGGAAAATGTAATCCCTGGGGAGATGGTATCATGACCACGAAACAAATACTACATTAGTTCCCCCTCTCCTTAAGAAAAAAAGGGTGTAATCCCTGGGAGGATAGTATCATGCCAACAAAACACTAGCGATCCCGGAATTGGGCATTAGAAGATAGTACATTAGTCTGAAATAGTATAGTAAATTGAATTGAGCATTAAAAGATAGTACATTAGTCTGAAATAGTATAGTAAATTGAATTGGGCATTACAAGATAGTACATTAGTCTGAAATAGTATAGTAAATTGAATTGGGCATTAGAAGATAGTACATTAGTCTGAAATAGTATAGTAAATTGAATTGGGCATTAGAAGATAGTACATTAGTCTGAAATAGTATAGTAAATTGAATTGGGCATTAAAAGATAGTACATTAGTCTGAAATAGTATAGTAAATTGAATTGGGCATTACAAGATAGTACATTAGTCTGAAATAGTATAGTAAATTGAATTGGGCATTAGAAGATAGTACATTAGTCTGAAATAGTATAGTAAATTGAATTGGGCATTAAAAGATAGTACATTAGTCTGAAATAGTATAGTAAATTGAATTGGGCATTAGAAGATAGTACATTAGTCTGAAATAGTATAGTAAATTGAATAGAGCATTAAAAGATAGTACATTAGTCTGAAATAGTATAGTAAATTGAATTGGGCATTACAAGATAGTACATTAGTCTGAAATAGTATAGTAAATTGAATTGAGCATTAAAAGATAGTACATTAGTCTGAAATAGTATAGTAAATTGAATTGGGCATTAAAAGATAGTACATTAGTCTGAAATAGTATAGTAAATTGAATTGGGCATTAGAAGATAGTACATTAGTCTGAAATAGTATAGTAAATTGAATTGGGCATTAAAAGATAGTACATTAGTCTGAAATAGTATAGTAAATTGAATTGAGCATTAAAAGATAGTACATTCGTCTGAAATAGTATAGTAAATTGAATTGGGCATTAGAAGATAGTACATTAGTCTGAAATAGTATAGTAAATTGAATTGGGCATTACAAGATAGTACATTAGTCTGAAATAGTATAGTAAATTGAATTGAGCATTAAAAGATAGTACATTCGTCTGAAATAGTATAGTAAATTGAATTGGGCATTAGAAGATAGTACATTAGTCTGAAATAGTATAGTAAATTGAATTGGGCATTACAAGATAGTACATTAGTCTGAAATAGTATAGTAAATTGAATTGAGCATTAAAAGATAGTACATTAGTCTGAAATAGTATAGTAAATTGAATTGGGCATTAGAAGATAGTACATTAGTCTGAAATAGTATAGTAAATTGAATTGAGCATTAAAAGATAGTACATTAGTCTGAAATAGTATAGTAAATTGAATTGGGCATTAGAAGATAGTACATTAGTCTGAAATAGTATAGTAAATTGAATTGAGCATTAAAAGATAGTACATTAGTCTGAAATAGTATAGTAAATTGAATTGGGCATTAGAAGATAGTACATTAGTCTGAAATAGTATAGTAAATTGAATTGAGCATTAAAAGATAGTACATTAGTCTGAAATAGTATAGTAAATTGAATTGGGCATTAGAAGATAGTACATTAGTCTGAAATAGTATAGTAAATTGAATTGAGCATTAAAAGATAGTACATTAGTCTGAAATAGTATAGTAAATTGAATTGGGCATTACAAGATAGTACATTAGTCTGAAATAGTATAGTAAATTGAATTGAGCATTAAAAGATAGTACATTAGTCTGAAATAGTATAGTAAATTGAATTGGGCATTAAAAGATAGTACATTAGTCTGAAATAGTATAGTAAATTGAATTGGGCATTAGAAGATAGTACATTAGTCTGAAATAGTATAGTAAATTGAATTGGGCATTAAAAGATAGTACATTAGTCTGAAATAGTATAGTAAATTGAATTGAGCATTAAAAGATAGTACATTCGTCTGAAATAGTATAGTAAATTGAATTGGGCATTAGAAGATAGTACATTAGTCTGAAATAGTATAGTAAATTGAATTGGGCATTACAAGATAGTACATTAGTCTGAAATAGTATAGTAAATTGAATTGAGCATTAAAAGATAGTACATTCGTCTGAAATAGTATAGTAAATTGAATTGGGCATTAGAAGATAGTACATTAGTCTGAAATAGTATAGTAAATTGAATTGGGCATTACAAGATAGTACATTAGTCTGAAATAGTATAGTAAATTGAATTGAGCATTAAAAGATAGTACATTAGTCTGAAATAGTATAGTAAATTGAATTGGGCATTAGAAGATAGTACATTAGTCTGAAATAGTATAGTAAATTGAATTGAGCATTAAAAGATAGTACATTAGTCTGAAATAGTATAGTAAATTGAATTGGGCATTAGAAGATAGTACATTAGTCTGAAATAGTATAGTAAATTGAATTGAGCATTAAAAGATAGTACATTAGTCTGAAATAGTATAGTAAATTGAATTGGGCATTAGAAGATAGTACATTAGTCTGAAATAGTATAGTAAATTGAATTGAGCATTACAAGATAGTACATTAGTCTGAAATAGTATAGTAAATTGAATTGGGCATTAGAAGATAGTACATTAGTCTGAAATAGTATAGTAAATTGAATTGGGCATTAGAAGATAGTAATAGTATAGTTTCTATGATTTAAGGCTGCAGCTTAGGGGGACTTAAGAAGAAATTAAATTCAGGGAATATTGCTTTATTGGTATTTAATGACTATGTGTAAAGTTCAATGTAAATCTAGGTACTCTTATAGATGACGCACCATGTTTCCGTGACTTTGCGTCGTCTAAGTTCGGGAAGGTTACGGAAGCCCCCGAGAAATGACGAGGCGAAAACTGCCAAACGCTAAATTTAAAATTGGCAGCCGATAAATTACGACGACAAACTAAAATACATATATACAAATAAAGAACGAACACATCATATCTAAACAACTGTTATTACTTAGATGTTTATTTTTGTTGTTGTTTTTTTGTCAAAGGAACCATTGTTAATCAAATGTTTTTTAAATAAAATGTTAAGTCTTAATTCTATTCTTAGTATCGCCTGTATTAAAATGGTGCAATGGATAAAAGTGCTAGGTAATAATTAGTTCTAAATGATAGTCTTTTGGAGGTTAAATGTGTTTTTTGTTTGTGCACCGGAAAGTTTCAAGTGATGATTTTGTTTGATTTGTTAAGCAAATGTTTTTTTGTTTGTGAACCGGAAAGTTTCAAGTGATGATTTTGTTTGATTTGTTAAGCAAATGTTTTTTTGTTTGTGAACCGGAAAGTTTCAAGCGATGATTTTGTTTGATTTGTTAAGCAAATGTTTTTTTGTTTGTGAACCGGAAAGTTTCAAGTGATGATTTTGTTTGATTTGTTAAGCAAATGTTTTTTTGTTTGTGAACCGGAAAGTTTCAAGTGATGATTTTGTTTGATTTGTTAAGCAAATGTTTTTTTGTTTGTGAACCGGAAAGTTTCAAGCGATGATTTTGTTTGATTTGTTAAGCAAATGTTTTTTTGTTTGTGAACCGGAAAGTTTCAAGTGATGATTTTGTTGGATTTGTTAAGCAAATGTTTTTTTGTTTGTGAACCGGAAAGTTTCAAGTGATGATTTTGTTTGATTTGTTAAGCAAATGTTTTTTTGTTTGTGAACCGGAAAGTTTCAAGCGATGATTTTGTTTGATTTGTTAAGCAAATGTTTTTTTGTTTGTGAACCGGAAAGTTTCAAGCGATGATTTTGTTTGATTTGTTAAGCAAATGTTTTTTTGTTTGTGAACCGGAAAGTTTCAAGCGATGATTTTGTTTGATTTGTTAAGCAAATGTTTTTTTGTTTGTGAACCGGAAAGTTTCAAGCGATGATTTTGTTTGATTTGTTAAGCAAATGTTTTTTTGTTTGTGAACCGGAAAGTTTCAAGTGATGATTTTGTTTGATTTGTTAAGCAAATGTTTTTTTGTTTGTGAACCGGAAAGTTTCAAGTGATGATTTTGTTTGATTTGTTAAGCAAATGTTTTTTTGTTTGTGAACCGGAAAGTTTCAAGTGATGATTTTGTTTGATTTGTTAAGCAAATGTTTTTTTGTTTGTGCACCGGAAAGTTTCAAGTGATGATTTTGTTGGATTTGTTAAGCAAATGTTTTTTTGTTTGTGAACCGGAAAGTTTCAAGCGATGATTTTGTTTGATTTGTTAAGCAAATGTTTTTTTGTTTGTGAACCGGAAAGTTTCAAGTGATGATTTTGTTTGATTTGTTAAGCAAATGTTTTTTTGTTTGTGAACCGGAAAGTTTCAAGTGATGATTTTGTTTGATTTGTTAAGCAAATGTTTTTTTGTTTGTGCACCGGAAAGTTTCAAGTGATGACTTTGTTGGATTTGTTAAGCAAATGTTTTGTTTGTTTGTGCACCGGAAAGTTTCAAGCGATGATTTTGTTTGATTTGTTAAGCAAATGTTTTTTTGTTTGTGAACCGGAAAGTTTCAAGTGATGATTTTGTTTGATTTGTTAAGCAAATGTTTTTTTGTTTGTGCACCGGAAAGTTTCAAGTGATGATTTTGTTGGATTTGTTAAGCAAATGTTTTGTTTGTTTTTGCACCGGAAAGTTTCAAGTGATGATTTTGTTTGATTTGTTAAGCAAATGTTTTTTTGTTTGTGAACCGGAAAGTTTCAAGTGATGATTTTGTTTGATTTGTTAAGCAAATGTTTTTTTGTTTGTGAACCGGAAAGTTTCAAGTGATGATTTTGTTTGATTTGTTAAGCAAATGTTTTTTTGTTTGTGAACCGGAAAGTTTCAAGTGATGATTTTGTTTGATTTGTTAAGCAAATGTTTTTTTGTTTGTGAACCGGAAAGTTTCAAGCGATGATTTTGTTTGATTTGTTAAGCAAATGTTTTTTTGTTTGTGAACCGGAAAGTTTCAAGCGATGATTTTGTTTGATTTGTTAAGCAAATGTTTTTTTGTTTGTGAACCGGAAAGTTTCAAGCGATGATTTTGTTTGATTTGTTAAGCAAATGTTTTTTTGTTTGTGAACCGGAAAGTTTCAAGCGATGATTTTGTTTGATTTGTTAAGCAAATGTTTTTTTGTTTGTGAACCGGAAAGTTTCAAGTGATGATTTTGTTTGATTTGTTAAGCAAATGTTTTTTTGTTTGTGAACCGGAAAGTTTCAAGCGATGATTTTGTTTGATTTGTTAAGCAAATGTTTTTTTGTTTGTGAACCGGAAAGTTTCAAGTGATGATTTTGTTTGATTTGTTAAGCAAATGTTTTTTTGTTTGTGAACCGGAAAGTTTCAAGCGATGATTTTGTTTGATTTGTTAAGCAAATGTTTTTTTGTTTGTGAACCGGAAAGTTTCAAGCGATGATTTTGTTTGATTTGTTAAGCAAATGTTTTTTTGTTTGTGAACCAGAAAGTTTCAAGTGATGATTTTGTATGATTTGTTAAGCAAATGTTTTTTTGTTTGTGAACCGGAAAGTTTCAAGCGATGATTTTGTTTGATTTGTTAAGCAAATGTTTTTTTGTTTGTGAACCGGAAAGTTTCAAGTGATGATTTTGTTTGATTTGTTAAGCAAATGTTTTTTTGTTTGTGAACCGGAAAGTTTCAAGCGATGATTTTGTTTGATTTGTTAAGCAAATGTTTTTTTGTTTGTGAACCGGAAAGTTTCAAGTGATGATTTTGTTTGATTTGTTAAGCAAATGTTTTTTTGTTTGTGAACCGGAAAGTTTCAAGCGATGATTTTGTTTGATTTGTTAAGCAAATGTTTTTTTGTTTGTGAACCGGAAAGTTTCAAGTGATGATTTTGTTTGATTTGTTAAGCAAATGTTTTTTTGTTTGTGAACCGGAAAGTTTCAAGCGATGATTTTGTTTGATTTGTTAAGCAAATGTTTTTTTGTTTGTGAACCGGAAAGTTTCAAGTGATGATTTTGTTTGATTTGTTAAGCAAATGTTTTTTTGTTTGTGAACCGGAAAGTTTCAAGCGATGATTTTGTTTGATTTGTTAAGCAAATGTTTTGTTTGTTTGTGAACCGGAAAGTTTCAAGTGATGATTTTGTTTGATTTGTTAAGCAAATGTTTTTTTGTTTGTGAACCGGAAAGTTTCAAGCGATGATTTTGTTTGATTTGTTAAGCAAATGTTTTTTTGTTTGTGAACCGGAAAGTTTCAAGTGATGATTTTGTTTGATTTGTTAAGCAAATGTTTTTTTGTTTGTGCACCGGAAAGTTTCAAGTGATGATTTTGTTTGATTTGTTAAGCTAATGTTTTTTTGTTTGTGAACCGGAAAGTTTCAAGTGATGATTTTGTTTGATTTGTTAAGCAAATGTTTTTTTGTTTGTGAACCGGAAAGTTTCAAGTGATGATTTGGTTTGATTTGTTAAGCAAATGTTTTTTTGTTTGTGAACCGGAAAGTTTCAAGTGATGATTTTGTTTGATTTGTTAAGCAAATGTTTTTTTGTTTGTGAACCGGAAAGTTTCAAGTGATGATTTTGTTTGATTTGTTAAGCAAATGTTTTTTTGTTTGTGAACCGGAAAGTTTCAAGTGATGATTTTGTTTGATTTGTTAAGCAAATGTTTTTTTGTTTGTGAACCGGAAAGTTTCAAGTGATGATTTTGTTTGATTTGTTAAGCAAATGTTTTTTTGTTTGTGAACCGGAAAGTTTCAAGTGATGATTTTGTTTGATTTGTTAAGCAAATGTTTTTTTGTTTGTGAACCGGAAAGTTTCAAGTGATGATTTTGTTTGATTTGTTAAGCAAATGTTTTTTTGTTTGTGAACCGGAAAGTTTCAAGTGATGATTTTGTTTGATTTGTTAAGCAAATGTTTTTTTGTTTGTGAACCGGAAAGTTTCAAGTGATGATTTTGTTTGATTTGTTAAGCAAATGTTTTTTTGTTTGTGAACCGGAAAGTTTCAAGTGATGATTTTGTTTGATTTGTTAAGCAAATGTTATTGTTTTTTGTTAATTTTTTTTCAATGTATTTTTTTTAACGTTTTTGTCAGTTTTTTTTTCTTAACATAAACACCGCAACAACTGTTTTTAATCAAATATTTTTTGTTTTGTTTTCTTATTTTAACGAAAACAAACTGTTTATCAGCAAATGTTTCTTAGTTAATAGTTTCGTCAACTCTCAGACGCTTGCGAAACCTGCCCGAACGTTGGCGACGCAAAGTCATGGAAACATGGTGCGTCAGCTATGAGAGTACCCCAAAAAGAAATAACATGAACAGAAAGTAGCTACCAAGAAATTGTATTAATAGGAAGTACAGAAGTAATGGGTTGTCAGAGGCTGCTTCCTCACTTCGCTTCTCTTCTCACTTCTACTGATTGCTAATAACGACTCTATTCGTAGATACAGGAAGAGTCCATACTGTGACAGAATAGGGTGGATCACAATAACACCCCAACTCCCCCCCCCCTACTGGAATAGATGATAAATGACAGGTTGACATGTTACCACCTCGAGTTTGACAAATCGCAATCAAAATTCCGAAACAAAAGAAGCATTTGATCAGATTCGAAACCTTCATAAAAGAGCCATTTTGTTTTTATGGAAATCGTTCCAGACAAGGCATGAAGCCACTTGATGCAAGAAGCTAACGAGAACAAATATGGTCATCGCAAAGACAGGAGATGCCTATTGGCCTTAGTCTTGAAAAGACAAAGGTTATAGGTAGGAGGAAAACAGTCAGCAGGAAGAGAGTTCCACAAGCCTGCGGTTCTTGGAAAGAAGCTACTGGGATAGGAAGCTGTATTACAATGAGGTATCAAAACAGCGAATTAATGGAGACCACTAGACCAACGAGTCAAACGAGCTGGAACAAAAGAAGCAGGGAATAGATCACATAATTCTGAAGAACACATGCCATAATAGTATTTATAGAAAAGACTGATACTAGCAACATCACGTCTGCGAGAGAGGGGGTGCAGAGAAGAAGAAAGGGTAGGGCCAATCAAATTACAGATACGTTTCTGCACCTTATAAAGAACCCTTCAAATGGGACAGAGATTAATTAGCCCAAATATGACAAAAAGAACATTTGATTACAATTATTTTTTATATGGAAAAAGCGTATGTATGATACCACATGGAAGTATAGAATTATAAAAAATATTTAAAACCTTATATTATGGCATAATCTCATTAACACAACAGTTCCCATTAGATCATCGCATATAAACTATGTTCAGCTTTACCAATACCAGATGGATGACCAGCTTTGCCAATACCAGATGGATGACCAGCTTTGCCAATACCAGATGGATGACCAGCTTTACCAATACCAGATGAATGACCAGCTTTGCCAATACCAGATGGATGACCAGCTTTACCAATACCAGATGAATGACCAGCTTTACCAATACCAGATGGATGACCAGCTTTGCCAATACCAGATGGATGACCAGCTTTACCAATACCAGATGGATGACCAGCTTTACCAATACCAGATGAATGACCAGCTTTGCCAATACCAGATGAATGACCAGCTTTACCAATACCAGATGGATGACCAGCTTTACCAATACCAGATGGATGACCAACTTTACCAATACCAGATGAATGACCAGCTTTGCTAATACCAGATGAATGACCAGCTTTACCAATACCAGATGAATGACCAGCATTAACAATACCAGATGGATGACCAGCTTTACCAATACCAGATGAATGACCAGCTTTAACAATACCAGATGGATGACCAGCTTTACCAATACCAGATGGATGACCAGCATTAACAATACCAGATGGATGACCAGCTTTACCAATACCAGATGAATGACCAGCTTTACCAATACCAGATGGATGACCAGCTTTGCCAATACCAGATGGATGTGGAAGGACAGCGAAACCTCCCTGCAAAAAAGTACAACCCTGAAGATGCCTTTAGCAAATACTTGAGTATTACTTACTAATCCACACGTGTTGAGACAACGGAACAACCACCCCCTGGGTGGAAGTTCTGTCCTCAATCATTTACATAGTAAATTGAACACAACCTGAAAATTGAACAAGTCGATTTTTTAATATCATCTGAAAATGTAGTTATTCTCATTTATAAAGTAAAGTCTATTTCTAGATTTTTGTCATCGATAGCTTTCTTCCTACAAAATTAATATTTAATTCAGGTCAGTCAGTTCTTATAGTGGATCGTTGCAGTTTGTTGTTAAGAACAATAAAATTAAATTCAATTTAATTGCTTCCAGAAAATACTTTAACCCGGTCGGAATTATTTTCATTTGGAAGCCATCTTTAAAAGATGTACATAACTCTGTATTCGTCAATACAGAGTTACTCGTCTTTGTTTGGAACAAACTAATCCTTATCCTCAAGTGGCTTTTGACCTTGATAAATGGTGACCCCTCGGTAAAATAAAAATAAATAATATTTTGACTAAAAAAAACAACATAATTTAAATAAAAATTTTAAAAATTACAAGAAAAATACTACCGGACAACGCCGGATAACTACAGCTAGTCACTAATCATATATATATATATATATATATATATATATATATATATATATATATATATTTAAAATTAAATAACAAAGAATTTCGGGGATGGAGGGGCGGGGGCATTATACACTTCCGCCCAAAGTTGTATTGATAATCAAAGTGGATGAGGAGAATAAAAAAAATGTCCTCGTGTCCAAGATTAAACAAAAAAAACCATAAAGTTTCTGACAAGGAATCTTAATGTTTCTGTGGAATTCATTTCTAAGCACGAATAGTGCGACTATTTCTTTTCTTTTTCGCTTTGCATTTCTTGATGGCACTTAATCATGGTTAGATATTTTTTTGCTTCAGAAAGGGGGAACCAAATATTGAATGTCTGCAGAAAAAAACCTTTAATGAAGAAATGTTATTTTCAAAATAGCAAGGGCGGGTGTTCTCAAGGTGCGTCCATTCAATCTGTACGTTTAGAGACGAAAATGCTATTTCAAACTTAAGCATGACAAACCAATGAAAATGTTAATTCAGACAAATGATAGGCAAATGAAAATGCTAATATCAAACTTAAGCATGACAGACCGACAAAAATGCTATTTTAAACTTAAGTATAATAAACACTTAAACATGACAAACCAATGAAAACGCTAATTCAAATTTAAGCACAACAGACCAAGAAAAATGCTATTTCAAATTTTAAAATGAAAGATCAAGAAAATATTATTTCAAAATAAAGCATTGTAGATCGAGAGAAAATCTATTTTAAAACTTAAGCTTGACAGACTGACGAAAATCCTATTTCAAACTTAAGCATGATAGATAAAGGAAATTATTATTTCAAACTTAAGTATGACGGACCAAGGAAAATCCTATTTCAAACTTAAGCATGATAGATAAAGTAAATTATTATTTCAAACTTAAGTATGACAGACCAAGGAAAATCCTATTTCAAACTTAAACATGATAGATAAAGTAAATTATTATTTCAAACTTAAGTATAACGGACCAAGGAAAATCCTATTTCAAACTTAAGCATGATAGATAAAGTAAATTATTATTTCAAACTTAAGTATGACAGACCAAGGAAAATCCTATTTCAAACTTAAGCATGATAGATAAAGGAAATTATTATTTCAAACTTAAGTATGACAGACTGACGAAAATCCTATTTCAAACTTAAGCATGATAGATAAAGGAAATTATTATTTCAAACTTAAGTATAACAGACCAAGGAAAATGCTATTTCAAACTTAAACATGATAGATAAAGGAAATTATTATTTCAAACTTAAGTATGACAGACCAAGGAAAATGCTATTTCAAAATTAAGCATGATAGACCAACAAAAATTCTATTTCAGACTTCAGCATGACAGACCATCGACTGACTGAGCCTTTTTATAGAGTTGTGTGGATGCCTATAAAGATGTCTTGCCTAAAATTAATTTTAAAAAAAGCACCTGACAAGGAACGTTAATTTTCTTTGAAATTAATTTCTTTGGACAAAAAATGCAACCATTTCTTTTATAATTTTTTTTATTTCTTTATAGCACTTAACTTTTGGTTGTTGTTTTTTGATCAAATTTTCTCCAGAACAGAAATAAAAAAAAAAGAATATGGTTATAATTCTTTAATGTCTGTAACGAAATGAAGATTATTATTAAAAAATATAAGTTCTTGGTATGGCATAATCATGTTGATACACAGGTTCTCGCTAGAATATCGAAGTTAAGCAAAGTTGAGCCTGGTCAATACCAGATGGGTGATCATTTGGGAATACTAGGCGCTCTATGTCATCTGCCCTGACCAGGATATGCATGCGGTTTGGAACTGCATGTAAATTTGATGTTCCTTAGAAATTGTCTTTCGGTGAAAGCCAGATGCCCGCCCAGGGTGAATATAAGTTCTTGATGATTGTCCCTTAACACATGGTAAAATCATGTTTATCCACTAGTCCGTTTTGGATTACCAAAGTTAAGCGACCTTGAGCCTGGTTAAGACTTAGATGGGTGACCATTTGGGAATACCACTCAGATGTATAAAAGAACACCAATGTTGCTGGGAGTATAATCGCTGACAGACTAGACTCTTGTCATCGGAGTGGTCCAGACGATTTGTTTCACTTAATGCTATAAAACTGGGGTCAGACTGGGACCAAATACATCTGACCCTTTAACTTAGAAAGGGACTTTATCATGCTTCGTTTTTGAGAATGTATAGGAGAAAGAATGACAACAGTTTCGAAGGCTATAAGAGTTTAGTTTTTAGCAATAGTAGTAGTAGTAGTAGTAGTTGTAGTAGTCGCACTAGCACTAGCAATATTACCATCTGTATCCCCATATAACACACCGGTCATTTTGAAAGTAATTTCTGCCAAATTTGGTTCAATCATGTTGAGTAGTTTTGGAGCCTAAAAAAAAATTATTTACTGTAATATAGACTGTATTCATATTTAACAATTTCAGCTGAAAACAACAACAACAACAAAAAAACGATGTAATTCTTAGGCTAAACTATTTTTGTTTCTCTATTTTTTTCTTCTTTTTTAGTTGTCTGCCTGAATCTTCTGGGGACGCAGTTCAAGCCTCTGCCATCACACCACATTGCCTTAGTTATTTAGATAAAAGTAAGTCTTCTCTTTTCTCTTTGTCTGCCTTCATTTTATATTATTATTAACTTTTAGTTCTTTCTTCAGTGTAATAAGTCTAACTTCCAAAATATTAATAATCTTATAAAAAGTATTCTCAAATTAACTTAATCAAATAATTAAAGAAATCAAAGAAAATATTTTCATAAGTAAAAAAAGTGAAAGGGAAAATGTTGAAAAATTTCAGTTGGAACATGAGATCATCCTCCTAATTTTGGGAGGAGGGAAAGGTTTATTGCTTGTCGCCTGAGATGTCCTTACCGGGGTATACTGACGGATTTGAACAATACTATTTTATACTCGTCAAGAGTGGCTCCTCTTTGGGGGAGCTAGACTCCCCACTTCAATCTGCTGCAGCAGTTTATTAAACAAGAGATTCATTTCAAAATTCCCAGATAGTTAAAAGCTATGACAAAAACACCAAGGAACGCGGGAGAGTGCAATAGTGTCCGAAACATTGGAAAAATGGGAACATCCAAGATCAGGAAAACTGTCGGAAACATGTAAATCATCATCAACATCAGTTTAACATCTGTTTTACATGTTGGCATGTGTTGGACGTTTTCGAAATTGACTTCCAAACTAACCTATCTCTGGCCAGGTCTTTATTTATCCTTCTTTCTCTCAAGTTAATTCAAGAAAAGTAGAAAGTGGACCTAGGGTTTACTTTCAACAACCTTGTAACTCTCTTCCCGTATTTTGTTCTTTAGGGCTCACATTCCATGAGCGATGTTTCTTATAAAGGAAGAAAAATTGCTGTTTTCTGGGTCAATATCTATCTATCTATCTATCTATCTATCTATCTATCTATCTAACACTTATTGTTGGCTAGTTTTTTACCTCAAAGTAGTATTTTTTTAGCTCCTTACATCAAGTGGCTTCTTGCCTTGTCTGGAGCAATTTTCATAAAAAAATAAGTCCATCCTTACCACTTCCCCCCATGTCGTGATGCTATCATGGCCCAAGGAATATATCTTGGTGTGGATGCACTATGGAGATATCTTGGGATGAAATCTTATCAGCCTGGCACAGCGCTACAAGATACTAGACGTCAATAGTCACATTCCATTTTCAGAGTAGCGTCTGTCGATTGTCTTGAGCCCACGTTGTGATTAAGATCCTCAAGAACTTGTGGTTTGTTGTAGCTGGGGAGTAACCAGTCGCATTAGGCATTACTCATTAATTCTCTTGACTTCAGGGATGAGGAATCATTGCAACTGAAAAATTGAATGCGTGATAAAAAAAAAAGTGAACAAGACATCTTCTGATCGGTTTTTATAGTAAAATAGAATTTATTTTCTTACTGCATTTCTAAAATTCGCCCATTTCTTTTCGGTGAGATTTTAACAAAACTTTTCTTTCTTTCTTGTGACGAAAAGAGAGAGAGAGAGAGAGGGGGGGGGAGAGAGAGAGAAAGAGAACAACAAAAACAAAGGGAAGAAATACGAAAGTCATTCGTGGCTGACTACTCATAAACCTCACCAACAAACCCCCCCCCCTGCCACAGCCGGTCGTTGGAACCTGTCATCACTGACTGTCAGTTCGCAGGCAGCTTGACCTTTAGCTTCCCATACTCTATAACCTGGGTTATTTTCAAAACAAGGTTGACTTGTCTCCTCGGACAAGATGTACGGAGAATTCTAATTGACAGCTTACTTTCACTACAGCAGCAGAGAAGAGAGGGGGCTTAAAATCGGGTATAAGACGGTCTTTTGGACGTTGAAAAAAATGGTGTTATTTCTCCTATATCCAAGATTAGTCCAAGGCCACACAAAAAGGAGCGCCTCTCATTGCCTTGCGCCACAATGTTTTCCTTGTTTTATCCCTGCGAACCGATCCTGTTACCTCAACAATTTTACATCTACTAACCCAAGATCCCTAATCCATTCTTTCATCATCTGTTTGACACACTGGCATATGTTGGACGGCTTTTTAGAAATTGACTTATAAACAAACTTATCTCTGGACAAGTATTTATTAATCCCTCTCTAAAATCCATCCTCATCATTTCCTCCCATGTTTTGCTTGGCTTTCCCAGCCAACTAATCCTGCTACCTCAACTGTCCTACATCTACTAACCCAAGCACTCTTATCTATTCTTTTATCATCATATTCAGTTTAATGTCCGTTTTACATGCTGGCATGGGTTGGACGGCTTTTAGAAATTGACTTCCAAACTAACCTATCTCTAACCAGGTCTTTATTTATCCCTCTTTCATATCGATCCTCATCACTTCCTCCCATGTTTTTCATTGGCTTTCCATGCCAACTGACCCTTCTACCTCAATTGGTGTACATCTACTAACACGTGAACTCTCATCCATTCTTTCAACGTGAACATACCAACAAAGTCTCCTGTCCTGTACACATCTCTATATACTGTCCAAATGTAATCTTTCTCTGAGGTTATTAGATCTAAGCCTGTCTTTAAGACTCACGTTACACATCCATCGTATCATTCTCATATCATTAATCTCCATGCAACGCATGTCCTCAACCCTCACTGGCCAGATTTCACTTTCATACATCATCACACTGCATACACATACCTGATGGACTCTTCTCTTGGTCAAGAGTAGAAACGCTTTGCTGGTCAGTAATGGTAGAAGTCCCAAATGATATAAACTTTGTTAATTTGTTCCAATTTCTACGTGTTCCAAAAATATGTTCCAAGGGATATTGCGTTAACCTTGTCTTTCTTTTTTTTTTTTTTTTTAGTGGTCATTGATGCATCAAAACGAGGAGATTTACAAAAGGTAATTATCTATATAATAAAGTAAAGCTAGTCTGATTCTTCAATCTTTTATTGTTATAGGAGGTGCTGGGTAATAATTTATAACCTGACTCTAGGTGCAATCCTCTACCTATATAAGAGTCAGATACATCCAAAGATGGAATACTGCTGCCACATCTGAGGAGGTGCCACATTGAGCACTCTTTCCTGCTTTGACAGAATACAGAATCAACTTCAAAATTTAGTATGAGGGAGGGATATCTTCTCTGCCCTTCTGGTGCTACCAGATCAGGCTGTCTGAAGATACCGGCTTCCTGATAACTGGGTTAAGATAACAAGTGTATTAACATAAAAGGTACAAAGGTAAGGAAACTGACTGGCACTCGGCTAGACAGTTACAATACTGTCCTTTTTCTCCCTGGTGATTGTCTACTCGCACTATTTATAGTGAGAACCGGTGTAGTTTCTCTTCTGTTAGAACGGCCGGTGTAACAATAATACAATGTCGCTTCTGCTACTTAACTCATTACAATCAAAGTATTATATACTTAAGAAAAATATTTTGAAAAACCTGAACAACGCTTTTTTTTTAAATAAATAATTTATTTATTCTAAAAACTTGAGTACTTTCAGCGATACACGCCGTTTTCAAAAGTATAGGCATTTGTTTTCCCTCCTTTTTTTTGTTTAATCCGTCTTGATTTAGACATATTTGTCGCAGTCAAGTTGAAATTTGTTATAACGACTGGTGTTGAATGCCGATGAGTGGACTTTTTCATTTTATCCAACAACACGTAACCGCGTGATACACATATAGGCATTCAAAACAAATCGTCATTACATCAAGATGAATTTCAACTTGACTGCGACATTGATATTTACTGCGGTATAACCACATAACAATTTTCCCGTTTGGCATGGATTTTATGAGATTTGAAACACCTACCATTTGATAAAGAGGTCTTTCTTCGAAATATATTATGGAACACGGTCACATGCATTAGATCACTGTGTAAAAGTCCTGACTAATCAAGTAAGTTTTAATTTTTTTTTTTAAATTTAAACATTTGTTTTGTCTTATTTTTCAACGCCGACATATTTCCATTTCTTGCATTGTGATAGCCTTCTAATACTCCTCTATATACGTATTACACACAATGCTTTAAGCAAACTACCTCTTCTTATTGATTATTTTATTGTTTTTTTTTTGGTGTTCATTTATTTATTTATTTTTATTTTTTTTGTTTAAAGGGCATTGAACTCTCTTAAGACTGAAGGAAGAACAAGTAATGCCTTTTAGTATAAAGAAAGATTTCTCGTTTTGGTATAAAGAGAGACTTCTCGTTTTAGTATAAAAAGATACTTCTGATTTTGGTATAAAGATAGACTTCTAGTTTTGATATCAAGAGAGACCTCTTTATCAAATGGTAGATGCTCCAAATCTCTTGCCCATATTTCAAGAGATTTGAAATATCTATTTGATAAAGAGGTCTTACCTCGAAATATGTTATGGAACACGGTCACACACATTAGATAACTGTGTAGAAGTCTTGCCTAATCAAGTAAGATTTACTAAAAAAACAAAAAATACACTTATTTTTGTCTTACTTCCCAATGCCGACATATTTCCATTCCTTACATTGTGATAGCCTTCTAATACTCCTTTATATACGTATTATGCGCAATGCTTCAAGCAAACTACATCTCCTTATTAAGATAATTTTAATTCAAGTTGAAGGTAAAATCTTTTTATAGCAATTTTTAATAATCATCCGGACAACACACAAACAGCTAACACCACACTTGCTGTTATGTAAGATTTTAAGGAAAAATAAATAGTAAGTCCCATTTCGATTCCGATTTATTGGTCCCCCGATTTATAAAATCAGGGGACTTATGTTTTGAGGTATGTCCGTCCGTCCGTCCGGATTTTTCTCCGCAACCATCCATTGAATTTCTCTGAAATTTTGCATGAAGTTTTAACTTTGGTCAGGTTAGAAAGTGACATTCTCCGATGTTTGAAATAAAATCTGGTTAGCCCCCAGGGGGTCAAAAGACCCCGAAATGGCAAAAAATGACATTTTTTGCCCACTAACTTTTCATCCATCTATTCAATTTCTCTGAAACTTGACCAAAATGTGGAGGCAATTGTTTCTAATAGAAAATAAGTATCGCTGACCTTGGAAAAAATCTGGTTCGCGCCCCCAGGGGGTCAAAAGCCCCCAAAATGGCAAAAATGACCCTTTTCTCCCATAACGTTTGATCCATACATTCAATTTTTCTGAAACTTGGCCAAAATGTAGAGGCAATTGTTCTGGATATAAAATGAGCATCCTTGACCTCAGAAAAATTCTGGTTCGCGCCCCCAGGGGGTCGAAGGGAGTCAAAAATGCCCCAAATTTCCCAAATTTATTGCATTTTACACTCGCCACATCGAGTCACATACAGAGGGGGACCACGCACGCGCGGCTTGTTATTTTTGTTTCTTCCAGCTTACAACCTACCCGGCACTCTGCATTGCCCCCAACCTTTTTAAAAACATACTACTAAATTATTTTACGTTTTTTTTTTCTTCTCTTTCCCTAGTTGCATGACCTGCATCAAAATAATGCCAACTTTTTAACTCAGGATGAGCATGGATTGACTGCACTTCACCATGCTGCCATTACTGGCCACAAAGATATTGTCAAGTACCTCATAGAAAATGGTAAGTAACTTTTCACAGCTGCATATGAAAATATTACTTACGGTGTTAATCTGTTTTCAAAAGTTAAAAAGAATTGCAAATACCTTATAGAAAATGTTAAGTAGCATTTCATAATTATAGAACACCAGAGGAATACCCGTCCCGTGACAGGTAAAATTTATTCCGCGAACAGAACAGTTTTGCACCACTTTTATGTCCCCTTACTGATACTAAAATCAAGATCTAAGCCGTATGTCTAGAAGCCTTATTTTAATGTTGATCAAAATCCATTACATGATTTTGATTCTAGAAAATGTCTAAAATTCAAGGCTTAAGCTGAAGGGGTCTTAAGAAGAAATTGAGATTCAGGGTATCTTGCCTAATTGCTGTCTAATGACTATGGATCAAATTCACTGCAAATCTGATATATTTGAATGTTCAAATGAGATGTTGTGAACATATTATGTCCCCTAAAAACCCTTTAAAATACTCCAAAGGAACTAAAATTTGGGGAATATTTATTAATTGATGTCTAATACTTGTTAAGATTTCACAATAATCAGAGGTATCTGAATTTTCGCGAATAATCACATGGCAAAAATTAAATTTTTAGAAGCAAAGAAAGGGAGGCTTAAGTAGTAAGTGAACCTTGGGTTTACTTTCGGCATCCTTGTAACTCTCGCTTCACTTAATTTGGGCTTTAGTCCTCACATTCCATGATGTTTCTGACAAAAGGGGAAGAATTGCTGTTTTCTTGGTCGGAATCAATCAATAGAACACTTATCCTTGGCTAATTTTGTACCTTCAAGTGGTATTTTATTTTAGCTCCTTACATCAAGTGGCTTCATGCCTTGTCTGGAGTGATTTCCATAAAATAAAAAAAAGCAAAGAATTTTTTTCACTTTTAATAGGCACAAAAGAACATTGTTCTTACCATTTTTGTGACTAAAACAGGAATTAATCTACAGGCGCATAGATACTTAATTTACAAATTCAGGAGAAAGAGCGGATTAGTCTTTAAATAAAACTTATCTTGCATATTTTTTATTTTTTCTAAAACTTTACTCGCTTATATGTTCTTCGAGTGAGATTCTATTTACGTATTTGTTTGTTTTCTATTTTCGTTGTTTTTTTTTATATTTTGGGTAAGTTTTACGTCGATTAGTTGTTTCGGTTTTTACCGTAAGATTTACGTCGATTAGTTGTTTCGGTTTTTACTGTAAGATTTACGTCGATTAGTTGTTTCGGTTTTTACCGTAAGTTTTACGTCGATTAGTTGTTTCGGTTTTTACCGTAAGATTTACGTCGATTAGTTGTTTCGGTTTTTACCGTAAGATTTACGTCGATTAGTTGTTTCGGTTATTACCGTAAGATTTACGTCGATTAGTTGTTTCGGTTTTTACCGTAAGATTTACGTCGATTAGTTGTTTCGGTTTTTACCGTAAGATTTACGTCGATTAGTTGTTTCGGTTTTTACCGTAAGATTTACGTCGATTAGTTGTTTCGGTTATTACCGTAAGATTTACGTCGATTAGTTGTTTCGGTTTTTACCGTAAGATTTACGTCGATTAGTTGTTTCGGTTTTTACCGTAAGATTTACGTCGATTAGTTGTTTCGGTTTTTACCGTAAGTTTTACGTCGATTAGTTGTTTCGGTTTTTACCGTAAGATTTACGTCGATTAGTTGTTTCGGTTTTTACCGTAAGATTTACGTCGATTAGTTGTTTCGGTTTTTACCGTAAGATTTACGTCGATTAGTTGTTTCGGTTTTTACCGTAAGATTTACGTCGATTAGTTGTTTCGGTTTTTACCGTAAGATTTACGTCGATTAGTTGTTTCGGTTTTTACCGTAAGATTTACGTCGATTAGTTGTTTCGGTTATTACCGTAAGATTTACGTCGATTAGTTGTTTCGGTTTTTACCGTAAGATTTACGTCGATTAGTTGTTTCGGTTATTACCGTAAGATTTACGTCGATTAGTTGTTTCGGTTTTTACCGTAAGATTTACGTCGATTAGTTGTTTCGGTTTTTACCGTAAGATTTACGTCGATTAGTTGTTTCGGTTTTTACCGTAAGATTTACGTCGATTAGTTGTTTCGGTTTTTACCGTAAGATTTACGTCGATTAGTTGTTTCGGTTTTTACCGTAAGATTTACGTCGATTAGTTGTTTCGGTTTTTACCGTAAGATTTACGTCGTCGTGTATAAAGGAAACCAATTGTAGTTGTATAAAAAAATAAAATACCTATCATTCCCCCGAGCAATGTCAGGTAGCCCTGCTAGTAAACATTTTTTAAAAAGACCAAATCTTAAATTAGTCGCTTTCTACTCGCTACAGGTTAAACTGTATTACTACTTGTGGTGATATTCCCTTTGGTTTATAATGGACTATTCCAATGATTTTATTCTTTCATTTCTGTATTACCTTCGACTATTAATAAACAGAAAGAGAGAGAGAGAGTGTTATCATCACAACGTTTTGGCTGCTGTAACCTCCGGCCTTCTTCGGGTGTATCTCTTCGAACTCGGAAATGTACATATATATGTATATTAAGACAGGCTTCATTAAAATCCACGGAGTTCTGCTTTTTTGAGATTTTCTTGGTTAGTCGTTCGACTCTTCGAGCGATTTTACGATCGTGTGGTAGTAACTGGTGCAGTATAGCACCCATCGTTATGGTTTGGGTCAAATCTCGAGCGCTTTCTGACGTCTCGTCCATCTTCAGAAAATCTCAAAAAAGCCGAACTCCATGGATTTTAATGAAGCCTGTCTTAATAACAATTTGCTGCCAAACTATACGTATATATGTATATGTATATATGTATATCTGTATATATATATATATATATATATATATATATATATATATGTATATGTATGTCTATATATATATACAGGGTTGGCCAAAATAAGGGTCCTATCTTTAAATTTGAATAACTTGAATTTGAATAACTTCCACAAAATAAAAGTTAAACTCACCAAACTTTATGTGTGTGTAGACTGACCCTTCCGAGATTTTTTGAAATAAACAAAACAAATTTTAGCCGAAAAACACTTCTTAAAACTTACAAAAACTAAAGTATTGTTTTTTACACTGTTTTGAGTTTTTTAAGCAAAAATAATGTTTTCTAAATGAGGGTACGTTCCTTAGGGCTAATACGGCTCATGCTTGCTTCGGAAGGGGTCCTTTACTTATTCTAAAAAAAAAAATTTTTTTAAATCAATAAATAAAAAAGTTATGAATTTTTAAAAATAGGACCCTTATTTTTGCCCACCCTGTATATATATATATGGTACATGTATTATATTAGTTTCTGTAGATGTAAATCCGTTGAAACTCCAGTGTTTATATATATATATATGCGAAGTTCTTGTCTACGTGACCTGTTGAACACTATTAAGACGGCTGACTATATTGTCCGCTTCATGACATAAATAGTATTATTTCTCGACTTATCGCATAGCTGTTGAATTGGCCATTTGTTTGGAGCGCTGGAAAATAAATCTAAGGTGATCTGTGTCCGTCCGGTGTTTAAATGGTGCGACCAGTGGAACAGTTATCTTCCACACTGATGATTCCATTAAGATGAAACGTATACGTAAAAGTTTGTGCAATATAATTATTTTTCATTAAATAATTATTTATAGCCCCCTTTTGGGTGGGTTCTTTAAGAGAAAATAAAATAAGCTGTCTAATTTAAGCTAAAATGCGAAATTCCTCTCCACGTGACTTGTTGAACACTGTTAAGACGGCTAACTATATTATCTGCTTTATGGCATAAATAGTATTTATTTCTCGGCTTGTCACATAGCTGTTGGATTGGACATTTGGTTCGAGGACTGGAAAATGAATCAACGGTTATTCGTGTCCAGGGTGCGAATCGTGTGACCGGCTGAGCAGTTATCTTCCACACTGATGATTCCATGAGGATGAAACGTATACGTAAATGTTTGCGGATAATAATTAAATATTTATTATTAAATAATTATATAAAATATAAAATAAACATGTTTTTATCGAGTACACCTTGCATTGAACAATCGAAGATGAAATAGATTTGTCATCCGCACATCTCTCTCTCTCTCTCTCTATATATATATATATATATATATATATATATATATATATATATGAAGAAGAAGAATGGAAAGGAATTAGAGAAGCAAAGGCCAAATCATAATTCAATTCAATTGCTCAGAGCAAGGTATATTCCGCGAAAAGGCAATTTATTCAAGTTAAATTTTCCTTAAGCCAGGCTTTTCAAAGATCAAAATCTTATCATCAGAGGAAGTCGCTGGGATAGATAAGTTGGCAAAGACCAAGATTTAAAATTTGAAAAAATAAAATAAAAGTTGTAGGGAAAGAAACACAGGGCAAAACTCCTTTGCTTTTCTAATTCCTTTCCATTCTTCTTCATATCTACCTGCTCTATCCTGGATATTGAGCTGTATACTTTTCACAATAGGTTTTACCTTTCCTAAAAGTTCGCTTTTAGTACACCACTTTATATATATATATATATATATATATATATATATATATATATATATATATATATATATATATATAATGATTTGTCATCCGCACATCTTTATCTCTCTTCCTTCATTTATCTTTATAATTGCTCTATCTCGTATATTGAGATTAGATCATTTTACTGTAGGTTTAATTCTCTGAAATGATACTTTTAGTCTCATATTTTATTAAATAATTATACATATATATATATATATATATATATATATATATATATATATAATGAAGAAGAATGGAAAGGAATTAGAGAAGCAAAAGTCAAATCATAATTCAATTCAATTGCTCAGAGCAAGGTATATTCCGCAAAAAAGGCAATTTATTCAAGTTAAATTTTCCTTAAGCCAGGCTTTTCAAAGATCAAAATCTTATCATCAGAGGAAGTCGCTGGGATAGATAAGTTGGCAAAGGCCAAGATTTAAAATTTAAAATTTGAAAAAATAAAATAAAATAAAAGTTGTAGGGGGGAAGAAACACAGGGCAAAATTCTGCCCGAATGCAAGCAAATGTCCGATTGCTAAAAAGTCCGGTGTCGAAAACCTGCTCTATCCTGGATATCTAGCTATATACTCTTCACAATAGGTTTCACTTTTCCTAAAAGTTCGCTTTTAGTACACCACTTTATATATATATATATATATATATATAGCATAGATTTATGTAAACACCTTTACATGATCAATCTGTGTTCCAAGAAATCAACAAACAACATAGTTATGTACGATCGTTTCAAAGACCATGTATTTTTATTATTACCATTTGATATCATCGTCATCAGAGGGTAGAGACACTACACACCCACATGCACACAAATGGTATTTTATACATTTCAATAGATTTTGTATTCCATTATTCAGATAAGAATGAAAATTGACAAAAAATTAAAACATAATTAATTAGAAAATTAATTATGTTTTAAGAACTTAGCTAATTTACACCTGGTGTTTATTATGACCGGAATTATTTGTCTTATCTGATGAAGTAAATTAATTTCCTTTATTTTCTGCTTCGAGGATATTAGCTTTGCATTTTCCATTTTCAAGAAAGCCCAAATTAATGAGATTTTATAATGTTGAAAGATCTCAATAATAACTATTTTTAAATATTGAATTAGGTAAAAAAAAAAATTTTTTTTAATAAGAATGGATATTTTTTAAGATGCGTCTGTACAATATACACACTTAGGATAAAAATCTTATTTCAAACTTAAGATGGACAGACCAAGGAAACGTAAGTGTGACAGATAATTTGACTGGTTGATCGTGCTTACTGTAGAGATGTGTCCATACAATTTGTGCAATTTTTGAAAAGGGGGGAGTTTCTCTCGCAATATCAAAATATTTTCCACCATCACGGATTCTATTAACAAGAGACGAAAGATTCACTGAAATAGTAATTTTTTGCAGAAAAATATCGCATATATTGAAAAATATCGCATTTATTGAAAAATATTGCATATATTGAAAAATATCGCATATATATATTGCGATATAAATATACTGAAAAATATTGCATATATATATTGCGATATATATATATTGAAAAATATCGCATATATTGTCTTCAATTATTTGGGTATTTTTCATCTCCTCTTTCATCATTCCGGTCTTTTATGCATCACATACAACTTTATTAAATAAAAATAATAATTAAACTAATAATAAAATTAATAATAATAAAAAAAATAATTTTCAAAATATATTCCAGCTATTTGAATCCATAAAAAAAATTAATAATAATAAAAAAAATAATTTTAAAAATATATTCCAGCTATTTGAATCTATAAAAAAAATTAATAATAATAAAAAATTCAAATTATAAAATATATTCCAGCTATTTGAATCTATAAAAAAATTAATAATAATAAAAAATTTAAATTATAAAATATATTCTAGCTATTTGAATCTATAAAAAAAATTAATAATAATAAAAAAATTCAAATTATAAAATATATTCCAGCTATTTGAATCTATAAAAAAAATTAATAATAATAAAAAATTCCAATTATAAAATATATTCCAGCTATTTGAATCTATAAAAAAAATTAATAATAATAAAAAAAATTCAAATTATAAAATATATTCGAGCTATTTGAATCTATAAAAAAAATTAATAATAATAAAAAATTCAAATTATAAAATATATTCCAGCTATTTGAATCTATAAAAAAATTAATAATAATAAAAAATTCAAATTATAAAATATATTCCAGCTATTTGAATCTAAAAAAAAAATTAATAATAATGAAAAAAATTAAATTATAAAATATATTCCAGCTATTTGAATCTATAAAAAAAATTAATAATAATAAAAAAATTCAAATTATAATATATATTCGAGCTATTTGAATCCATAAAAAAATGAATAATAATAAAAAAAATTCAAATTATAAAATATATTCCAGCTATTTGAATCTATAAAAAAAATTAATAATAATAAAAAATTAAATTATAAAATATATTCCAGCTATTTGAATCTATAAAAAAAAGTAATAATAATAAAAAATTCAAATTATAAAATATATTCTAACTATTTGAATCTACAAAAAAATTAATAATAATAAAAAAATTAAATTATAAAATATATTCTAACTATTTGAATCTAAAACAAAAATTAATAATAATGAAAAAAATTAAATTATAAAATATATTCTAACTATTTGAATCCAAAAAAAAATTAATAATAATGAAAAAAATTAAATTATAAAATATATTCCAGCTATTTGAATCCATAAAAAAATTAATAATAATAAAAAAAAATAATTTTAAAAATATATTCCAGCTATTTGAATCTATAAAAAAAAGTAATAATAATAAAAAATTTAAATTATAAAATATATTCTAACTATTTGAATCTACAAAAAAATTAATAATAATAAAAAAATTAAATTATAAAATATATTCTAACTATTTGAATCTAAAAAAAAAATTAATAATAATGAAAAAAATTAAATTATAAAATATATTCCAGCTATTTGAATCCATAAAAAAAATTAATAATAATAAAAAAAATAATTTTAAAAATATATTCCAGCTATTTGAATCTATAAAAAAAAGTAATAATAATTAAAAAATTCAAATTATAAAATATATTCTAGCTATTTGAATCCATAAAAAAAATTAATAATAATAAAAAAAATAATTTTAAAAATATATTCCAGCTATTTGAATCTATAAAAAAAGTAATAATAATAAAAAAATTCAAATTATAAAATATATTCCAGCTATTTGAATCCATAAAAAAAATTAATAATAATAATAATAAAAAATTAAATTATAAAATATATTCCATATATATATATTATTATTATTGTCGTCGTCTTGCAGAACTAACCGACCAACAGACAGAGCCTCTTATAAAGATGCGTGAACATCTAAAAGAAAAAAAAAATTTTCAGTTTTAAAATCTAAAATTATTTAGATTTGTTATATTTCAGTTTTCTGTTTGAAAAGATTCATTCATTTTGCTACAAAAAATTACGAGCTGAATGCTATATAACCGATCATTATACTGTTCTTCTTTCTTTTACAGCCCCAGCTGTGATACTAAATAGAGTTGATTATGAAAAGTAAGTATATATATATATATATTCATTCATTTATTTATCAAAGTATGTTTAGACAGCAAACCTTCCTTTATACATGTTCCACTGTATCAAATAAAATTTATCGGACAAAAATAACAAAGTGCAACGAGCCATGTAAAAAGAAAGTTAAAAGATGTTTATGCCTATATACCATCTTAATATTTGTCCTAGGCGACTTTCAACCTGGATATGGTAGGCATAGCCCCTGCCTCCTCTGGTAAGCTGGTACATCTTTTGCTGGGTCCCACTAGAGTGAAAAATTCCATGTTATTGATGTTTCACACTCGAATGTCCCCTCACATCCTCTGCTGCTAACGTGAGAAGAAATTATCCAAATATCAGTGGCCATGATGCATCCGGCATTGCCGTGAATTGTTTGGTCGTCTGCAGGCTGACCACGACTTCTGATAGCCTGTTCCGCGGTGCAATGACTCCAACCGAAAAAGGTGCATTCTGACGATTAAGCCAAAATCATCGCAGGTACAGCTTCGCGGAGTTTTCATGAAGCCGTTTCTGCGGCGCTGGTGTGAAGAAGAGGTCATGAGGAATATTGTAGTTGCCGCAAAGCCGTTTTTGCGGCGCCGGTGTGAAGAAGAGGTTATATTGTAGTTGCCGCACATAATGTTAAATGTGAGGCTGAGATCGCCATGCAGCTGCTGCCGCTTACACTCCAACGAATACAGTTTCAACATCTGGTCTCAACATTATTTTGGAAAATCTCATGTGGTTCATAATCACAGCATGGAACCTCGTATCCAAGAAGACATTACTATTTCAAAGGCCAGCCCATTTTTTAGGTGGTCTTTTTGTCTTATCTCAATATTTCTCCCACCGCAGGCCTGTCGACTGCATACAAAACATTCACTATTTAATTTTGAATACAGAATGGATTATCCCTCCAAAGCAAACCACAACTCCAGTTTAAAACAAGTAACAATGTTTTATTTTGAGAATTCACAGTGATATTCGTTTTCTTCTACCAAATGCAAACAGTCCATTAGCTTAAGGTTCATCTGTCTCCTTTACCAACTGACCCCCTCTGCTGAAATTTATATAGATACTGGTGTCATTTGGGGGTAGACCACACGGCCAGGTCACTTGAAAAAGCTAAGGTGTGTTATCACTCGATATAAAAACTTACTGACCAGGAGGTCTTGTATCTGGAGTGGACATTCATTTTTCTAGGTCTCAAGTGGCCCATAATCACAGGATGGAACCTCGTATCCAAGAAGACATTACTATTTCAAAGGCCAGCCCATTTTTTTAGGTGGTCTTTTTGTCTTATCTCAATATTTCTCCCACCGCAGGCCTGTCGACTGCATACAAAACATTCACTATTTAATTTTTAATACAGAATGGATTATCCCTCTAAAGCAAACCACAACTCCAGTTTAAAACAAGTAACAATGTTTTAATTTGAGAATTCACAGTGATATTAGTTTTCTTCTACTGAATGCAAACAGTCCATTAGCTTAAGGTTCATCTGTCTCCTTAACCAACTGACTCCCTCTGCTGGAATTTATACAGATACTGGTGTCATTTGGGGGTAGACCAAACGGCCAGCCCACTTGAAAAAGCTAAAAACTTATTGACCAGGGGGTCTTGCATCTGGAGTGAACATTCATTTTTCTAGGTCTCAAGTGGCTCATGATCACAGGATGGAACCTCGTATCCAAGAAGACATTACTATTTCAAAGACGCCAGCCCATTCCTTGTGTGGTCTTTTCTTCTTAGCTAAATATTTTCCCATTGCTGGTCTGCCATCTGCAGCATGCATCTATGCATTCCATTAAATATGCAACATTGCACATATTTATACAGGTAGTTACAGCAAGTTATAGATAAAATTTACGAATAATATTCATCACGAAAAAATAAATGACGGTATTGCTTTTCTTGTTTTCAGGGGTCAAACTGCATTACACAAAGCTGCCTGCTACCAATGTCGGGCAATCTGTTATCTGCTGGTGGAAGCGGGAGCCTCAGTGACTAAGACAGACTTTCAGGTAAAATTCTGCTATTTTGAAACCTCATTGCTACCTATCTCTGACCCCGCCCCCGCCCCCAACTGAGTGGGGGTTTGGATCCAATCGATCGTACCCGGTGGGGGGAGGTGGGGTCAGTGACGCTCTGGAGGCACCTTTGTTATTACCTTTTTGTCTCTTACTAAAATGTGAGAAAATTATATAGTCGCTTTTAACAGTAAAAAGATATTATTAAAAAAAAAAAACGTTACTGCACATGTGCACTTATCTGGCCCAAAATTAACTTCCACTCTATGTGGACATGTCTGTCTGTCTGTCTGTCTGTCTGTGTGTGTCTCTCTCTCTCTATCTCTGTCTGTCTCTCTCTCTCTCTCTGTCTCTCTTTCTCTCTCTCTCTCTGTCTCTCTCTCTCTTTCTCTCTCTCTCTCTCTCTCTCTCTCTGTAGATGGGCATGTCTATTTCACTCTTTCTATGTGTCTGAACATATTTGTCTCTCTCTCTCTCTTTCTGTCTCTTTCTCTCTCTCTGTCTCTCTCTCTGTCTCTCTCTCTCTCTCTGTCTCTCTGTCTCTCTCTCTCTCTCTGTCTCTCTCTCTCTCTCTCTCTGTAGATGGTCATGTCTATTTCACTCTTTCTATGTGTCTGAACATGTTTGCCTGTCTCTCTATCTTTCAATGTAGCCGGACATGTCTGTCTGTCTGCCATGTCACTATTTTTCTCTTTCTTTCTTTCGCTCTCTCTTTCTCTCTCTCTCTCTCTCTCGGTGGGTGGGCATGTTTGTCTCTTTCTCTTTATTTCTCACTCTTTCTATGTAGATGGTCTATCTCTGTGTAAATGGGCATGTCTCTCTCTCTCTCTCTCTCTCTCAATAGATATGGGTGGGCATCTCTGTCTGTCTCTTTCTCTCTCTCTCTTTTCATGTGAGTTGGTGTCTCTCTCTTTCTCTCTCTCTTTCTCTCCCTCTTTCCCCCCCTCTCTCTTCCCTTTTCCTCTCTCTCTCTCTCATGCCACAAAAGATACGATTGAAACAAAAGAAATGACTTTCTTTTGCCTTCATGCTGATAAAAAAATTGTTTATAAACAGATTTTTTAATCTTTCTGATCAAATCAGATTTGTTTTCCTTTCATGATGAAAATTTAATTTTTTAGACAGAAAAGTTTGATGTGACAAAGTTATCAATTGAGTTTATCGAACTTCCGGTTTATCGATAATTTTGTTTTTATCTTTTGGTTAAATGCAATTAATTTTCAAGCTTATTATTATGAAATAATTGCATTTCAAGCGATTATTCTTTCAAGTTTTTAATGCTTTATTAAATCTGATTGCGATTTTATCTTCTTTTTTTTTCCAGGGACAGAGCCCAAGGCAACAAGCTCTTCTCGCTGATGACATTGAACTAGCAAACTATTTTAAAAGTTAGTAGCCATTTTGTTTTTTCTTTCTTTTTTCCCTTTTTTCTTTCTTTCTTTTTCCTTTTTTCTTTCTTTTTTCCCTTTTTTCTTTCTTTCTTTTTCCTTTTTTCTTTCTTTCTTTTTCCTTTTTTCTTTCTTTTTCCTTTTCTCTTTTTCCTTTTTTTTTCTTTTTCCTTTTTTTCCCCTTTTTCTTTCTTTCTTTTTCCCCTTTTTCTTTCTTTCTTTTTCCTTTTTTCTTTCTTTCTTTTTCCTTTCTCTTTTTTCTTCTTTCTCTTTTTTTTTTGTTTCTTTTCCTCCTGTTCTTTTTCTTTCATTCTCTTTTTCTTCCTTTGTTTCTTTTTCTCTTTAATTTTTTTCTTTTTTCCTTCTGTTCCTTTTTTCTTTCATTTTCTTTTTCTCCTTTTCTTTCTTTTCTTTTTTCTTTTTCTTCAAGGCTGTATTGTTTTTTTTTCTTTTTGTAGAGATGTTTTGCCATCCTTCCACATATAATGCCTGTTATTCCTAAATTGTCACCCATCTGGTACTGGCCATACTCAACGTTACTTAACTTCAACATGGTGTATCAATGTGATCATGCCGTAGATTATGCACATAGAACAATTATTTAACCAGTAATTTTAAATAAGTTTAATCTATAAAGACTTGTATGTTTTGCTTTCTCTCCTGTGTATTGAATAATTTAATATTTTTTAAATCATATTTTTAATGTTTTTTAAATCATATTTTTAATGTCTTTTTAATCATATTTTAATGTCTTTTTAATCATATTTTTAATGTCTTTTTAATCATATTTTTAATGTCTTTTTAATCATATTTTAATGTCTTTTTAATCATATTTTTAATGTCTTTTTAATCATATTTTTAATGTCTTTTTAATCAAGCTAAATTTAATTAAATTCTAGAAGTCATTTTAATTTTTATTTCGCATATCTTTCTGTTTTGCTGCAAGCAATAGAAATGTTTACCCTTTCATTTCCTGCAAAATTTACGCTCTTTTTTTTTTAACATAGTTCATCCCAAACAAGGCAGGCTACCACTGTAGACGTAAGGGGCTACTGAGAAAAAAGGGTGAAGCTTTGGAGAGGGCATAAACCTAAATTAGGAGCTGCGCAGCGAGATGTCTGTTTACATTAGTTTTAAATTTCTGCATGTCAGTACCGTCGGGAAAACAGGGAGCAGGGAGAGAGTTCCAGAGTCCAGCAGCACGAGGAAAGAAGCTTTTGGAGTAGAAAGCTCTTCGGCATCTGGGGACCTCCACAGTGAATGAATGGATTGGTCTAGTGAATTTACGTCAGGGGGGTACCAGAGCAGCAAGCTCATCAGAGCACAATCCATTGAAGTATTTGTAAAACAGGCACAAGGAAGACACATTGAGGCGATGGGACAGAGGCTGGAGCTTGGTGCACAGTGAGGGACCTATCAAGGTGGCGACTCTTTTTTGGACCTTGTCTAAGAGGGAGAGACTAGTGGATGATGCCCCAGCCCAGATGTGGCAACAATACTTCATGCATGGGTGGATGGTGGCTTTGTAAAGATATAGGATAATGTCAGGTGTGAGAAGTTTACTAGCACGGTAGAGGGAGCCCACCTTCTTTGCAGCAGCCCTGGCAATATTTTCAATGTATTTATTCCAATTCATGTTATCTGTGAAAGTTGGGCCGAGGAGTTTGAATGATGAACTCACAGGTAGAGTGTTATTTGCCATGACAATCGGTGGTTGAAGAGGTTTCTTGTAGTTATTGAAGGAAAGTAGCTTTGTCTTTGCGGCATTAAAAGTTACCGTCTATTTTTTATCCCATTCCACTACAGACTGGAGGTCATTTTCTAAGGACTACGCAACAAATTGATGTGTTTCCCTGGTATGGAACTGCAAATTAATCATAATACTTAATTTTTAAGTTATTTAATGTGACAAAAATCTGTGAGAAAGAAAATTAACGTTTTTTTTTATCTTAGAGAATCAGATAAACAACTACATTTCTTTTTACATTCATATTAGCCTATTTATTTCTTTGAACTATTGCATTTTCAAAATTTGTCCTTTTGTTTCATCATCATCATCATCATCATCATCCGGTGTTGGTATTTAGGGTACTGCTAGTGTCCTGGACTCCAAAGTTTGGCAACTCCAGACATCGTCTCATGCCTTCTCTCCATTAGGTCCTATCGAAAGAGTTGCCATCAGTCAGGATGCATGCAGTTATATGATCTTCCTATGCACTTAAGCCAGGCTTTCCTTGGTCTACCATTCTCCCGCGTTATGCAGTTGATGCAAGAGGTGGCACACTGTACGTCGAGCACGTTAGACATTCGTAATCCTACCAATACCAAGTTTCTGATGATGTACAGTTGCAGCACAAAAGAACCATAATACTTGACTTCTGTCTTTAAACTTTAATGAAAGCCAGAAATAACTTACTAAAATCCTAAAATAGACGATTCAATGAGTTGGACAATTATCTAAAATATAAAGTTATCTTATCGGATTTTAAGAGTCAGATTTAAATAGCAACGCATCAGCCAAATCAACATTTGATTCTGACTAGCCAGTCATGTTTGAAATTTATCACTGTGGTATTTGCAAGAAAAAGGTACCCCATTCTGCTCCAATTTTTTAAAATTAATTGTTCCAATCCAGAATATATATATAATGGTTACATTATTCACAAATGCCCTAAAAATATAAATAAAATTATGTCCTTAATAAAAAACACCTTTAATCATTTTTCAGTTTATTTTTGCTATCAGATAAACAACTACATTTCTTTTTACATATATATTAGCCTATTTATTTTTTTTAATTATTGCATTTACAAAATTAAAGTTTTTGCTTGTTTAGAACCACAAAAAGAACCATAATGAATGACTTTTGTCTTTAAACTTTGATTCAAGCCAGAAATAGCTTTATATTCTTCGGAAATTATTCTTCAAAGAAATTAGCATGCAAAAGAATCATGCTAACAAAACCAGAAAATGCTTTCTTAATTCCATTTTGCATTAGAAATTAACAAAAACTAGCTGCTCAAAGAGACTCAATTCAATCAATTAGACAATTAGTACTTTTCTGTTGTGAAGTGGATCCATATCTTAAAGGCTTCAAAATTACTTTTTAATTTTCACAATTTTAAACTAAAGTCTTCCTTTTCCTCCTTGTACCATATTCTTTGCACTAAAAAAATGTAATTCGTTTTGGTTTCTTTCAAAAACTACTTATTCCGGCTAGGAGGATGTTTAGAATGGCGACAATTTTCGTTTATGGTGTAAACAGCTCAAGCCGCTTACGAAATTAATAAAAATAAATTTTCACATTGCTCTGCCTATTTCAGATAAACATTTATATTTCTTAAATACATATTAACCTATTTATTTATTAAAATTACTTAATATCACAATAGTACGTAGACTAATTTGACTTATAACACCTACATTTTTCACATTTCTCTGCCTATTTCAGATAAACATTTATATTTCTTAAATACATATTAACCTATTTATTTATTAAAATTACTTAATATCACAATAGTACGTAGACTAATTTGACTTATAACACCTACATTTTTAATACACAAAAATGACTGGCATGTATTTACTATTGTGACCGTTAAATTATTTAATGTATTTTAGTTAAATTAGAAGCCAAGTTTCATTAGATTATAGAAGTTCTTTGGGTTCTATTCATTTGTGTTTATTTATTTTTTGTGAAAGGTGAAAGTATTGGTTGCTGCCAGCAAAGACGTTCCTGTTTACGCTCTTGTTTCAGACAACATTTATTTATAAAGAAATCAAAGACTTATTTTATACATGCAGTACGCCTGAAACAAGAATTTAAAAAAAAAATTGTACGAATATTTACTGAATTCTTGCGTATTGATTTTTAACAAAGTGAAACAAATAAAGAGAAGAAATTTTTTTATTTATATTTTCTTTATTGTCTATTTTTCAACATTGCCTCAGGATCAAAGAATTTCTTCTTTTTTTTTTTCGTTTTTAATTTCGTTTCTTCCTCTATCGAAATAACAGAGACTTTCGAACAAGATGGGGCTCACTAAGATGCGCTCTCACTAGTGCAAATAGAATCGATGGGAAAGAAAATGGATAACCTTGACATTAAAGAAAAACGCCTTTAAGAGTTTAAACAATTTTTACAACTATTTTAAAGATGTAATTGCTCAATAGACTGGTAACTAGTCAAATTGAATGTTTACTTTTTTCTCAATGACATAAAATATATTGACCATACATACACTCACACTCACACACACACTCACACACACATATATATATATGTGTGTGTGTGTGTGTGTGAAAAAAGACAAACGGAAAACAGGTTAAAATGTAGGAGAAAAACAAAAACAAGAGATTTGACCGGTTTCGTTCGTATTAACTTTTTCTGAAGACGTCCGTTAATACGAACGAAACCGGTCAAATCTCTTGTTTTTGTTTTAAATAAATAAAATAATAATGATAATAATATCTAAACACTAAACCCAAGAACCATTCTGCAATATGGTAGCTAGCAATAAAATTATATAGGAATTAAAATTGCATTAAAAAAAAAAAATAAATAAATAAATAAAAATTAAAAAATAAAGCCTTAGTACCTTTGGTACCAGAAAGGTAAGTAGATAAGAGGAAGGAAACCTAGCCATGCAGATATAAATACCCAATATATAGTCTAAAGAAGCTTTGAGTCATTTTAAACAAAAACAAAAAAAGAAGTAAAATGCAGTTTAAATTCCCAGAGAAACTAACTAAATCTAAGATATTGCAGACATAACATTCGTTGGAAAATTCATAAATAAATAAATAAATAAATAAGTAAATGAAATAAAAAGGGGGGTTAAGTATCTAACAGTGTAACAAAAACAGGAGACCATAAGCGTCTAATATTAACACGGGGATCATCAGCTGTTTACAAGTTTATATTATATATTATATATATATTTATTATATATATATATATGTATTATATATATATATATATCATATATATATATTATATTATATATATATATATTATATTATATATATATATTATATTATATATATATTATATTATATATATATTATATTATATATTATATATATATATTATATATATTTATATATATTATATATATATATATATTATATATATATATATTATATATATTTATATATATTATATATATATATATATTATATATATTTATATATATTATATATATATATATATATATTATAGATATTATATATATATATTATATATTTATATATATTATATATATATATATATATATTATAGATATTATATATATATATTATATATTTATATATATTATATATATATATATATATATTATAGATATTATATATATATATTATATATTTATATATATATTATATATATATATTATATATATATTATATATATTTATATATATATTATATATATATATTATATATATATATTATATATATATATTATATTATATATATATTATATATATTATATTATATTATATATATATATTATATTATATATATATTATATATATTATATTATATTATATATATATATTATATTATATATATATATATATATTATATATATATATTATATATAGTTTAATATATATATATATATATATATATATATATATATATATAGTTTATATATATATGATATATAGTTTAAATATATATAAACAAATAATATGTACTATAAAGTTAAGGGCGACTAAACATGAAATCTTCTGCATCAATTTTTTTTCCCACCAAAATTCTTTTTTTTTTCGCGCCAAAAAAATATGTGTGTGTGTGTGTGGGGGGGGTTAATTCAGTTAAAAAAAGGAAAAAAAATTGGGGGGGGGGGGGGTAAAAAAAAATTATTTTTTTCTTTTTCTTCTTTTAACTGAAAAATTTACTATTCATGGGGAAGTGTAAAAAAAAGAAAGTGGGGAAAATACAAATGCTGGCTGTTACTATCACCAATAAAAACAATAACAAAAACCAGTAGCCTATATATATATATATATATATATATATATATATATATATATATATATATATATATATATATATATATATTTCATGATTTTGGAGGGAGTACAAAAGTTTATTATCACAAGCATGAAGGGAAGACGAATTCTATCGTTCATGAAAAAAAAAATGCCAGCCGACCGGTTTCGCCCTATCTTAACAAAGGCTGTATCGAGGAATTAAAAAAAAAAACGAGGGATTTAAAAAGGGGGTGAAAAGAGAGAGTAGAGAGAAACAAAATTAAAATAGCGTTATGTTATATGTACAATGGAGGATGAATCTTAGAGACTGATCACATCTAGTCCCAATAGACATTCTCTTTGCTTGCAAAGGGAGGGACGTTTAAGACGAACGTGGATCGTCTCCAAGATTTTTAGATAGTATAATGAGTGAGCATGACTTAAATGGTGAAGGAGTCCATAAATAATTAATATTTATTTATAAATATTATTATAAGCCCCCTTTACTAAAGGCCGGGCACTCTGAGTGAGTTTAATAACAAGCAGTACAAATAGTTTCATGCAAGATCCAACACAGTTTGTTGTTGTAAGATCACTTTCACTGCTCGTTGTAAAATACCCGCCGACTCGGTATTTACAAAGTTAAATTCCTCCTTAATTATTAGCTAATTCACTGTGGCCAACGGGGGAACGCCCTTGGCTACGAATCAGTTGCGATTTGTGATCGGAGTTCGGGCCCGCTGACCGTCGAGAATTAACTTCCTGCACTGAAGATTGCGTTAGCATGAAACATCGATGTCTGTAGGTAATAAATACTTAACATTTATATATATATATATATATATATATATATATATATATAGTTCATAGATGTTAATCCAATGAAGCTACGGCATTTATAAGATAATGCTGTATTTTAGTATAAAATTTTATTTATACTAACATTTTTGACTACAGATGTGCATACATGTTTCATCTACGACCTTATTCAATGTCTAGCTTCCTCAGGCCACCGAGAAGAATCTTTTTCTCAGTAGTCTGAGGAAGCTAGACTTTAAATAAGGTCGTAGATGAAACATGTATGCACATCTGTAGCCAAAGATATTTGTATAAATAAATATTTATACTAATATACATATATTTATTCCAGTTTACAATGTTAAAAATTAGCTGTACCTATCTGCCTCAATACCTATATATATATATATATATATATATCCGAAACAGTTACATAGTAAACAGCTGATGATCCCTGTGTTAATATTAGACGCTTACGTTAAGGTCTCCTGTTTTTGTCTCACTGTAAGATACTTAATCCCCCTTTTTATTTTATTTACTTACTATTATATTTTTTTTATTTATGAATTTTCCAACGAATGTTAAGTCTGCAATATTTTGGATTTAGTTAGTTTCTCTGGGAATTTAAACTGCATTTCCTTTTTTTTTTCTTTCTTGTTTAAAATAACTCAAAGCTTCTTTAGACTATATATACATATCTATATATATATATCTATATCTATCTATATATATATATATCTATATATATATATATATATATATATATATAATTTATTTAGATACTGTATATTACATATTTCAGCAATGTACCGCGGTTTCATCCAAAAGGGCAAATTTAGACATCTTTAGTAAATTTCCGTGCCCAGTGGAATCATCGGCAAGCTGAAATGATTGTAGTCACGTCCCGATAGGGAATGGTGTCAATAATGACGGAAAAACGGTCCCTGCACCATTTTCTGTTCAACTGGGCACGGAAATTTACTAAAGATGTCTAAATCTGCCCTTTTCGATGAAACCGCGGTACATTGCTGAAATATGTAATATACAGTATCTAAATAAATTATATTAGCTCTCTTATATGATCGAGCACTTTATTTGATTTCTTTTCATATACAACCTGACACTCTCTCTCTCTCTATATATATATATATATGTGTGTGTGTGTGTGTGTGTAATATTATGATAAATATTTTTTTTATTCCTATCCACATACACATGTGTTTCATCCTTTTCCAGGGATCGTCAGTGTGGATGATGCCGGTCATACTATTTGAACATCACACCCATGTCACCTTTTAACTTTTTCGGTCTGAACTCCTATATCAATGCAGTCAACCAAACAGCCATAGGAGGGGGGGGGGAAGAAGAGAATTAAAGTCTATTTATATCTTTACAAATGGGCACATCTAACAGGCTGTCATGACAGTGTTCAACAATCAGACAGAACATAGCATTATGCATTAATTTTAACAGCTTGTTTTCAATTATCTTATCCAGGTAATAAAATTAAACCTTGAAAATATATAAAAATATATACAAAAATACATAAAAATATATAACATCAAATATTATCAACCCAAAAACATGTTATATATTTTTATGTATTTTTGTATATATTTTTATATATTTTCAAGGTTTAATTTTATTACCTGTAGTGGTATAACTGCGGTAATGGTCCTCTGAGGAGAAGAATTATCTTTGAAAACTCATGAGCTAAGGACTTTAAGATACTTTGCTTGAACTTTGAATTCTAATAAAATTTGATTGACACCTTATTTTATTACTTCATTCTATATTATAATATTAATGCTCTATCCAGTATATTGAGCTTCAGTTTTTATCCGGATGTTTCACTAATTATAAGATATTAGTTGACGCTTACATCTCTTGTTGGATTGCTTCATATATATATATTTTATATATATATATATATATATTTAACAAAAATTCCTTTAATAATAATTTTCATATTTTTCAAATATTTGAACTTTGGTTTTTCGAAAGCCAACTTATCCATCTGTATTTCTCCTCTGATGATAAGATTTCGATCTTTGAAAAGCCTTGGCTTAAGGAAAGAATAATAAACACTAGTTTATTACTGAATACACCTTGCATTGAACAATTGAAATTTGAAATAAATTTGGACAATCGTCGCATATTTATCACTCTTTTTTCTTCTATCTCTCTCTCTCTATATATATATATATATATATATATATATGAGTCAATGAATATATATATATATATATATATATATATATATATATATATAGGAACTTTTCTTTTCATTCACTGCGTTTTTTTAACAAAAATTCTTTTAATAATAATTTTCATATTTTTCAAATATTTGAACTTTGGTTTTTCGAAAGCCAACTTATCCATCTGTATTTCTCCTCTGATGATAAGATTTCGATCTTTGAAAAGCCTTGGCTTAAGGATAGAATAATAAACACTAGTTTATTACTGAATACACCTTGCATTGAACAATTGAAATTTGAAATAAATTTGGACAATCGTCGCATATTTATCACTCTGTTTTCTTCTATCTCTCTCTCTCTCTCTCTCTCTCTCTATATATATATATATATATATATATATATATATATATATATATATGAGTCAATGAATATATATATATATATACATATATATATATATATATATATATATATATATATATATATATATGAACTTTTCTTTTCATTCACTGCGTTTTTTTAACAAAAATTCTTTTAATAATAATTTTCATATTTTTCAAATATTTGAACTTTGTTTTTTTCGAAAGCCAACTTATCCATCTGTATTTCTCCTCTGATGATAAGATTTCGATCTTTGAAAAGCCTTGGCTTAAGGAAAGAATAATAAACACTAGTTTATTACTGAATACACCTTGCATTGAACAATTGAAATTTGAAATAAATTTGGACAATCGTCACATATTTATCACTCTTTTTTCTTCTATCTCTCTCTCTCTCTCTCTCTCTCTCTCTCTCTCTCTCTCTATATATATATATATATATATATATATATATATATATATATATATATATATATATATATATATATTAATGAATTTTTTTTCTTTCTTTTTGCAGGTAAAGAACACTTTCAGCTGGTTGTGTCGGAAGATCAGGAGACGGCTGTATAGAGAGAAGGAAAAAACCTGCAACTGGTATTGTAGTGTTCAAAAACAAAAACTCACGCTCATGGGGCTGGTTCCTTTATTTCATAAGTAACCCTCTTGGTCAAATACGTCCATATCTGGCTGACCACTGTCTGCTGTGGTTACTAACAACACGGCTCTGGGCAGATGATAGTAAGTTCCAACAATGATAACTGCATCATAATGCTCTTTTAAAACAAACACAAAAAAAAAAAAATGAAGGGGAAAGGAAAAAAAAAAAATGGAAGTATGAAAAATTACCAAAATATTGACCCATTCAGGAAAAACAAAGCAAAAAACAAAAAAAATCCCTTTCTTTGTCAAGTCTTACAGCAGTTATAAGTTGTTTTTTTGTTTGTTTGTTTTCTTTTGTTTTTTTTTGGGTATTCTAAAAAAATTTAATATCACAATTGTGTTTTTCTTTTATCTTTTAATGAAGTGAAGAATTATAACTGTTTTTTTTTAAGCCATAAAACACACCTTTGAACAAAAGACAAATTGGAGTGCACCTTAATATTTATAGTGCTAGTAACTTTTAATATTTCAAAGTACTACTAAATATACTGGCTAAAATAAACTGGTATTGCTACAATGCCTATTTCCATACCATAAAGACGCACCCCAATTTAAACTGAAAAAAAAAGATGTGTCTTATAGGTTAGAAGAAGAACGTAATTTTTTTTTTTATTCGGTTTTAATTTTCTATTATGACTATAGGGATTTCATTTATCACCCTGCATATTTTTAAAAACTGATCACAAATTAATTTTTAAACTAAAACGTAATTATGTTGGGAAATAAATTTTAAGAACGTGCTAAATTTTTATATGGAGGCGATTGGATTTTATTTATTTTAATAATTTTTATGTAAAAACACACAGATTCAAAGATATTACTGCCTTCTGAATATATAGAAAGATATTTTAACAAAGTATGGAGTTCCTTGGTGTAAAAGAAAAACGATTATATCTGCACAGATGCTGTGATGATGAAAAGAAGAAGAAAAAACTTTCTTTTTTTTTTTGATTATTTTGTTCTTCCTTAAAAAATATGAAAAAATATTCATTGTATCTCAAATTTTGTTGGGTTTTATTCTATTTTGTTCTTTTTTGATGAACATATTTCTTTATTTTTCTTCTTTTTGTTTTGTAAATGTTACTTTTATTCCCCACTCATACTAACCTTAGAGACCAAAAGCAAAAAAAAAAAAAAAAAAAAAACAACAATTGCCACGTCTTATATTTTTATTAACACACTTTTATTTTCCTAATGACTAACTTTATCTAAATTCTTTAAAAAAAAAAAAAATAGCTCTTATATGAAATCATCAGATCCTTTCTTTCTTTTTTTTTTTTTTTAATTTTTATTTAAAAAAAAAAACTTTTTCTCCAAAAAATGTTATGTTAACTTTATTCAAGCTCATAAAGAAATGGCTACCATTATGAGACCTTCCGACCTTTTCATGGGTTAAATCTGAAGAATATTACATCCCCCCCCCCCCCCAAAATGGAGTTTTGTTAAAAACCCTGGAGAAAGCATAAAAAGCAAGACTTTCAGATGTGACTAAAAAATATATTTATTTTCATAAAGGAACATATCAAATGCACACACACACACACACACACACACACACACACACATACACACACACACACACACACACATAATTCTTGGTCAACAAAATAAAACATGAGTAAATTGTTGGTTAGGAACAAAGTGTAGTATCTGTTCTGATACTACACTTCATCTTTTCTGTCCTCGGTCAGTGAGAGAGAAATCTTTCTAGACTGAGGCAATTCTTATTTTTGCCTCAATTCCGAGTTCTTCTTTTTGGGTAAGCTGGATTTTCCTCATATTAAAAACTGACCTTGTGTCTAACTCTGCCCTCGTAGGGGGCCAAGTCAATAGGGGCATCAGTAAATTGTTCTTGGGGTTATAAATCCTTGTGGCCTATTAGGGGACCACAAGTGAGTCTTTCAATAGGTCATTTCACTCTAAAGACACATAGTTTCCGTAGCAAGGATACTTTAACTTTTTCCCTGATTATCCCGAGTATTGACGGGATAGGAATTCTGAAGATTTTTTCCTTTACAATTCCGAGTATTTGCGTTCTATCACTGAAACTAAATTTACTTTGTTAACTGATAATTTCCCGTTTTCTATGAGTTTCTAGAACTTTCAGTTCTTTGTTTTTATTTTTATTTTTTATTTAGGTGTTTCTAAATACAAGTCACTAATTTTTTAATTTTTTTAGCAATTGTGGTGTGTTTTAGTTACTATTTTTTATTTTGGTGTTTCTAAATACAAGTCACTAATTTAAAAAATTTTTTAGCAATTGTGTTTTAGTTACAATTTTCAAAATGTAAAACAATACTTTTCCACTAGTTTATTTCTGTATTGTGTTCAAAATTCCAAATTGAAACGGATACTGAAAAAAAAAATTTCAAAGTAAAATTTCGCTTTCCAAAACTAGTGATGTGAGAAACAGTTTTTGGTATAATTACAAATAAAACAAATAAACTTCGACGTTTCTTTTATTTTTCCTTCAATTCTCTACACACGAACACCTTTTTTAGTGTTAGGTTCTCTGCTTAGTTGTGTCCCCTTTTGGTATTTCACAAATTTCCCAGTGGTTAAATCAGCTCATACAAGTTCTAAGTCTGCCATATGCGGATTTACTTAGTATCGCTAGGATTCAAACCCCTTAGAGGCCGTATGTTAGTGTTAGAGTAATACCGCTGTCACTGGGTATACAGAAAAGAGGAATATATCTTATTCTTCATGTCTACAAGACTAAACACGTTTTTTGAATATATATATATATATATATATATATATATATATATATATATATATATATATATATGAATAGTTATAGATATATGTATATATTATATATATTTTTTTTACTTATTATATATATGTTTTTTAATTATTATATATTATTTCCATAATTGCCATATATATATATATATATATATATATATATATATATAACCCGGGGTTGGTATCTGTTCCGATGGATACTACACCCCATAGACCGGTACTGACTTGGCCTTCGGCTCTTGATTTACGCCGGTCCATTGGTCGTCTGTCCTGTGCAGTTCTAGGATGTGCACCCTCCCAGGCTTTGCCTTCTCACCCTTTGAGAAGGGGTTAGTTTATTGCTAATCGCCTGAGGCGCCCCTACCGGGGAATGCCGACGGGGCTGCCCAGGCAATTTTTAATGGCCAGAGCGCTCAAATTCTCAAGCGCTGGTTTTTCAATTCCCACTTTCCCGACCTTGTGTCACATCTTACCTTGTGGGAGGAAAATAAATTATATATATATATATGTGTGTGTGTGTTGGCTCCTTACAAGATAGAGTAATTTTGATAGGATATCTCGAGTAAGGGAGCTCAGTGCAATGCAGAGCAAGAAGAAAGTTAAGAAAAAAACTCAATTTTCACCCACTCTAACATTCCCGAGACGGTTTAAATATTCTCATTCTTTTTCATCAGTAAACGAGTGACTATCCTTAGATAGCATCTGACGAACCCCGTACTAGTGGGCGAAATAAATTATAATGCTCATACTTTAAAAATGTTGGTTACAGTTTTTTATTCTAAACTTTATATATATATATATACATATATATATATATATCTATATATATATGTGTGTGTATATATAAATAAATATATATATATATAAAAAAAAAATATATATATGTATATATAAATAAATATATATAGAGAGAAAGAAATATATATATATATATATATATATATGTATGTATATATAAATAAATATATATAGAGAGAAAGAAATATATATATATATATATATATAGAGAGAGAGAGAGAGAGAAAGAAATATATATATATGTATATATAAATAAATATATATATATAGAGAGAAATATATATATATGTATATATAAATAAATATATATACATAGAGAGAAATATATATATATATATATATGATGCGTAAATATATATAAATGTATATATATAGAGAGAGAAATATATATATATATATATATAAATTGATAAATATATATATAAATTGATAAATATATATATATGCGTAAATATATATATAGAGAGAGAGAGAGCGAGAGAGATATTTATAAATATATACAGATATATCTATAAATATATATATATATATATATATATATATATATATATATATATATATATATATATATAATGTGTGTGTGTGTGTGTGTGTATGTATAATGCTTATACCGAGAATACTCGGAATAATAACAGGATTAATTTCTAACCCATATTACCTCCGAAATATAAATAATCGTATTAAAATTATTCTCAAATTCATTTAATCTTATAAAAAAAGGGGGATGATCAGGCAAATGAAAAAAAAACAAAACTGCCTTATTTAGGAGTTAGAGTAATTGAACAAAAAGATGAAGGGGGGGTGTTAAAAGGCCGCTTTTCTATTCGCACACGAAGAAAAGCAGTTTCAGTCACAGATCTGTAAGCGACGTCAAGCTGAAAGTGTTTCATCGAGTTAGTCAAAGTTTCGAAGGGAACATTTCCAAAGCCGTAATTTTCCTGACAACACTTAACAGCCTTCACAGTTGCGCATCACTTTTGGGAATCACTAGAATCATTTCTGAAACAGGTACTACAGTTTACAGCAACGAACGTAATCTTGTTTATTTACAGACATCTTTTGTAACACTGAGAAATACATTAAAAAAAAACAGTGAGATTTCTAGCAAAAACGCGACAGTTTTAAGACCTGCATAACGCAAAAACAATATTCAATGCTTGTGCATATCAACCCTGACATTGAAATATTTAAAGAATGTATAAACTTTATTATGTACTTACGTGTTAGCTGAAAATAAGATTGTGCAGAAAAAATGACGCAAATTCATCCAGTAGTTATTAAATTATAAGAAAAAGAAAAAAAAATGATTTTACGTACATTTTGAAATTTTTTAAACAAGGAAGATAACAACTTTTTTTTTTTTTTACCAAGTTAAAAAAATTTTTTTTTACCAATTGCGGAAAAACAACTTATAAGTACGATAGCCTAACCCTAAACCCTAAACCCTAAACCCTAACCCTAACCCTAGGGTGGCGATTCCCAAAAAATGTAGATTATGAGTCATTTCCGGAAAACCCTAATTTTTTAATTTTGAGTTATGTCATTTTCCGGACAATCAGAAAACCCCAAACTCCGAAATCGTGAAAATATTAGTTATCGTCCTTGACCACTAGAAAATCTAAGATACAAAATGGTGGAAATATCTACCGAGTGATAAAATCGTTTTTTATTTATAATTAAATAAATGCTGGATGAATTTGCATAATTTTTGGTGTACAGTCTTTTTTCCATCTACCACGTAAGTACATAACAAAGTTTATACATTTCTTTAGCTATTTTATTTTTAAGAGCGGTCTAACATGTCAGAGGTGATATGCACAAGCACCTATTATTATACTAAATGTGAGTTAATCAACGCTTGTTGCCCTAAGACTTTTTCCTATATACTTTAATAACACAAAATACATGCTGAAATATGCTTAAGTTCTGGGATTGAGTTATGTTTTAAAAAATTATCTTTAAATTGTTTTAATTAGCCGTAATTTATAATTAACTGAACAAGTCACCCATCCCTCTCTCTTTCTCTCTCTCTCTCTTGGCTATCTATGTATTTCTTTAGCCCGCTCTCAATCTGTATTGATTCAACCACTCTGATATTGCTTAATGTCTTTGTGAGCATTTAAAGAAAGAGTGACTCTCTCTTTTAATTTATATAGTGTGTCAATACACACCGTAAACACGTATGTAAATTAGATAGAAAAATGGTAGGTTGCTTAACTTCTTTATATCATCCCTAATGATAACATAAAAATAAACAGACTTATTAATATTAGTATTAGTTAGGCAATAAAAATTACTTAACAGATTTATCACAGTTTATGAATTTTCTGAATAAAATTAAAGTGGAACAACTATTGGAACAACGAGTCGGTGTAGTCTAGTATGATAAGTAGAAATCTTTAGAAGTAATATTGTAGCAGTAACGAACTACTTTCCTTCAGCAGATAGATATTGTATTTGTCTGCAGAAAGGCATCAAACATCCACGATTAAATATTCTAATTTTAAAAGAATGGACATATTGTAGCAGTAACGAACTACTTTCCTTCTACGGATAGATATTGTATTTGTCTGCAGAAATGCGGCAAACATCCATGATTAAATATTCTAATTTTAAAAGAATGGACATATTGTAGCAGTAACGAACTACTTTCCTTCTACGGATGGATATTGTATTTGTCTGCAGAAAGGCATCAAACATCCACGATTAAATATTCTAATTTTAAAAGAATGGACATATTGTAGCAGTAACGAACTACTTTCCTTCTACGGATAGATATTGTATTTATCTGCAGAAAGGCATCAAACATCCACAATTAAATATTCTAATTTTAAAAGAATGGACATATTGTAGCAGTAACGAACTACTTTCCTTCTACGGATAGATATTGTATTTGTCTGCAGAAAGGCATCAAACATCCACGATTAAATATTCTAATTTTAAAAGAATGGACATATTGTAGCAGTAACGAACTACTTTCCTTCAGCGGATGGATATCGTACGGAAATTATTTTGTGACCTGTCAGACAATTAGAATCTGGACCATAGGAATACTTTGCTGGACTATTTATAGCAGATAGCAAAGTCACTCAGAAAAGTCGTAGGTGCTTCTGTAGTTTCACAATGCGATTAAAATATTTAAAGAAATGTATAAACTTTGTTATATACTTACGTCTTAGCTGAAAATAAGATTGTACATCAAAATATTATGCAAATTCATCGAGTATTAAATTTAAAAAAAAAAACACGATTAAACACGATTTTATCTTTTGTACGCCATTTTGTTTCTTTTTCATGAAAACGAAAAGCTATGAGTTATCTCCCTTTGCGCCCCATGATCAAATCTGACGATTGATAGATACAATATGGCGACGACCGATAAAATCGTATTTAATTTTTAATTTAATATATACTGGATGAATTTGCGTAATTTTTGGTGTACAATCTTATTTTCAGCTACCACGTAAGTACATAACAAAGTTTATAGATTTCTTTAAATTTTTTAATGTCATTGTGAAACTACAAATCAGATTTTGATTAATATTATGTATGAGTGTCGATAATATTACGTGCGGGGGGGGGGGGGGGAAACTCCTAAACTAATGAACTTATCATTATAACTTATGGGATACGTATTCTAAGCAACATGGTGAATAAAGTGGACACGTTTTTTTTTTGTTTTGTGTTTGTTTGTTTTTTTTTGTAAACTTTACCATTTAGGGTGTGTTTCTCCAAAACCACAACCTAATTTTTTTTTAAATAAGCAAGATGCGATTGCCATACCACATAAATAACACTTAGCTGTAAAACTAAATTACGTTTCATCACTTACGGGATGGATGGAGTACACATGTATTGCTATGTATGAAACTGTGTAGCTCAAAATGCTATGCATATTGCTTATACCCGTCGTGGGACGAATATTCATCTAGTATATACATATATAAATCCAGTTTTGGATATCTTTTAATAAAGATAAGTTTGTTGCAAATACCTCACTATGGACACTTTATGGTTGAAAAATGGCGGATTGTGAATTGTATTCGCCATGTGTTTCAAAGAAAAAAGTGGATGCTTTTTCCATGAACATATCTGAAGTAAGTCAGGTTTTTTCTGTAAATCTGAACATTCATTTGCCTATAAATTAGGACTTTGTTTTCTGTAAATCCGAAGATTCATTTGCCTATAAAATTAGGACTTTGTTTCCTGTAAATCTGAAGATTCATTTGCCTATAAAATTAGGACTTTGTTTTCTGTAAATCCGAAGATTCATTTGCCTATAAAGTTAGGACTTTGTTTTCTGTAAATCCGAAGATTCATTTGCCTATAAAGTTAGGACTTTGTTTTCTGTAAATCTGAAGATTCATTTGCCTATAAAATTAGGACTTTGTTTCCTGTAAATCCGAAGATTCATTTGCCTATAAAATTAGGACTTTGTTTCCTGTAAATCTGAAGATTCATTTGCCTATAAAGTTAGGACTTTGTTTTCTGTAAATCTGAAGATTCATTTGCCTATAAAGTTAGGACTTTGTTTCCTGTAAATCCGAAGATTCATTTGCCTATAAAGTTAGGACTTTGTTTTCTGTAAATCTGAAGATTCATTTGCCTATAAAATTAGGACTTTGTTTCCTGTAAATCTGAAGATTCATTTGCCTATAAAATTAGGACTTTGTTTCCTGTAAATCTGAAGATTCATTTGCCTATAAAGTTAGGACTTTGTTTCCTGTAAATCTGAAGATTCATTTGCCTATAAAATTAGGACTTTGTTTCCTGTAAATCTGAAGATTCATTTGCCTATAAAGTTAAGACTTTGTTTCCTGTAAATCTGAAGATTCATTTACCTATAAAATTAGGACTTTGTTTTCTGTAAATCCGAAGATTCATTTGCCTATAAAATTAGGACTTTGTTTCCTGTAAATCCGAAGATTCATTTGCCTATAAAATTAGGACTTTGTTTTCTGTAAATCCGAAGATTCATTTGCCTATAAAGTTAGGACTTTGTTTTCTGTAAATCCGAAGATTCATTTGCCTATAAAGTTAGGACTTTGTTTCCTGTAAATCCGAAGATTCATTTGCCTATAAAATTAGGACTTTGTTTCCTGTAAATCTGAAGATTCATTTGCCTATAAAATTAGGACTTTGTTTCCTGTAAATCTGAAGATTCATTTGCCTATAAAATTAGGACTTTGTTTTCTGTAAATCTGAAGATTCATTTGCCTATAAAGTTAGGACTTTGTTTCCTGTAAATCTGAAGATTCATTTGCCTATAAAATTAGGACTTTGTTTCCTGTAAATCTGAAGATTCATTTGCCTATAAAGTTAAGACTTTGTTTCCTGTAAATCTGAAGATTCATTTACCTATAAAATTAGGACTTTGTTTTCTGTAAATCCGAAGATTCATTTGCCTATAAAATTAGGACTTTGTTTCCTGTAAATCCGAAGATTCATTTGCCTATAAAATTAGGACTTTGTTTCCTGTAAATCTGAAGATTCATTTGCCTATAAAATTAGGACTTTGTTTCCTGTAAATCCGAAGATTCATTTGCCTATAAAGTTAGGACTTTGTTTTCTGTAAATCCGAAGATTCATTTGCCTATAAAGTTAGGACTTTGTTTTCTGTAAATCCGAAGATTCATTTGCCTATAAAATTAGGACTTTGTTTCCTGTAAATCTGAAGATTCATTTGCCTATAAAATTAGGACTTTGTTTTTAATAATGTTCTGTTCGGCTATAGAGAAACAGCTGTAATTCTTTGAATAAAGACCAATTTTGTTTGATATGAAAGCTTGTCTTTGTTGGAAAACATCTCAATTTACACACACACACACAAACACACACATATATATATATATATATATATATAAAACCTTGATCAGCACTTTCCTGTACATGGATCAAATCAAATGCCCCCCCCCCCCTCCCCAGCTCTTCCCCTGGGGCTGCCTATCGATCACTACCGGGTATTAACTAAGGTTTCTCTGAATGACTTCAAGTCTCCGACGATAACATCTCGTCACCAGGTGTTCACGCCAGTCCACCCTACCACAGCCACCTCCACATAATTCATTGAAGAAATGTTGAGAACGTGATTACAATTGGATAGTTCTCTAGGTTTTGGTGATTCAAATAAAATTAACACATTTGTACGTCTACAGAAATCAGTCTCCGAGATTTCAAGTGAACTCTAGCCACCTCATTTGACCCTCATCATATTCGGTTTAACATCCGTTTTATATGCTGACATGCATTGAATAACTTTAAAAAACTGACTGCCAAACTAACCTATCTCTGGCCAGGTCTTTTACTCTGAAGTCTATTTTTATCCCTTCCTCCCATATTTTCTTTAGCCTTCCCCTGTGAACTGAACGTGCTACCTCAACTGTTCTACACCTACTGACCCAAGAACTCTCATCCCTTCTTTCAACGTGGCCATACCATCGAAGTCTCCTGTTCTGCACACATCTCCCTATTCTGTCCAGATTTAATCTTCCTCTGAGGTCATCAGATCTAAGCCTATCTTTAACACCCACATTACACATTCATTGTATCATTCTTCTTCTTTCGTGTGAATCAAATGATTCTGGTGTTGGCATTAGTTTCCCCGATGATTTTCTAGTTAGAAATCTTTCTGGAAAGACATCGGGTACTTATAGGAAGGACCACAAGAAGGTTGCCAACATCCCTAAGTGAAAGTGGTACTGTGGAACTGATTGGATTCGAATTTGGAACACCCAGGTCTTCAGTCCGTGTCGTTATCCACTTAACCACCTTCACCTCCCATTGTATCATTCTGAAATCATTTCTCTCCATGAAACGCATATCCTCAACCCTCATTGGCCAGGTTTCACTTCCATACATCATCACACTGTATACACATGCCTGATAGACTCTTCCCTTGGTCGACAGTGGTAACGCTCTGCTGGTTAGTAATGACTCTCAGCTGATGATCAGTGTCGTATCTGTGGGCACTGTCTTATCTAACATTTTCAAGTAATTATTACTTTTCTGCAATTATATGGGACAATTTTAACAATAATTTGTAGGAAGAGCATACGCAACAATCGCAATTTTGTTTACTATGTAATTTCAAAATCAATTTTGTATCAATTTTTCCCGTCATAGAAATTGTTTTATTTCGTAGACTTTTTTTCACACATTATGTATATTACATAAAATAGCAAATAGTATAACCTATTATATCTCAATTTAAGAATATTTCAATTTTGATAGATTAATAATCTATATATACTATTAACAATTATGGTGTGTTTTGGAGTAGGTCTATTCGTATGAAAATGGAAACACGTGATTGGTTGAAAAAAAAGGAATAGGGAGAGTACACATTCCTAAGGCAGTAGTTTTTACGATGTCAATACCCGAGTTCAAATCCCACGTAAGTCTAAAGGATGCGTTTTCTAAACTAAATATGTTTTATAAATTTAAAGAAATTAACATAACATAATAACCTTAAAAAAAAAACATTACATAAATATATTTTTAAAACTAAGTCACCATTTTTTTTGATAATCCGCAAAAAAAAACTCGACATCAAGAGTATTTCGCATTAATTCAAAGCGAATTATTTTTGCTTAAAAACATAATTTCTATATTTTTTTGATCAATAAAGACTAAAATGTAAGTATATTATTCGAAGTTACTTACTCTCTCATGCAAATACTAAGTAGAATATTTTTCTCCGTGAAGTTTCACAAATATTTTTTAGCGTGCTATAAAGTGGTAGCAGCTAGGTAAAGATGGAACTTGAGATACCCAGGTAGTGTACCTACAATTCTCAAGGAACAGGTATAAACTAGTATATATAAATTATTTCTTTCTTTTTTTTTTATTGTTGTCTGATTTGTTTTACATCATCACAGCCATAATTATTATTTCTTTATTATTATTTATTTTAAGTCTACTATTGAGGAGTTTTCAATATAGAGCAAGTCTACTATTGAGGAGTTTTCAATATAGAGCAAGTCTACTATTAAGGAGTTTTCAATATAGAGCAAGTCTACTATTGAGGAGTTTTCAATATAGAGCAAGTCTACTATTAAGGAGTTTTCACTATAGAGCAAGTCTACTATTAAGGAGTTTTCAATATAGAGCAAGTTTACTATTAAGGAGTTTTCAATATAGAGCAAGTCTACTATTGAGGAGTTTTCAATATAGAGCAAGTCTACTATTGAGGAGTTTTCAATATAGAGCAAGTCTACTATTAAGGAGTTTTCAATATAGAGCAAGTCTACTATTGAGGAGTTTTCAATATAGAGCAAGTCTACTATTAAGGAGTTTTCACTATAGAGCAAGTTTACTATTAAGGAGTTTTCAATATAGAGCAAGTCTACTATTAAGGAGTTTTCACTATAGAGGAACAACAATTAGAGGTGGATAACATATTTTTCTTCTGTTTAAGCAACACGCTTATACGAGCGGGGTGGAGGGGTAATTGAGTTAAAATGTTTTATAATATATCCATTTAACGTAACTTTTCACTTCTCAAGGGATCAGGCGTTTCGTGATGTTTTGCTAGACTACTATCCAATCTCTTCAAATTCCACTCCGTGCGATCTTATCCAATCACTTGCTTTCAAATTTTTCCTTGGCCGGCTAAGCTCTCTGCAATTTAAGTGATAATTATTAAGGAGAGTAGAAAGTGACTAACTTTGCTTTACTTTCGGCAGCCTCGAAACTCTTGCTTCCCTTATTTTTTTCCTTTAGTCCTCGCATTCTATGAGCAATGTTTCTGACAAAGGGGAAATAATTGCTGTTTTCTGAGTCAAAATCTATCCATCTAACACTTAGTTTTTGACCTTAAAGTAGTATTCTGTTTTTAGCTCCTTACATCAAGTGGCTTTATGCCTTGTCTGGAGCGATTTCCATAAAAAAATATTATTTTTTTAATTCTTAGAAGTAAACCAACTCTTGACAGCAAAAAAACTCTTCTAAATCGTTGAGGTTATTTATTTTCCCCTGACAACTGTAACATCTTCCATTCTATGAATCCGGCACTGTTTATATGGACAGCCGGTCCTAACTACTTTCAACCAATGCTCCGGGGTGGAACCTTGAAAAAAGATGAGTTCATCAGTTCACTTGAGTTTTATTTTTTACTCCCATAAAATTTTGTTGGAAAAAATTATATAGAGACGTTTTTAACAGTTAACAACATATTTAAAAAAATATATATTTTCTTGTCATATTTTTCATATGTTCTCAATTTTAATAAAATGTTTTATATATATATATATATATATATATATATATATATATATAAAGGTGGAATAAGCAAAGCATAAAAGAAAGACAATCCGAATGGAACACAAGGAAGTCAATGTAGAAGCATGTATGAATCGATATTTCACCTAAAACTTTATTAAGGTTTTTTCAAGATACATGATATAAGGAACACATGAAGTATTTATGTATACAGTGATGGACAGCAGGAGTAAAGATTCCAAAATGTGCATGAGTGGAAGAGGAGAGTTTGCGAGAGAGGGGAGGAAGGCATATAGGTAGCAGGGTGGTAGAGGGAGATTCCCCATTTATTCCACTTTACATTCTGGCAGATTTTTATTCATTAAATATCCCCCCCACACACACACACACATATATAATATTAAAATGTTGAATTACATTAAATATAATTGAATTATCGTTTAATAATAATAATCTATCGTGATAATATAAAGCTCAATATATTGAATAGAGCAATCAATTCTAGAGATGAAAGATGAGATTAAAAACTGGTAAAGATACAATATTTATTAAAAAGAGTTTATCTTTGAAAATCCATGGATTAAAGATATGAAGCTCCTTGCTTTGAACTTCTGATGTTTTAATAAATATTGTATCTTTAAAATTTTTTATTATCCTCTTTCATCTCTAGAATATATATATATATATATATATATATATATATATATATATATATATATGGAATAAAAAGTAGAGGTGGATAACATTTTTTTTCTGTTTCGCTTATATGGGAGGGGGGATAATTGAGTTCAACATTTTTATTATGGAATAACTCATTTCTTTTTTTTCCCCACTATTTCTATCCCTCAGACAGAAAACAGAAAATTATTCGGAATTATTTTCGTTTTTTTTTGTTTTTTTTTGTCCTTACCTTTCTTTTGATAAGGACTCTTTTTTGTTTCAAAGTAATTTTAAAAAATATATTTTTTCCATCATCATCATCATCTTCATCATCATCATTAGACGTGTCTGTTTATCGTCCATATACGATTTTAAATTGGACAAAAAAATGTATAAAATTTTTTTTTTTCCTTTTTTTATTTTCATCTTAAAAAAATGCACATTTAAAACTGATTTTTGTCAACAAATAACTTGTACATCTTTCTTGTTTTCTAAATTGGATCTATTTAAAAAAAGAAAAAGAAATAAACCGAAAAGGCGAAAAGTATTGTTATCATTGTTATTAGAAAAATATCTTTTTCTTCCATGTAAATAAGCCTATATTTTCAATAAGAAAAAATTTTTTTTAAACATATTTAACTAAAAATGTATTCGTTTTTAAATATTCCGTGCAAATCTTCCTTGTATCATATAAGTCAATTATATATATATATATATATATATATATATATATATATATATATATATATATATATATATAAATAAGAATAATAAATGAGGCCAAATGCCTTCAAAGCATGTTTAGATACGATATTTTATTAATAAAAATCAGAACAGATTTTTTTTTTAGTATCAATAATTTTTTTTTTTACTTTCATTTTTTTTTTTTTTTTTTTTCATTTTTACTGACAATTTCGCTAGATAAGCCTAGCTTCATCAGAGTATCATAACAATCCTTGTTGGTGTTGATGGTAGTCCGTCAGGATGGAAAATGGACATTGGTGTTAACGGTTTTCTCATTTTTTTTTTAAATATGAAGTTATGCGCATGCTCGCGGAATGTGTATTAAATTAATATATTAAATATATATATATATATATATATATATGAGAAAAAAGAAACAATGTTTCAGACAATATGTAAAAATAAAAATGGAATAAAGGATAAGCAATTCAACAACTAACAAAAATAAACTCAAAAACTCATGTTGTAAAGTTCTGCCGAGATATTTCGGTCGTTAAAATACGGCCATTTTCAGTCGGTTGGTAAACTTTATTTCAAAACGGAAAAGTTTTCAAATTTATACAAAGAATGCGATTGGAAGAAAATGTCACGTGCAGAGAACAACAAAAAGGGAGTAGGGACGCGAGGAATGTTATGAAAAGAGAAAGAAAAAGAAGATGAAGAAGAGGAAGAAGAAGAAAGAGAGACCAATCAACCAGTGTCTTTAGAACGTCAGTTGAAGAAGAAAAAAAGAAGAAGAAGAAGCGAAAGCAAAAGAAAGAGTAAAATCGACATTTGACTGTCGAAAGCTACTGAAGAAGAAAAAGAGAGAGAGAGAGAGTTCCTTACACGTGACATTTTCTTCCAATCGCATTCTTTGTATAAATTTGAAAACTTTTCCATTTTGAAATAAAGTTTACCAACCGACTGAAAATGGCCGTATTTTAACGACCGAAATATCTCGGCAGAACTTTACAAGATGAGTTTTTGAGTTTATTTTTGTTAGTTGTTGAATTGCTTACCCTTTATTCCATTTTTATTTTTACATATATACATATATATATATATATATATATATATATATATATATATATATATATATATATATGTAAAAAATGTATAACAGTTGGTCCTACTTCATATTACTCTACAATATTTTTATATTGTGCAATGTCTTCTTTTTTTTAAATATGTTTCTGAAAAATAGAATATAAAGTTTTAATTGCAAAATACAATTCTCACTGCTTTTTTTTGTTGCAATCACTTCAATATGAAAATAATGTTTTATCATCTTGTTTAAATAGTTCTATTTTTAATCTGGTTACTCCAAAAGTCTGTAATCATTACCGACATAAATTATTTTAAAGAGAAATAACGTTGGAAATTAACCAAAAACAATTTTATTTTGCTTTATATTTGCGTTATTTTTTTTAATATTTAATATTTAAAAAACGTTTTAAGCTAATTTACTTTACTATGAATAGCGATTGAATAAAATAATACGCAGTAGCCATTTTGATTCTGGACAAGAACTAAGTACATAACCGGAGCGGAAGCGAGTAAGGACCAAATACTTGCTATGGAAAAATATAATATCGATAAATTAAATAATGTATTATTTTAATAATATTATACAATATGGAGTATTGCGCAGTATTATAATAAATGTTATTACACAGATTTTCTTACTCTGTATTTTATTGTATATAATATTGTTTTCATATTGTGCCACATTATTATACGTTTTATTACACAGGTTTTTCTTTGGCAATACTATTATACATTATTGCGCATTTTTCAGGATTGTCTTTTAAATTGTGCAATATTTTGCATAATTTATTTAAATTGTGCAATATTTTGTGCATATTTTGCATAATTTATTCAAACTGTGCATATTTTGCATAATTTATTAAAATTGTGCAATATTTTGCATAATTTTTTCAAATTGTGCAATATTTTCTGCATATTTTTCATAATTTATTCAAATTGTACAATATTTTGTGCATATTTTGCATAATTTATTCAAATTGTACAATATTTTGTGCATATTTTGCATAATTTATTCAAATTGTACAATATTTTGTGCATATTTTGCATAATTTATTCAAATTGTACAATATTTTGTGCATATTTTGCATAATTTATTCAAATTGTGCAATATTTTCTGCATATTTTGCATAATTTATTCAAGTTGTGCAATATCATGTGCATATATTTCAAAATTAATTCAAGATTAGTGTACATATTATTGCAGAATTTATATTATTGTGCAATCCTATAGTAAATATTATTGTACCTTTTTTCATATTATGCAATATTATTGCACATATTATTGCACAGTTTTTATGGTGTTTTTTTTCAAATTGTGCAATAGTATGGCGTCCTTAAAATACGTATTCTTTAATGTTTATCAAAAATATTTATTATCTTCCAAACGAAATGAGTATATTTTAACTTCTTTAAGATTGTATAATATTTTAAAAACCATATTTTAAAAAATACATAATGAAATCTATAATTCATAATCGCAACCAATATTAATTAATTATATTAATTATTATATTAATTAATTATAATATTGCACAATATATCACACCACATAGGTTTTGAATTCACTTTATTCAGTATTTTAAAATATTGACCATTCCGCACGACAATAAACATTTATTTTAAAAATCCTTTGAACTCCTTTAATTTATGGCGTTTAGTATTGTTCAGACAAATATATTTTTTTATTGTTAAAAGAAAATTTCAATTTAAAAAAAAATCGTGGTATATTATTTACCTGGAGATTGCCAAACATGAAACGAATTGTTGCAAATAATTTTTAATTACTATCTCACAGACATATATATATATATATATATATATATATATATATATATATATATATATATACATATATATATATACATACATATATATACATATATATATATACATACATATATATACATATATATATATATATATATATATATATATATATACATATATATATGTATATATATATAATACATATATATATATATATATACATATATATATATATATATATAATACATATATATATATATATATATATATATATACATATACATATATATATATATATACATATACATATATATATATATACATATATATACATATATACATATATATACATATACATATATATATATATATACATATACATATATATATATATACATATATATACATATATACATATATATACATATACATACATATATACATATATATATATACATATATACATATATATACATATATATACATATATATATATATATATACATATATACATATATATACATATATATATATATATATACATATATACATATATATACATATATATATATATATATATATATATACATATATATATATATATATATATATACATATATATATATATATATATATATATATATATATATATATATATATATATATACTAGTACGACTAGTAACCGGCACATTTAGCACAATAATTAGAGTGTTCACTAATGGGTTGGAAGACTGGGGTTCAAACCTCGTTTGAGTCATACCAAAGACTCAAGAATTGTGTTTGATGCTCCCTTGCTAAACACTAAGTATTATAAGGTGAGGATCAAGGGTAAGTGGAGTAACCCTGGGAAAAGGAGTGGCGCCCTCCCCTACATTTCGATATAGTAGCTAATGAAAAGGGAGCCTTCGGGTCACACTCGGCTATGCTCGACCACTGTACATTCCTTATTTTACCACCACTACTACCACTACTACTACCACTACTACTACTACTACCACTACTACTACTACTACTACCACTACTACTACTACTACTACTACTACTACCATCACTACCACTACTACCACTACTACTACTGCTGAGTGTCCATCAAGTTCAGTGACTTGACCTGATATCATCCTGGGTAGGTTGAGCCAGTTCTTTTTAATAACTCAGTAAATCACTCCATCTCAGCCCAAGTGAGTGATTGCATTCGAAGTGGCGATGTCAAGTCATTCCCTCTTCGAGCATCAAATTCTTTAGGGTATTCGTCCGAAGATCATTTACAAGCGAGACCTCACAGTGATCAGCTGTACATGGAGTTCTTTTCGTCAGAAAGAGAATGGTCTAGGGTCAATGTTGTCCTTTATCCAGATTTGAGGTATTATAGTTTCACTTACCGATGCGTATATAAACCACTATACACCTGTGTCATCGTTCTTGCTTGTCTGTTGATACAAAACCACTCGGACGCCGGTGTTGATTTATTAAAAAAAAAAAAAATTTTTTTTTTTTTTAAAATCCTGTGATCCCCAGTTTATTTGCTAACGGCTATTTTTATCTGAGGCGTTATGTGTTAAAGAAAGGTATGTGAGGTTAGAAAGTTTAATGAACCCAAATCAAATAAATACCGAATTATAAATAAATATTACGCTCTTAATTTTGATTTTCTCAATCAATTGAGCACTCTGCTGGGATTTTTCCTACCATCTTATGAAAGAAGTTATATATATATATATATATATATATGAATTAATGAATAGCGGCGTCCATCTTGGTTTTCCTCATCTGATACAGCCGATCCAATTTTTCTTTTCTTTTCGATAAAGAGAGGTTGTTACTCTCGAAATTATTAAATTTTCTACCATTCCGGACCTTTAAATATTTAGCAGTAAGTCTCCCATTTTACAATTTACTTTATTTATATTTAAATTTTTTGAAATATCAATAAATTGATCCGAGATTTACCGTCTCTTGTCATTTATTTTTGTTCATACTATATTCCACCTTCCGGTTCTCAACATTGCATTGCTCCTGCCTCGAAATTCTCACCTTCATACTTACTAATATATATATATATATATATATATATATATATATATATATAGTATTAATTTATTTTATTTATACAAACATTGGCTACATATGTGCATACATGTTTATATAAAATACACATCGGTAGACTAATATTTCGTTTCTTTTAATAACAGAAACATGTATGCACATATGTAGCCAATAATGTTCGTATTAATAAAGGAATTTACACTATAATACCCCTCAACCTGTTATTGGGCACTATTTTATAAACACTGCAGTTTCATTTGATTGACATCTAGAAAATAACAACAATACAATTACTATATATATATATATATATATATATATATATATATATATATATATATATATGAAGAAAGGTGGGGATAAAATGATCTGATGTAATGAAAAAAGGAAAGCCAAAACCTATGTGATTTATGTATTCATCAACGTTTCGTCTTTATTGAAAGACTTCCTCAGGATGAAGAAAGCAAAATTAATATATATATATTGTTTTGTTACCTCTATAAAATAATTTGATTCACTATTATTACCCATTGATACTTATTCTCATGTGGACTAAACTATTATCATTATTATTGCTGCTCTATTTAAATGCACTTTATTTTCACATTTAATTGAATCTTACTTTATATATATATATATATACAATGAATAACACTATATAAAAATATTTTCAACTATGGCAACAAGCTATTCATTAAAAATAATAACAGAAAGTAAAATATAAAACAGTGCTTGATGTACATATTTATATATGTACAGAAAAGTAAAGGTGTACCAACAGCAAACTATGAAAAATAAAATTACATAAAAAAACTAATATTTCGTTTCTTTTGATGACAGAAACTTTGTCAAAGTGACAGTGACTTCCAATTTAAGTCCATATACGTCAAGATACTCATCATAGATCCGTAAAGTTGACATTTCCCTGAATCTGCCACTTCCACCCGCATAATCTCCAACAATTAGAAAAACATCGATTTCTTGGAATAGAAATGATCGAAAATGTGTGGATGATGACACCAACATTTGGCCGCCTTATGGGGTATAGTAAATTATAACACATGCCAGCTACCGGCTTTCTTGGTTTAGATGACAAGTTTTGGCTTACATTTTATATCAGCGTTGGTGACCTCAAGGTTAACAGCGTAGCCTCAAGACCGAAACGTTTATCGTTCAGTCCCAGTCGTTTCATACAATTTATTTTCATATTTTTCAGATGATGTTATATTTCCATCTTCAAGTGAGTGGGAGGGAGGACTAAGCGCCGGATTTTTTATATTCAATGTTACCATGTAGTAATTTGAAAATAAATACTGTAATATTTAGTACTTTACCTATTATGATCAAATTCTGACTATATAATGATACTATGGGATGAGATGTAAGATCTTGTGTTTAAAATTCTCGAAAGTTTTTTCAGTTACACCCTTTCGTCACTTTCTCTTATCAAAAGAAACCAAATATTAGTCTACCGATGTGTTTTTTGATGTAATTCTGTCTTTCATATTTTGTGGTTTGTCCATTTATTTATATATTTTTTAATACATTCTATCGGATTGTATCCTTATTTCAATTTTATACATACATAAATACATGAATAGATATTTGTACATTTAAAAAGAGATTTATCACTTGTTATTTTTTTCATGGCATCAAGCCATGCGTTTGTGAAAGATATTTTTCTTACAATTGTATCCTTGTTTCCGAGTTTCAACGTTGAACTTCTTTAAGTGATTCAGGAAAAGAGAATCATTTTAATATCTATAATCAATTTATTCGATATATTTAAATGGATATTTTTTTCTCTATCCCTTCCCCTCCCTTCACTTCCCTCTTTAACAAAAATCATCAACACCATTCTTAACTGTTTAGAGTTTAGCCCAGGGGCTGAACTCGAAATATTTTTAGACTTTTGTTTTCCAGTGAAAAGACAAGAGATTTTTTTTCTTAAATAATTATTTAAATAAATTATAATTAAAAAAAAAAACACATCTGTTTTAATTTTTTTTGTGGGACTCGTAGCTTTGCAAAGCTGACTATTTTCACATTAATTCGCTTTTAAAAAAATCAACTGGAACCATTTCTCGTATCCAGTGGTGGTTAAACAATATTAATAGCTTGTTTGTTATGTTACAGCGTCTCAGGTGTTTCTGTGTTATTGGGGACAGATGGCAATAATACCATCTGAGGGAAAGGGTCAAATCTTATTTCTGCCTGATGAGATCTCAGCTTTTAACTGCTGTAGATCGATAACATCTACATGTCAGTGTCGCAGATTTTGTACATGTCTGTTATATACCTAAAGCTCTATTTGATGTTGGTCACTTTTTATAAGCCCGGTTAAAATTCTTTGGATTCCTATCCCGTGGATATTTACTTTACCTGGATTACTATATATATATATATTTTTTTTTAATTAATGCAACTTTAATTCCTATATAATTTTATTTCTAGCTACCATATCGCAGAATAGTTCTTGCGTGTAGTTTTTAGATAGCATTTTATTATTATTATTATTATTATTATTATTATTATTATTATTATTATTATTATTATTATTACTAGTATTACTATTGTTATAAAGAATTTTATTTGATATGAAAATTACCATATTGTACGGTAGTCTTAATGGTAGTATATTATTATTATTATTATTTTTATTATTATTATTATTTATTTATATATAAGTAACATTTTAAGCTGAATTATTTCGACACTTGATTGGGGAAATGGTAGTTTGATCTGTACCATTGGAGAGCCATGCATATAACTGTCCTGTTTTTAAATCTCCGAAACAGTTTCATGGTAAATAGCTGATGATCCCCGTGTTAATATTAGATGCTTACGTTAAGGTCTCCTGTTTTTGTTTCACTGTTAGATACTTAATCCCCCTTTTTATTTTATTTACTTACTATTATATATATATTTTTTTTTTATGAATTTTCCAACGAATGTTAAGTCTGCACTATTTTGGATTTAGTTAGTTTCTGTGGGAATTTAAACTGCATTTTCCTTCTTTTTTTTTTGTCTTTTTGTTTAAAACAACTCAAAGCTTCTTTAGACTATATATATATATTAGTAGTATGTTTTTAAAAGGCTGTGGGCAATGCAAATTCCAGGTAAGATGTAAGCTGGAAGGAACAAAAATAATAAATCGAATTCGAGATGTGACTTACTATTTATTTTTTCTTAAAATCTTACATAACAGCAAGTGTGGTGTTAGCTGTTTGTGTGATGTCCGGATGATTATAAAAATAATTTATTTAATATTGCTTGCTGTTATGTAAGATTTTAAGAAAAAATAAATAGTAAGTCACATTTCGAATTTGATTTATTATTTTTGTTCCTTCCAGCTTACATCTTACCGGAATTTGCATTGCCCACAGCCTTTTAAAAACATACTACTACTATTCCCAGCAATGCTTCAAGCAAACTACCATTCTCTCTCTCTCTCTCTCTCTCTCTCTATATATATATATATATATATATATATATATATATATATATATATATATGTGTGTGTGTGTACATTGGTCTTTATTATAGAGTGGGAGATATATATAGGAAATTTTGTTTAAGGTAGTAAGTAAAGAACAGATTAAATAGAACTGAAAAATTAACACAAAACTTTTCTTCTGTTATGATATTTCGTTTCAGTTATGAAACTTTGTCATGAGCTTTTATTGAAAAACATCAGATTACATATACAAAAAAGTTGGAAGTGGTAGTCGAGGAGAATGGTGAGGTTTGTAGTAGTTATGAGTATGTGGGAAAATGACTGGTGGGAGGTTAAGTAGTGAGTGTGTATAGGAAGGGGATTTCGTGTAGGCGAGTGAGTGGAGCTTCAATATATGTACAAAATTTGAACACTGAAAACAAATAAACAATGAAAGTGAAACGACTGTTATAAATAATATACTTACTTTCCATTTTATCACCAGACAAAAACCTCCAATTTGTTTGTTTTTTGTTTGTTTGTGTTTTTAATTTAAAATGTGTTTCTCAGCTAAAGAACTATCTCTATTTATTTAAAGTTTTGTGGAAATTAAGATACCTACGATTTCTGTGAAATTTTAACAACATCAATTTTTGCCCAAATTTCAGTTTCTTTTGGGGTGTTTTAAAGATTTTTCGGGAGCACAACTTAGAAAATTCAAATATTTCAGATTTGCATGAAATGTTATCCATAGTCATGAAACACCAATTAAGCAAGGTCCCTTGAATTTCAATTTCTTCTTAAGATCCCTTAGACTTAAAGACTTACATTTTTGACGTTTACATTTTCTAGACATGGTCATGGAGGTCTATCTCCCAAACCCTAGGAGTTCATAGATAAACAGACAGGAACTACAACTTTATATATAGATGGAATACCTGTCCCATGAGAGCTTCATAACACTAGAACACCCTCTAACCCTAACCCTGGAACACCCTCTAACTCTAACCCTAACCCTCTCATCTTTTATAAAGTGCAAGTATTTAGATCCACAAATATTTCAATCTAATGTTTATTTAAATACTTAAATGGAACAAATTTAGCGAAAACATAACTCACAACACAGCATCCTCATATATATCTCTATCCTTATAAAGTTAAGTATGTTTATATGCACAGGATTCACTCCTAAACTAATTAACCCATCATTATGAATTTTTGAACACAGCTGCTAGGCATAAGGGGTCGTAATGTAGGTTATATTTACTTTAATTAAGTTTTATGCAAAGGGGTTAAACCATGGCCATCCCTACTACAGGCCAGGCAATCGTGCAACTGGGGTCTTTTACTGGGGGCCATGTGAATTTTCTTAAATATTCGATATAGAAGTTGCAAACAAAGGTAAAATTCCTCTGTGAGATTAGTTTGATGTTTTTATGTGTTTTACATACCAAATAATAAGAACCACAATGAGCTAATTGATAAATTTTACAATTATTGACAAATTCCTATAAATGAAGAGACAGGTAATTTTGAATAAACAAAGGCAAATGCATATTTCAATGAAGAATTTTTATTTCAATGTTGGATTTTTTTAGAGATTTTGTACTTATGTCAAAAGATGATTACTTGTATATTTTGGTTAAAAAGAAAAAAAGGATCCGCACCAGTTGATGATATAGTTTGCAACTTCTATATCGAATATTTAAGAAAATTCACATGGCCCCCAGTAAAAGACGCCAGTTGCACGATTGCCTGGCCTGTAGTAGGGATGGCCATGGGTTAAACTGAAACCATTAACAACATTTTAAATGCTTAAGATATAACAATTTTGATCCTGTGACGCTAATTCTGGCATCACGGAATTTAAGTCGTCAACGTCTTTCCTGGAACAATGCGAGACTGTTCTTTTACCGTCTGACGTTATGAACACATATATACAGCATAAGCACATTGGCACTCTGGTTATCATGCCATCACCGAAGTTAAACGACGTTGAGTCTGGCCGGTACCAGATGAGTGACTATTTGGCAATAACAAGCGCTGCATGTGGATCTGGAAAGCAATGCCAACCTACCAATCAAATCTCTTTGCCAAGACACCCACACGGACTCTGAACACGGTCAACAAACTTTATCCTCAGATTTTACTATATAAGATGTTATAAATCGTTCAACATAGCTCATTAGGCTCTATTTACTATAATAGGAAATATTGAGCTTCGAAACAGTAATTTGAATCTGATTTGTACAGTTGATCCTAAAGATTCCTTCTCATAGGAATCTATATTTAACTATAAAAATTATAAATTTTTAATAAAATTTTTAATAAATAGGTTAAAAAAAATTTTAATTTTATAAATTTTATGAATTTAAAAAAATTTTTTAATAAAATTAATAATAAAATTGTTAATAAAAATTATTATAATAATTTATAGTAATCTATATTATAAATTATAAATTTTTAATAAAAACTATTATTTTTAATACAATTTTTAATAAAAAGGTTTTAAAAAATTTTAATTTTATAAATTTTTAAAAAATTTTAAATTTTAATTTTTAATAAAATGTTTAATAAAAATTATTATAATTTATAGGAATCTATATTTACCTATAAAAAACCCCGTTTTATGTCATTAACATTTCTTATATATAAAAAATGGATGCGATACGAGGTGATAAAAGACAACAACAAAAACAAAAACAATATGTAATAATTTTCTCTTTATTTCTGACTCTTTCATCGTCAATATAAATAGCGTGCAACACTAAGGGAGGTAATTCAGTATATAATATCAGGAACAAAGTACTATCATCAACGATAATAATACATGATGTGTCTCTGTTTCAATATATATATGTATAAATAACATGTAACACTACAGAATGGTAATTCAATATATAGCATCAGGTACAACTGATTCGAAGTATTATATTAAAAAGTTAGAATTGTTTGTGGTCGCTTGCTGTAAAGTAACAATAAGCGACCATTGTGTCGAAGCGAATCTTTATAAGCAACCCCAGTCCGTCCATCCGGTCTTTCTGTAACTTCGGTTCCTTAGAGACTTCGGAATGGGGAAATACCAGTCGAGGATGCGTTCTCTACAATCAGTCCAACAGGAACTGCGCCATTTCGGTAGCCTTTTATCTGCCAGGCTGAGGTATTGGTCCTGGGTAGTCCTAGGAGGTCCACCCTCCCAGGTCTTGCCTTCCCTCTTTGGGGTGGAGTAAGTTTATTGCTTACTGTCTGAGGCGCTCTGACCGGGGAATGCCGACAAGGCTGCCCAGACTATTTTTGATAGGCCAGAGTGCTCCTTCTTTAGGGGTGCTAGTTTGACTCTCCCCCACCTTCCGGCCTTGTGCCACATATTCCTGCGATGGGAAGGAAGTAAATACGTGCAAATAGTTAATTGTTTAAAGCGTAAAACATTTTATCGCGAGAGAAAAAGTTTACCTATTTTTCTACGCTCGATTCGTTTGAAAAAAAAACGTAAAATTTGTCTCCGTCGTTTTCGACAGGGCAGGTACTCTAGTAAAATAATAATCTATATTAGTATTGGGGATTTCCCATTTGACGGGGGATCACTTATAGGCTCCAAAATACTCATCAGAATTGCACACAAAAGTTAGCTTGAGGTACCCTTGGGATGACGAGAGTGCCATAATGGAGGAGATTAGCAATTTTAATATTGCTGCTGCGACTATAACTATTAAAAATTTGTAAACAATTATAGCCTCCAAAACTATTGTACACAATTGTATCCTAAGCCTTACCGGATGTGAGAAAATTATACTACTACTACTACTACTATTACTACTACTACTACTAACATATAACGAGAACTAATTAAAATTTGTTTATGCTCATGCTACCGGTTACCAAGAAAACTATTTTACTTATGAAGAATAATGCTTTATGCTAAGTGGAAACCGTTATTTTTTTAAGTACTAGAGACCACAACCCATGTGTGGAGAGCAAATGTAGTAATCCACGGACAGCTGTTTCGCCGTATCACAGCTCGTCAGTGTGCCTAACTGTGTAGCGAGATTCAAAACCTGATCACCAGATATATATATATATATATATATATATATATATAATATAGTTCTCTTCTATTTCGTAAGAGGAAGGAAAGAACAAAGTTTAGAATAACGCATCTTGTTTGAAGCGCATTATTCATATAAAAAAATACAAGCATCATCAATACGAGCTGCTGCTGGCCTCTGGAACTCCTTTCCTGCCCCCTGTTTCCCCCGACAGTACTGAAATGCAGAAATTTAAAATTAATGTAAACAGACATCTCGCTGCGCAGATCCTAGTTTAGGTTGACCACCCAACCTTCTCCCCTTTTCTTTTTTCTCAGTATTCCCTTACGACTACAGTGGCGGCCTGCCTTGTTTGGGGTGAACTACATTTAAAAAAAAAAGCATCATCAATACGAGCATCATCATCCATACAATCATCATCAATACAATCATCATCTATACAATCATCATCAATACAGGCATCATCATCAATACAGGCATCATCAATACAATCATCATCGATACAATAATTATCAATACAATCATCATCAATACAGGCATCATCATCCATCCAATCATCATCAATACAATCATCATCAATACAGGCATCATCATCCATACAATCATCATCAATACAATCATCATCTATACAATCATCATCAATACAGGCATCATCATCCATACAATCATCATCAATACAATCATCATCAATACAGGCATCATCATCAATACCATAATCTTAAATACAATAATCATCAATACAATAAACTTAAATACAATAATCACCAATACAATCATCATCAATACAATAATCATCAATACAATCATCATCTATACAATCATCATCAATACAGGCATCATCATCCATACAATCATCATCAATACAATCATCATCAATACAATCATCACCAATACAATCATCACCAATACAATAATCACCAATGCAATCATCATCAATACAATCATCACCAATACAATCATCACCAATACAATCATCATCAATACAGGCATCATCATCAATACCATAATCTTAAATACAATAATCATCAATACAATAATCTTAAATACAATAATCACCAATACAATCATCACCAATACAATCATCATCAATACAATCATCACCAATACAATAATCACCAATACAATCATCATCAATACAATCATCATCAATACAATCATCACCAATACAATAATCTTAAATACAATAATCATCAATACAATAATCATCAATACAATCATCATCAATACAATAATCATCAATACAATAATCATCAATACAATCATCATCAATACAATCATCTTAAATACAATAATCATCCATACAATAATCTTAAATACAATCATCATCCATACAATAATCTTCAATACAATCATCATCAATACAATAATCATCAATACAATCATCATCAATACAATAATCATCAATACAATAATCATCAATACAATAATCATCAATACAATAATCATCAATACAATAATCATCAATACAATAATCATCAATACAATCATCATCAATACAATAATCATCAATACAATAATCATCAATACAATAATTATCAATACAATAATCATCAATACAATAATGATCAATACAATAATCATCAATACAATAATGATCAATACAATAATCATCAATACAATAATGATCAATACAATAATCATCAATACAATAATTATCAATACAATAATCATCAATACAATCATCATCAATACAATCATCACCAATACAATCATCACCAATACAATAATCACCAATACAATAATTATCAATACAATCATCATCAATACAATAATCATCAATACAATAATCATCAATACAATAATCATCAATACAATAATCATCAATACAATAATCTTAAATACAATAATCTTAAATACAATCTTCAATACAATCTTCATCAATACAATCATCTTCAATACAATCATCATCAATACAATAATCATCAATACAATAATCATCAATACAATAATCATCAACACAATAATGATCAATACAATCTTCATCAATACAATCATCTTCAATACAATCATCATCAATACAATAATCATCAATACAATAATCATCAATACAATAATCATCAATACAATAATCATCAATACAATAATCATCAATACAATAATCTTCAATACAATCATCATCAATACAATAATCTTAAATACAATAATCATCAATACAATAATGATCAATA
>OY744542.1:64908768-64918768 GCA_963556195.1 Sepiola atlantica
TGTTTTTTGGGGTGGGTGGGTGGATGGATGGATGGATGGATGGATGAATGGATGGATGGATGAATGGATGGATGACAGCATATATTTACATTGTACAGTAAATGTTGTCTCGTTGTAAATATTTCTGGAACATATGAAGAAAACAATAATAATACTAAAATCATATATAACAGCTTTTGTAAGAAAAGAAAAAGAATTTCCGAAAAATTGAAAAAAAAAAAAACGTATTTTAGAATCCAAACAAAAGCTCATCAAATAAATAGGTTGTGAATTTTTCTTTTTGTATATTTTCTCATCAAAAAAAAAAAATAACGTTTTCATTTTTTTATTGACCGATTTTTAATTTTTTTTATTTTGCTTTGTGTTAAAAAAAATATTTTCTCATCAAAAAAAATATAAATAACGTTTTCATTTTTTTATTTGACCGATTTTTTATTTTTTTTTATTTTGCATTATTTTAAAAAAAATATTTTCTCATCAAAAAAAATATAAATAACGTTTTCATTTTTTTATTGACCGATTTTTCATTTTTTTTATTTTGCTTTGTTTTAAAAAAAATATTTTCTCATCAAAAAAAATATAAATAACGTTTTCATTTTTTTATTGACCGATTTTTTATTTTTTTTTATTTTGCATTGTTTTAAAAAAATATTTTCTCATCAAAAAAAATATAAATAACGTTTTCATTTTTTTATTGACCGATTTTTCATTTTTTTTATTTTGCTTTGTTTTAAAAAAAATATTTGAAATAGCTACTGAAAGCGGGTTCATTTTTAGTGAATTGCCTACTCCGATTAAAACCTGCTCTGGACACCCTTAGGCAAGGTGTTCACAAGCCAAGCTAACCCTAATCTTAACCCTAACCCCGAAATCCATCTTTTGCAGCCCTTCATACCTTTTTCTTTCATTTTTTTCTTCTTCTCCTGCCTACCCTGCTTCCCAACCCCATCAACTGCTCAAGCTCTGTCCTTATTTACTTACCTCCTCACGAGGGCAGAATTAAACACATGGTCTGTTTTTAACGTGGGGAAAATTCAGCTTCCCCAAAAAGCGCACTCAGGATTGGGACAGAAATCAAAATTGCCTCAGTCTAGAAGGATTTCACCTTCACTGACCAGATTGACTGAGGACAGAAACGATAGAGTGTAGTAAAAAAAACAGATACTACACTTTTAATTATTTGCACAAAACCTAAAAATTTACATTTAATAGAATGTAGGCACAAGGCCATCAAAAGTGTGGGAAAATCAGTGTCGTTGGTCATCCTTTGGTCTATAGTGATAAAAGTGTCTATCCTACTCCTAAAAGAATCATCTCGTTCACCACAATACCACATTTACACTAGGGGACTGTCTTACTTAGATATCTCCAATTGGTGGTAAACTTTAATTTTTCATAAATATGGTTATACGTACAGAAATTCATTGGAATCAAATGGGGAGTGGGAAAGGAACAAAAAAAACAAAAAAAACAAAAACACTTTGATCTTAGCCAAAAGACCCTGTCTCCCCCAAACCGGTCCTGGGTATGACTTTAAACTACAACCAATGATGAAGCCCAAATTTAGGAGCCAATGTGGGAGTGTGAAGTCATCCCTTCATTCCCGTTACTCTGATGTCCACTCTAACTCATTTTGCTATTATGTGACAGGGTCACATCTATATTTAAATAGTATGATCTTAGTATGACTCTAACTCATTTTGGTATTATGTGACAGGGTCACATCTATATTTAAATAGTATGATCTTAGTATGACTCTAACTCATATTGGTATTATGTGACAGGGTCACATCTATATTTAAACAGTATGATCTTAGTATGACTCTAACTCATATTGGTATTATGTAGACAGGATCACATCTATATTTAAATAGTATGATCTTAGTATGACTCTAACTCAGATTGGTATTATGTGACAGGGTCACATCTATATTTAAATAGTACGATCTTAGTATGACTCTAACTCATTTTGGTATTATGTGACAGGGTCACATCTATATTTAAATAGTATGATCTTAGTATGACTCTAACTCATATTGGTATTATGTGACAGGGTCACATCTATATTTAAACAGTACGATCTTAGTATGACTCTAACTCATTTTGGTATTATGTGACAGGGTCACATCTATATTTAAATAGTATGATCTTAGTATGACTCTAACTCATATTGGTATTATGTGACAGGGTCACATCTATATTTAAACAGTACGATCTTAGTATGACTCTAACTCATTTTGGTATTATGTAGACAGGGTCACATCTATATTTAAATAGTATGATCTTAGTATGACTCTAACTCATATTGGTATTATGTGACAGGGTCACATCTATATTTAAACAGTACGATCTTAGTATGACTCTAACTCATTTTGGTATTATGTAGACAGGGTCACATCTATATTTAAATAGTATGATCTTAGTATGACTCTAACTCATATTGGTATTATGTGACAGAGTCACATCTATATTTAAATAGTATGATCTTAGTATGACTCTAACTCAGATTGGTATTATGTGACAGGGTCACATCTATATTTAAATAGTACGATCTTAGTATGACTCTAACTCATTTTGGTATTATGTGACAGGGTCACATCTATATTTAAATAGTATGATCTTAGGATGATTTACAACTCATATTGGTATTATGTGACAGGGTCACATCTATATTTAAATAGTACGATCTTAGTATGACTCTAACTCATATTGGTATTATGTGACAGGGTCACATCTATATTTAAATAGTATGATCTTAGTATGACTCTAACTCATATTGGTATTATGTAGACAGGGTCACATCTATATTTAGATAGTACGATCTTAGTATGACTCTAACTCATTTTGGTATTATGTGACAGGGTCACATCTATATTTAAATAGTATGATCTTAGTATGACTCTAACTCATATTGGTATTATGTGACAGGGTCACATCTATATTTAAACAGTACGATCTTAGTATGACTCTAACTCATTTTGGTATTATGTAGACAGGGGCACATCTATATTTAAATAGTATGATCTTAGTATGACTCTAACTCAGATTGGTATTATGTGACAGGGTCACATCTATATTTAAATAGTACGATCTTAGTATGACTCTAACTCATTTTGCTATTATGTGACAGGGTCACATCTATATTTAAATAGTATGATCTTAGGAGGATTTACAACTCATATTGGTATTATGTGACAGGGTCACATCTATATTTAAATAGTACGATCTTAGTATCACTCTAACTCATTTTGGTATTATGTGACAGGGTCACATCTATATTTAAATAGTATGATCTTAGGATGATTTACAACTCATATTGGTATTATGTGACAGGGTCACATCTATATTTAAATAGTACGATCTTAGTATGACTCTAACTCATATTGGTATTATGTGACAGGGTCACATCTATATTTAAACAGTATGATCTTAGTATGACTCTAAATCATATTGGTATTATGTAGACAGGGTCACATCTATATTTAGATAGTATGATCTTAGTATGACTCTAACTCAGATTGGTATTATGTGACAGGGTCACATCTATATTTAAATAATATGATCTTAGGATAATTTACAACTCCATCCAGTTGTAAGCCACCAATTTGGTAGCATTGCATAGAGTGGAGTAACGTTTTAGTCGATATTACAATATGACAATTCAGGGATTTTGAACAAAAATGGTGAAGTATTTTTTTTTAAATAAGGAGAGGTAGTTTGCTTGAAGCATTGTGTGTAATACGTATATAGAGGAGTATGAGAAGGCTGTCACAATGCCCAAAATGAAAATATGTTGACGTTGAGAAGCAAGACAAAAAACAATTGATTTTTATATATATATATATATATATATATATATATATATTTTTTTTTTTATAGCAGATCTTACTTGATTAGGCAAGACTTCAATACTGTGATGTAATGTGTGTGGCCGTGTACCATAATATATTTCGAGGAAAGACCTCTTTATCAAATGGTAGGTGTTTCAAATCTCTAAAACACGTGCGGAATGGTAATATTGTTATATGCTTATAACGCACCAAATATTAATATCTGCAGCAAATTGAATAAAACTATAACTAAATAACATTTATTCAATTTGCTGTGGATATTAATATTTACTGCGTTATAAGCATATAACAATATTACCATCCCGCACGTGTTTTAGAGATTTGAAACACCTACCATTTGATAATGAGGTCTTTTCTTCAAAATATATAATGGAACACGGTCACACACATTACATCACTGTGTTGAAGTCTTGTCTAATCAAGTAAGATTTGCTATAATATATATATATATGTCACTTGTTTTTGTCTTACTTCTCGATGCCGATATGTTTCCATTTTTGGCATTGTGATAGCCTTCTAATACTCCTCTATTTTTTAAAATTAAGACTTGAAAGAGAGAAATGTAGATAAACAATGACAGACAACGATAAAAAGTTATTTATATTATACGTGAGCATTGTTCATACGTTGGTCTGTTTGTCAAGTATAGACTTCAAATCTACTGACAAAACTGGATAACATTTGGCTGGAATCATCCTTGCGTATGAAATATGTCGTCAGAATAAATATACTACAAATTATAAACAATTACAAGTTCCCAAACTGTCGCGTAAAATGGCGTCACATTTGGTATGAAGAGCCCTTGGAATGCCAGATACAATACAATTAGGAGTATTAATTATGAGGGATAAATAAAGCCCAAAACAGCCATTCCCAGGAACAAAGCCTAAATAGAATTCACTCATGCATGGAATAGTGTTGTCACATCTGAGCTGGTGCACCAACCACAACCCTCTCCCTTTTAGACAAGGTCCAAAAAAGAGTCGCTAATCTAATAGATCCCTCACTATCCACCAAGCTCCAGCCCCTGTCCCATCGCCGCAATGTTGCATCCTTGTGCTTGTTTTACAAGTACTTCGATCGAATGTGCTCCGATCAACTTGCTGCTCTGGTGGCCCCTCGACGTAAATACACTAGACCAACCCGACAATCAGCTAAATTCCATCCATTCACTGTGGAGGTTCCCAGATGCCGGAGAGCCTTCTACTCCAATAGCTTCTTTCCTCATGCTGTCGGCCTTTGGAACTCCATCCCTGTTCCCTGTTTCCCCAAATGCCGACTGTACCGACATGCAAAAATTTTAAACTAATGTGAACAAGCACCTTGCTGCCCAGCTCCCAATTTCACCCTAATTCTCAGTAGCCCCTTACATCTACAGTGGCAACTTGCTTTGTTTGGGGTGAACTATATTAATAAGAATAAAAATTTGTCCCGAGCATGACGTTATAAAGTAACCCCCCCCCCCCAACTCTCTAAACTCAGACTTTAAAATACATTTGGTGGTGAGGCTCGCAATTTGGAAGCTTTGGGGAGTGTATTGATTTACTCCTCTCCAGGAGTTCGGCACAAGGCCAGTTTTTATCTTACTCCCACAAGTAAGATGTGACCCAAGGTCGGGTCGGGAAAGTGGGGTTTGAAAATTGCCTGGGCAGCCCCGTCGGCATTCCCCGGTAGGGGCGCCTCAAGCAGTAAGCAATAAACTTACTCCTCCCCAAAGAGGGGAGGCGAAGCCTGGGAGGGTGGACCTCCTAGAACTGCACAGGACAGACCCATAGACCGGCGTAAATCAAGCCCCGAAGGCCAAGACAATACCAGTCTATGGGGTGCAGTATCCATCGGAACAAATACTACACTTTGATCTTAGCCAAAAGGCCATGGGGAGTGTAGGGTAACGTTGTAGCTGATATTACTCTCACATTCATTCTGACTCGAAGCGGTGGTACTTGTCAGGGTTCCATCTATGGGTTAAATAGACCATGTCCTGTTTATGATCTTCAACTACATCCGGTGTTAAGCCCCCAATTTGGGACCAGTTGCTATCATTCCAAGCTTCACTCTGACCCAGAAGAGTGGTAGTACCTGTCAGGGTCCCATCTATAGGTTTAATCAAATCTATCTACAAAATATTTGACACCGATAAAATGTATTAATCCATGAATAATTGGCGGAGATATTGCCCAGTAATGAATGAGGAACCCTCTCCCCGTGTACTCTTACTCCAAGCCCTGAACCCTATATTAATATTTTTTATGTTCTGTAATTTTCAAGTTTTCTTTTTTTTATTTAAGTCATTTATTATTACTCTCTTTCTCTTACGCTACTACTACTACTACTATTCCCCTCCTCCCATCACTTCCCTCTTTCCTATTCCCCATTCCCTCTCTCCCATATTCCCCTCCTCCCACCACTCCCTCTCTTCTATTCCCCTCCTACCACTTCCCTATCCCCATATTCCCGTTCCTCTATTCCCATTCTCCAACCTCTTCATCTCCCATATTCCCCCTCTTCCCACCACTTCCCTCTCCCCCTCCTCCAACCACTTTCTCGCTTCCCTATTCCCCTCCTCTCATCACTTCTCGACTCATTCGCCCTTCCTCACACCATCTAAAACATTCAATGTGCAAACAAGCAAGATTATACTAGACTTCTGGAGGTCTAGACGTTCGTCTAGTAGATGACCAGTGAATCTCTCTTTTTGATTTGATGGCTAACATCATCATTTTATGACGGCATCTGCTGTGCACGGTTATCCCCATCTTTTTTTTAAAGTGGATGACATCATTCTTTAGAGACGTCATCAAGTGTGCACGGAGACAAACAAACAAGATCCCCAAAGTTTTAGTAGTATATAGGCTGCACGGTAGGCCACCTAAGACACGGAGAGGATCAGTTGATGATGACCTGATTCTGGCGGGCAACACAAGCGAAATGGCAACGGTCAGGAGAAGTTGGAAGTCATTCACGAAACGTCTAACCTAAGCATGAGACGAAAAATAAAAATAAAAATAATAATAAATTTCATGAAGTAGTCCCCCCCCCCAAAAAAAAAAGACAATGTGATGGCATGAGCCTCAGCTGATACCACAAAAAAATAGTCGTGAAGGGTCAAGGAGGATGGAAAGCCCGAGGAAGAAGAGCATTAACCAAACCTCCACTGGAAGAGTGCTGAGAGTACTGAGACCCTGGGGAGGCTTGTTGCCACCCAAACTCCAATGAAGACCAATGATCGTTGCCGGCAAGAAATCCATCGTAAACGGCTGTTGCAATAATCCAAAATTATTTGCAATAGTTATCGAAAGAGGTGGAGATTACTGGAAGTCTGGGGAGACTTGTTGTCAGTCAGACTCCAGGGAACACCACCGGTTATTGTCAGTGAGTAATCATTGATAATGACCTGTGTGAGCACTCCTAGTGAGTTGATAGATAGGGTTAGGATAGATAGGTAGATGAATGTAACTCCAATTCTAACGTTACTACTCCTTTGATGTCGATTAGTTGAAAGCAGGTTAGTCTTAGGAGACAACTTACTAAAAATAAACCCGCTTTAATAGATTTTTTTTTTTAAGTTTGTGCCCATCAGCATTTATTTGTTTGTTTGTTATTTTTATTAGAAATAACGATTTCTGCTTTTTTGTTTCTTTCTTAAATAGATTCCATAAACACATGCTTATTTGCTTTAAGCAGAGCTGTAAATTATTGTTAATATAGTCAAAATAACAGTGTGTTTTTTTTTCTTATTTTGCATGGAGATATATATATGTATATATATATATATATATATATATATAAGGTTAATATGACAAAAGATATAAGAGGCAACTAATATCTTTAATTAGTGAACATCCGGATAAAAAATGAAGCTCAATATACTGGATAGAGCATTAATAGCACTAGATGAAGTGAAAGAATAAAATAAGGCGCGAATCAAATTTTATTACAATTCAATGTTCAAGCAAAGTTCTTTAAAGTCTTTAACTCATGAGTTTTCAAAGAAAATCTTCTCCTCAGAGGACCATTACTGCAATGACATTACTGATGGTAATAAAAATTAAACTTTGGAAAAATATATAAAAAAATATATTTAAAAATACATCAAATATATCGGCCCAAAACATACTTTTTAGTAAACCTATACAGTTCATCCAAGTCAACAGGTCCAAAATAGTTCCAGGCAAGATATCAAAGAGGTTGATTAAAAAATAGTCCAATTGGTGAATGGTTTGCCTGAACTTTGAATTGTAATAAAATTTGATTCGTACCTTATTTTATTCTTTCACTTTATCTATTGCTATATATATATATATATATATATATATATATATATATATATATATATATATATATATATATGCTCTATCCAGTATATTGAGCTTCAGTTTTTATCCGGATGTTTCACTAATTATAAGATATTAGTTGACGCTTATATCTTTTGTTGGATTGCTTTATATATATATATATATATATATATATATATATATATATTGTTGAATATAAGAGACAACTCATGTCGAGATATCCTTTGGTAGATCCTTTCAGGAGTCCGAATAAGGATCTTAGTTTCAGAGGGGAATTGGCTGATGAATTTGCCATAGTTTGGATTTGTCTCCCAAGTACTTTCGGACCCATCTGGGTCCATCTTCGGGTGAATGAGATTAATCAGGTATAGACCATGTGTTAGTATTTATAGAAACTATGGACAAATTCATCAGCCAATTCCCTTCCAAAACTAAAATCCTAATTCGGACTATTGAAAGGATCTACCAAAGGATATCTCGACATGAGTTGTCTCTTATATTCAACAATACTTGATTGCAAGAAAAGATGCTGCCTAGATATACATATATATATATATATATATATATATATATATATATAGGCAGCATCTTTTCTGGAAGGCAAGTATTGTTGAATATAACAGACAACTTATGCCTAAATATCTTTTCGCAGATCCTTTCCATTGTCCGAATCAGAATCTTAGTTTCGGAGGAGAATTGGCCGATGTATCTGACATAGTTTTCATTTGTGTCCCAAGTATTTTCAGACCCATGAGGAGGGGGGTCGAATTAATTCCTCCCCCCCCCCCTCTCCAAAAACTAAGATTCTGATTCGGACAATGGAAAGGATCTACGTAAGTATATCCAGACATAAGTTGTCTGTTATATTGTTATATTTAACAATACTTGCCTTCAAGAAAAGATGCTGCCTAGATATATATATATATATATATATATATATATATATATGTATATATATATATATATATATATATATATATGTATATATATATATATATATATATATATATATATATATATATATATATATATATATATATATATATATATATACAAAGCTCTTAAGGTGTGTATGTATGTATATAAGTATAATATATATATATATATATTTATAATAATTGAATAAATTATGTGTTTTTATTCGGTCAATCACCAGTGGTTTCACGCCTTGAACGATCGTCAGACGATCCAAAACACAATCCTATAGTTGCTTTGTGTACTTCCGGTTTCACCCCTTTGGCTAAGATCAAAGTGTAGTATCTATTCCGATGGATACTGCACCCTATAGACCGGTGTCGTCTTGTCCTTCGGGGCTTGATTCCGCCGGTCTGTGGGTTTGTCCTGTGCAGTTCTAGGAGGTCCACCCTCTCAGGCGTTGCCTCCCCTCTTTGGGGAGGAGTAAATTTATTGCTTACTGCCTGAGGCGCCCCTACCAGGGAATGCCGACGGGGCTGCCCAGGCAATTGCTCACCTTCTCAGGCGCTTGCTTTTCAAGCCCCACTTTCCTGACCCGACCTTGGGTCACATCTTACCTTATGGGAGTAAGATAAAAATGGCCTTGTGCCTAACCTCCTGAAGAGGAGGTAAATAATACATAATTTATTCAATTATAACGCTCTGTCTAAGAAGGCATCAAGCACTCACTGTATATAAGTGTAAATCCGAAACTTAGAGCCGGTTTTATAAGCCGATACTCACAGCTATAAGTAAGTGTGTATATATATATATATATATATATATATATATATATATTACTACTGTTTCGTTTCATATATATACTTATATTATAAAATAATATATTTTACGTATATATTGCCTTTTTTTCAATATTTTTTCAACAGTGCTCAATACATA
>OY744542.1:64923768-64988768 GCA_963556195.1 Sepiola atlantica
TTATACAGGGTGGGCAAAAATAAGGGTCCTATTTTTAAAAATTCATAACTTTTTTATTTATTGATTTTTTTTATTTTTTTTAGAATTTAGTACTGCTGCTCTGAATTGGGTACCTTTTTTTTTTCACTCAAAGTTTTATTTCACTTTTATATCGAACCGTTATTAAAATTTACAAGTTTTAATAAGAAAAATCAAGTATTTGCTGAATAAAAAAAAAAAATTATTTCTTGCGTCAAATTTAAATAAATTATCTCCCTTAATCCTGATTATTCGATCCTTATTTCTAGACATAAAACATAAACACAGAATTGTCACCGCACTCACATAGTCTACAATGTGCTAATTGCAATAGATTTTATATAGGAAGTACTATAAGACCTTTGCACCAGCACATGAAAGAACATGTGAATACTCACATATCTTCTTTCCATACATATCATCTCATGTAATAACACACAACAGAATATCCGAATCTATATTCTTCCCTCGGTCAGGAACATTGAGAATTTATGAATTGCAGAAGCGATCCTTATTTCTAGACCTAAGACATAAACCTATGATTAATAACAGACTTGAACTGAATTCTAACTTCATTATATAACACACACCCTATACTGGCTTTTTTATCCACATTTCATTTGAACTCCTCTTTATCTGAATTACACATTCAACATTATGACTAACGTTACTATGATCACAAGGCCTGATCACATATTGTTATTACACTTTTCTTGCGTAAAATTTTAAAAAATTATCTCCCTTGATCCTGATTAGTCCTATAATCAGGGTGCAGTGTTTGGATCAAAAATGGGGAATATGTTAATAATCTTCAGGATGCGGTTATTTGTATGGGTTGCAAGATTATGATTGCAAATGTGAAGAGTGGATGGAATAAGTTCAGTGAACTTCTGTCATCACTAACCAGCAGAGCGGTACTACTGCCGACCAAGGAAAGAGTCAATCAGGCATGTGTACACAGTGTGATGATGTATGGAAGCGAAAGCTGGCCAGTGATGGTTGAGGATATGCGTTGCATGGAGAGGAATGATATGCTGGATGTGTAATGTGAGTCTTAAAGACAGTCTTAAATCTGATGACCTCAGAGGAAGATTAAATCTGGACAGTATAGGGAGATGTGTGCCGAATAGGAGACTTCAGTAGCATGGCCACGTTGAAAGAATGGACGAGACTTCTTGGGGCAGTAGATGTAGAACAGTTGGAGTAGCAGGGCCAGTTGACATAGAAAGTGATAAGAATTGACTCGATAAAAAGAAGGATACATAAAAAGCCTGGCCAGAGATAGGTTGGTTTGGAAGTCAATTTCTAAAAGCCGTCCAACATGTAAAAGGTACGTTAAAGCGAATATGATGATGATGATGGTGGTGGTGGTGGTGGTGGTGGTGGTGGTGGTGGTGGTGATGATGATGATGATGGTGATGATGGTGGTGGTGGTGGTGGTGATGATGGTGGTGGTGGTGGTGATGATTCTATTGATGATTCTATTGATGATGATTCTATTGATGATTCTATTGATGATGATGATGATGATGATGATGATGATGATGATGATGATGATGATGATGATTCCACTGTGGAAATTCACAATATAAGAAAAATCAAGTATTTGCTAAATAAAAAAAAATTAAAAAAAGAAACTTTATTTCTTGTGTAGAATTTAAAAGGGGGGAATTATCTCCCTTGATCCTGATTGGTCTTGAAGTCAGGGTCCAGTGTTTCGATCGCAAATGGAGGTATATATTAGTCCCAATTTTGTTTGGGCTATAAAATATCTTTAGATACGGTGATTTATAATTTGTATGGATTTTAGAAATATAAACAGAACTGTTTTGTGTGTATATATATATATATATTTTATTTTTATTTTTTTATTTTTTTGGTTTCTTTAATAAAGTCTGGAAATTCAAAAAAAAGCAAACAATTTATTTTAAAATTTCATATGACCACGTCTTATGAGAACTGTCGATACGACGGCAGTATTTTCCTATTATCTTTCTGTTCTTTTTGGATTTCTTCCAGACTTTACTCCATGCTGTATTGTTGACTACCGATTCGGATCTGCTAAAGCAGTAGTTGTAGTAATAGTAAAGATCTTTAGTTTCTGAAATTTCAAAACTCTTGTGGCATGTCTTGGATGGTGTATAAAAAAAATGACCAAAATGAACGGCTGTGTCAAGAGAAATATACTGCCCAAGTACAAAAGCAAGTTTGGCTAAAGTCCAGTATAAATAGTATTCATATGCTTACACACATGTATATATATATATATATATATATATATATATATATATATATATATATATAGAACAGATATTTATTATATTCCAATAACCATGGTTAGTTTTATTACTTTTATTTTTGTTTTTATTTTTTTCCCATTTCCAAAAATTCCAAATTTCTGTGAGATATATTTAACGGTCCGTTTCATTTGTTTTGTGCCAAACAACATTTGTATGTCAATATCGTCTCTGCAACACTACAAAATCATCAGAAAAAGTTCACAAATAATAAGAGTTCTTAGAATTAGAGTGTCTTGAAAAAACACCCACATCATACATCAGTTTCATTTTAAGGTGAAAACAAACAAAAGAACAAACGAAAACTACAGAGCAGTCACTCACGTGTGTACTATCAAGTTAATCAGCCATTTTGATTTTTACTTTTTAATTTTTAATTTTTATTTTCGTTCAAAGCTAGTATCTCCCAAAAAAAAAAAATTGTGCGATTCGTTTAAAAACTTTAATTGGGTAATATTTGCTAAATAAAACTTTTTCTGATGATTTTGTAGTGTTGCAGAGACGATATTGACATACAAATGTTGTTTGGCACAAAACAAATGAAACGGACCGTTAAATATATCTCACAGAAATTTGGAATTTTTGGAAATGTGAAAAAAATAAAAACAAAAATAAAAGTAATAAAACTAACCATGGTTATTGGAATATAATAAATATCTGTTCTATATTTTGCTCTGTTATCAATAATTGACAAACATTGAGCTGAATCTTCTAAGGAGACTACAAACTAAAAGGATCTGATGATATATGAGTATACATATATTGTCTTCAATAATTAATTATATATATATATATATATGTAAGTAAATTTCGTGTACAAAATCGTAGGATAAATTTCAGAGGAAACATTTTTTTTTTTAAATCAATGAAACGGGCGGGTGGGAAAAAAAAAAGAAAATTGCTAAGATTTTCCTTAAGGCCTTATCGTCTGACCCTCTAAGAGGAAACGTCAGAATGATAAATTAAAAACTAAGAAAATTGAATGAGATATGAGAGGAAAAAAATTTGTTTTAGTTGGAGAAAACGATTGAGAGAAAAAAAAAACAGTAAATCTCTCAACGTTATGGTGGATTTGAATCATTAAAGATCTCCAACTGATGCTTCAAAATCTTTTGTCTACACAGGCTAGGTCGAGAATTGTTAATAACTAAGGCCTCAATAATATTGAGATGGTAGTTCGACCTGGCACTGTGTAAAACAGAAAACCACCCATCAGAATAGTTGTGAGAACAACTATTTGTACTAACCAGGTGATTCCTGTGCCTGGAAGTTTCCGGATGATCTCGAAACCTTGTGTAAGCGAATATCATGTGGTATGGGTTGGGATATTCTAATTTCTAATCTTTGGGATGTCTTGCCAACGTAGTCAGCTCCACACTGACACAGGAATTTATAAACAACAGAATTATATATATATATATATATATATATATATATATATATATATATAGAATGTGTGGATAAGTATATAAACAAATTAGTTAAAACACAGACGCATTTTTAGAGCACCGATATTTTGATCTGTATGCAAGACCTTATTCATGGTATGTATATGTGTATACATTATATATATATATATATATATATATATATATATATATATAATGTGAGTTCTTATAGAAAATATATATATTTAAGTACATAGTCTTTATAATATGTGAAAATGTTTCAAATTGCAAGCTCAATGAGGTTGTATTACAAGCCTCAGAGCATATATACCTTATAGTTCCATTACAATAACCCTAGGCAAAATCAATCCAAAACCATAATTTTCATGTATGGGGGTGGGTGGGTGGGTGGTTGTGTGTGTGTGTGTGTGTGTGTGTATTTATTTATTCATTCACACCTCATCTTTTAGTTCCTTAGTTTCGATTGTCCTGTGCTATATTTTTTATTCCTTGGTTCAATGATGATGATAATAATAATAATACCACCACCTCCTCCTCCTCCTCCTCCACTGAAAGTGCAGAGACTGCTGGGACCTTGGGGAGGCTTATTGCCACCCAAGTCCCAGAGAGGACAAATGGTTCTTGCCAGCGCGAAATCAATGGTAAACGACTGTTGCGATACTGCAAGTTTATTTGCGGTGACTATCGAAAAGAGGTGGAGAATACTGGAAATCTGGGGAGACTTGTTGTCACTCATACTCCAGGGAATACCACCGGTTGTCGGTGAGCAATCACTGATGATGACCTGTGTGAGAACTCCTAGTGAGTACAACACAATAAAATGTTGGTTGCATGTATCAGACTGTCATAATAGTCTGCTATATTGTAAATTCATTTTCTTCAAGTTTCCTGTTTGAATTCATCCTTTTTTAGAAGGCGGGAGAATGAATCCGCAGAAACCTGAGCCAGACAATGAAATAAGAAATTCTAACAATGACGCCTCTCAAAATTATCGAAAATTCTAACCACTGACGACTCTTTGAATGGTCAGCGACCCGCTGTTTCTGTGCCATTTGTCTACGTGTAGAAGGCCGTAGAATGACCCCGCGTAAATCTTTTGGTAACAATAAAGGCAAACTAAAAAAAAGAATAAAACTTATCGTTCTAAACAATGGACGAGCTGAGAATTCTAAAAACTGATAACTCTTGGAATACTAATGGACCTTTTTATTCCGTACCATTTTTGGCACCTGGAGAAGGCCGTAGAAAGATTCTGCAGAAACTTCTTGGTACTAAATAAAGCTAGACAAAAAATATGAATAAAAGATAAAAAGGAGTATTGATTTACTCCTCTCCAGGAGTTAGGCACAAGACCAGTTTTTATCTTACTCCCACAAGTAAGATGTGACCCAAGGTCGGGTCAGGAAAGTGGGGTTTAAAAATTGCCTGGGCAGCCCCGTCGGCATTCCCCGGTAGGGGCACCTCAGGCAGTAAGCAATAAACTTACTCCTCCCCAAAGAAGGGAGGTAAAGCCTGGGAGGGTGAACCTCCTAAAACTGCACAGGACAGACCCATAGACCGGCGTAAATCAAGCCTCGAAGGCCAAGACAATACCAGTCTATGGGGTGCAGTGTCCATCGGAACAGATACTACACTTTGATCTTAGCCAAAAGGCCAAGAGGTAATTCGTGCAACAATTCGTCCTAAAATTCTAGAAAATTGCAAAAAAAAATGATTACGTTTGGAATAATAATGAAATGCTTATTTTTAGATTTTGGTACGTTGTAAACATTTATAGTTAAGTTTCTACTTACCTTGTATATAAATTTAAAAAAAAAATGTTTTTCTTTTTCTTTTTTGTGTACATTTGTCATAATCACTTCTCTGGTGAAAACTTCTTCCACTATGCAAGAAAATCACTGTATTTTCCAGTATATAAACCGAGTCATTCAAAATCGATATAACCTGAATATTTTTTTAATACTACTGAGTCGCCACTACCAAGGCCAAAAGCCACTCGAGGATAAGGGTTAATGAGATTGCCTGTTGGATGATGAACAATATTATGAGAGGATTGGAAACGATGAATGGAATGGACTAAATTTGATTACTTAAGAGAATGGCTTGACAAGTATTTGTTTACATTGAACTTGGAGACGACCATGTTGTAGTCTGCAGGAAAGCAGTCCCATGGCAATGTGTTCCAAAAATTAAAAGTTCTTGGGATATATATATGTATATATATATATATAATGTTAATAGTTGATGAGTATCAGCTTCTAAAAAATAATTCGGATTTACACTTAAATTACATATGAGGCAGGACATTATAATAAGTAAATAAAATACGCTTTTAATTAGTCATAACCATTGGTTTCATGCCGAGATAGCGATTCTTCAGATGACTTTAACACATTTCCAGATGTCATACTTTGTTTACTTCTAATATATATATATATATATATATATATATATATATGATTATTTTTATTTACACAGACATGTACAGAATCTGCGACACTGGCATGTCGATGTTATCGATCAACAGCTATTATAAACTGAGATCTCATCAGGCAGAGTTAGAATCCGATCTTAACCTTAGATCATATTTGGAAACATGATCTAAGGTTAAGATCGGATTCTAACTCTGCCTGATGAGATCTCAGTTTATAATAGCTGTTGATTGATAGCATCGACATGCCAGTGTCGCAGATTCTGTACATGTCTGTGTAAATAAAAATAATCATATATAAAAGCTCTATTTGATATTGAGCACTTTTTATAAACCTGGTTGAAATTCTTTGGATTACTACCCTGTGGATGTTTTACCTGGATTATATATATATATATATATATATATATATATATATATATATATATATATATATATATAGTCTAAAGAAGCTTTGAGTCATTAAAAAAAAAAAAAAATGTAAAATGCAGTTTAAATTCCCAGACAAACTAACTAAATCCAAGATATTGCAGACTTAACATTCGTTGGAAAATTAACAAATGAAAAAATATAAGTAAAATAAAAAAAATAAAAAATAAAAAAATAAAAAGGGGGGCGTTAATTATCTAAGAGTGAAACAAAAACAGGAAACCTTAAGCGTCTAATATTAACACGGGGATCATCAGCTGTTTACCATGTAACTGTTTCGGAGATTTAAAAACAGGACAGTTATAATATTCATGGCTCTCCAATGGTACTGATTATACGACCATATATATATATATATGGGGAGTATTTAGGCAGCATTTATTCATTCATGCAAACGTTAAAAAAACAGAATTCGTCTGTTGAGCTATACCTTTCTTTATTTTTTCAATTTTTCTGATGATTTTTTTGTGTTGAAATCAAAAAAAAATGATAAAAGTTCTGTATGTGTTACGAACGTTTTCGATACCTCTTTGAATCATCTTCAGAAAAATTTTAAAAAACAAAGAAAAGTATAGTTAAACAGACGAATTCTGTTATTTTTAACAATGTTTGCATGAATATATATATATATATATATATATATATATATATAATATTATAAATAAATATTAAATTATTAATACATTTGACGAATCAGAGTTATATCATACTCTGAGTTTTAGTTTTGGAGGGAAAAATCTAACATGTTGATTGTGGAGAGAATTCACAGCATACTTGAACAAAATCCAAGCTATCATATGAACACCCCCTTGTCTTCAGAGATAATAGGCAGATGAAACTTCAGAGCATTCAGGTAAAAATATCCAGGTAAACATCAGAACCGTCAAAAGAAATATAGAAGTAATACAAGCCAAAACTTGATAATCAAAAAAAAAAAATCAAATGTCCAGAAAAAACTCAGATGCCCATCAAAAGTTCTTTGGAAAAGGCTTTTCAGAAACCAAACTCAGTCAAAAATTAGTTTAAAATCTACAAACTCTCCTCTTAGTCTAATTCAAATAAATTATATATATATATATATAGTCTCGGAAGTTTCTCAACCATTAAAACTATATTAAATAAAAAAAACTTTTAAAAAAAAAAACTTATAGTCCCAAGTCTTTCAGTGGAAAATCACTCATGTAAGTCAATTTATTTTTTACAGTTATTATATTAGTTTGTTTCTAACACTATTTTAAGGGATCATCAGTTGTTTACCATGAAAAACTGTTTCGGGAATTTATATATATATATATACAATAATATTTTTATAAATAAATATTAATTATTTAAATTATTTAATATATATATATATATTTATTATTTATTTATTATTTAAATTATTTAATATATATATATATATATATTTATTATTTATTTATTATTTAAATTATTTAATATATATATATATATATATATATATATATATATATATATAGAGAGAGAGAGAGAGAGAGAGAGAGAGAGAGAGAGAGAGAGTATGAAAAGTAATTAGAAAAGCGACGGAGGCAGATCTTTTTTCTAATTCAGTTGCACCATGCAAGGTATATTTCGCAAAAAAGCAATTAATTTAATTAATTTTTTTCTTTAAGCCAGGCTTTTCAAAGATCAAAATCTTATCATCAGAGGAAATTGCTGGGATAGATAAGTTGGCGAAAAGCTAAGATTTAAAATCTGAAAAAGCAAAACAAAGATTGTGGGGGAAAAACAAGGCAAAAAGCTGCCTGAATGCAAGCGAGTGTCCGGTTGTAAAAAATATATATATAGTGTGTCAAGAGTGCACGAGAGATCCTGGTGGATTTTCAAAACAACCCCAACAATCTCTCCTGAGAGAACTTGTGTCTGAAAATCTGAAAATCCAAATGAATTCTATTAAAAATTATCATTTAAATATTAAATTACTCCTAATGTGTCGATATGAAATACATATAAATTGTACACAAATAAATAATGAAATTAAAAAATTGTACACAAATAAATAATTAAATTAAAAAATTGTACACAAATAAATAATGAAATTACAAAATTGTACACAAATAAATAATTAAATTACAAAATTGTACACAAATAAATAATTAAATTACAAAATTGTACACAAATAAATAATTAAATTACAAAATTGTACACAAATAAATAATGAAATTACAAAATTGTACACAAATAAATAATGAAAGTAAAAAATTGTACACAAATAAATAATGAAATTAAAAAATTGTACACAAATAAATAATGAAATTACAAAATTGTACACAAATAAATAATGAAATTAAAAAATTCAGAAAATTTAAGGCAGATTTTGAATGGTTGGCCAACAAACCCTAAAATCTGAATATTAACCAAATAATGGTTAGAATTTGTACATAGCCCAGAATTGGTAAATATATACTGGGAAATACAGTTCTTAGATTCTACTTATTGCAGGCTAAAGTAGCGTACCTTGTGATTACCGTCTTTGAGAAACCAGGAACGGTTGTTCCGTCGAACATCAAAGTCTCCGACCCCGAATCTATACTTCATTTTTTCAGGTAATTTCACATTTCGATGTAACTTACTTGGAGTACGACAGGTGTGCTTTTTCCGTTCTGTTTGATATGCGTGTGAAATGTAGGAAGCGCAAGTTGACTAATCGCTGATTCAGCATTCGATTTCTTTCTTTTTTTTAATCTTTATTCACCAACTAGCAAGTGTACCCGGCGTTGTCTGTATTTCGAGTTCTATTAAGTTAACCATGTTTATGTGTTTGTATGTACACGATTCATTCCTAAATTAATTAACCGATCATTATGAATCTGGGAACTCATCTGCTAGGCGTAAAGGGGTCCAAATTCAAATATTTCAGATTTGCATTGAATTTGGTCCATAGTCATTAGACACCAATTAAGCAAGATTCCCTGAATTTCAATTTCTTCTTAAGACCACTTAAGCTTTAAGCCTTACATTTTAAACATTTTCTAGAATCAAAATCATTTAGTGGATGTTAATAAAAATTAGAACAAGGATTCTAAACATAGGGTCTAGTAGCATTATATCTTGATTTTGAATCACTCCCGAATTAATTAATCGATAATTATGAATCTTGGAGCATATCTGCGAGGTTTAAGGATCCAGTTTAGTTTAATTTTTATTTTATTTTATGAAAAAGGGGCAAAGAGGAAGTGGAAGCTCTTTATGAAAATTCATATACCTGCGATTTTTGTGAGATTTTAAGAATAAGTATTAGACATGAATCAGTAAATATTCTCCAAATTTCAGTTTCTTTGGAGTATTTTTAAAGGGTTTTTAGGGGGCATAATTTTTAAAGGGTTTTTAGGGGGCATAATTTTTAAAGGGTTTTTAGGGGGCATAATTTTTAAAGGGTTTTTAGGGGGCATAATTTTTAAAGGGTTTTTAGGGGGCATAATTTTTAAAGGGTTTTTAGGGGGCATAATTTTTAAAGGGTTTTTAGGGGCATAATTTTTAAAGCGTTTTTAGGGGACATAATTTTTAAAGCGTTTTTAGAGGGCATAATTTTTAAAGCGTTTTTAGGGGGCATAATTTTTAAAGGGTTTTTAGGGGGCATAATTTTTTAAAGGGTTTTTAGGGGGCATAATTTTTAAAGGGTTTTTAGGGGCATAATTCTTAAAGAGCTTTTAGGGGGCATAATTTTTAAAGCGTTTTTAGGGGGCATAATTTTTAAAGCGTTTTTAAAGGGCATAATTTTTAAAGCGTTTTTAGGGGGCATAATTTTTTAAGGGTTTTTAGAGGGCATAATATGGGCACAAGCTCCCTTTTGAAAATTAAAATATTTCAGATTTGCATTGTATCCACAAGTAATTATACTATTAAGCCAGATTTGCTGAATTTCAATTTCTTCTTAAGACCCCTTAAGCTTAAGCCTTAAATTTTGAGACATTTTCTAGCATCAAAATTAATCAGTTATAGTAATAATAATGTTTTAAGACTTACATCGACATGTCAAGGTTTCTTCAGAGCCTATTGACTCTGAAGAATCCTTGACATGAAGAAAAAACTCTAAGATCTTGATACGTTAGTCATCGCAATTTAAACAAAACCTTATAACAAAATCAAAAATGACTTTTCTTAAGTAAAATTTCATGAGGAACTGTGTAGGATGGAAGTGTGATGAAGAGGAAAGGCTCTGTGTAAATGCGCCATTGACGAAGACAGAACTAAAGGAAGTCCATTACTATAATTTCCCATGAGTTGGGAAGAGAGAATAGTTAGTAATATGGAATGTGTGTACACCAGCTACAGTGTCACGACGTGTCCATGTGTGCATGTATGTTTTTCTCTCTTTTAAAAATTTTTTTCTTTTCATTCATTTGCTGGGGACGGGGCATTCTTCCAAATGCCATACGATCACCAGCTATTTACAGACTCCAACCGATAGCTCTTTTTAGGATTCTGGCTGTTCCCTTGAGTGCAGTTGTTTTGATTTCTCTTGCACTTGGTTCACCAGTTATACTTGCTAAATACTTTTTCAAGTTCTTCTTCATGAGTCCAGGTGCTCCTATGATAACTGGAATGATGGAGATCTCTTTGAGGTTCCAGTTTCGTTTCATATCATACATTAGACCCTGATATTTTGTTATTTTCTCTCTTTCAGCTCTGTTTAGGCCCCCATCATTAGGGACACTGACCTCAACCAAAGTTACCACTCTCTCTCTCTCTCTCTCTCTCTCTCTTGTTCCATATGACAGTAAGTATATGTGTGTGTTATATTAAGTCCATAGGCAGTAGCCATTTTGGCTCCTCGGTACTTCATGATCGAAGTGGCCAGAGCTAGGTAGCCCAGCCAGGCGTAGTAGTCGTCTACATGTCGAGAGAGGCGTCTCATGCCAAAATAGAAAAAGAGAGAGAGCGGATGGTGCTCAAGTGTTTATATAGTTATGCTAGCCATCCAAGATTCGCCTAAGAGAAGGCCACTGATTGGTCAAGCCAAGGAGGAAGTAGATTGCTTGAACCAATCAGCCTGCTTGTAGAAAACTGCTACAACTGATCGTGGTATTAGTTTGGTATTCGGTCATATCACAATGATATCATGGAGTTCATCGTGTTCGCGCTGGGCATACCTAAACAGCAATAATTAGTTTTTACTTTATTTTATTTATAACAAAGCCCTATAATAAGATTAAACACAGATTTTCTAAGTTAACCTTTTTACGGGAAATCCAATAATGGTACTTATTATTCAATCCGAGCACTTGATCTTTGAGATTTTTAGATAAAAATCTGCTCTAAGAATAATTAAGTGTTTGAATGTTAAAGGTTGTGAAATAGGACATGTCTTTAAGTTCTGCACTGCAAACACTTCAAAATAAATGTTTATTTTTCTCTTTTCGAATATTTAAGGACCACTTTCGTTCCTGGGCAACGCCGGGTGCCTCTTCTCGTAATGTAAATATTATGTGTTCTGTTGTAAATTATACCAGTCCTACACTGTTCGATACTATACTGCTGTTAATAAAGCATGCCTAGTTACCTCCCCTTCTCGCTGGGTGGAGGATTGGTGACGCTGCCATATTTAACTTGCTTTCACGTGTTTCGTATTAAAACCTTTTCTTAGGGTTCGTCAGTCTCTCAGTTTTTATCTTTTACACAAAACGTCATAATGAAACAATAAATTTAAAAAATCAGGGGAATTAATCTACAGTAGGGACCTCCAAAGCGTACCACAAAATCAATGACGTCATCATTATTTGCGTACTTTACATAAGATTCTTAAATACGTTTTTAATTCTTTGTCTTAAATCTCCCCAAAATAAAGTTATATATATATATATATATATATATATATATATATAAGTTCAAATATTAACAAAATGAACAAACCATTACTTTTCAAAAGTGCTCAATATATATTAGAGCTTTTATATTAAAATAAACATAGTTTGAGTATCCGACAATTGTTTACGAACCTCCTCGGCTCCTCCTCAGGAATATACTGATGAGCAAAGATTAGATCCGCCAATACACAATCATAAAATCTTTGCTCATCAGTATATTCCTGAGGAGGAGCCGAGGAGGTTCGTAAACAATTGTCGGATACTCAAACTATGTTTATTTTAATATATATATATATATATATATATATATAAGAAAAAAGAGTGATAAATATGCAACGATTGTCCAAATTTATTTCAAATTTCAATTGTTCAATGCAAGGTGTATTCAGTAATAAACTAGTGTTTATTATTCTTTCCTTAAGCCAAGTTTGTTTTTTTCGAAAGCCAACTTATCTATCTGTATTTCTCCTCTGATGATAAGATCTCGATCTTTGAAAAGCCTTGGCTTAAGGAAAGAATAATAAACACTAGTTTATTACTGAATACACCTTGCATTGAAATTTGAAATAAATTTGGACAATCGTCGCATATTTATCACTCTTTTTTCTTCTATCTCTACACTTGCTCTATCTCGTATATTGAGCTAAACCTTTTCACAATAGGCTATATCTACTAAAAGTTTTACTTTTGGTTTATATTTGATCCTATATATATATATATATATATATATATATATATAATATACGAAGTTGTTTTAAATTAAAATAGTTAATCTAAAGATTAAATTATCGAACTGGGAAAGAAAACAATTCTTTATCTTGAGATTTTAATACGAAATTCGATTTTTTCTACAGCGGGGGGGGGGGGGCTATTGTTTACACTTTTTATTTATGAATTCACGGATACTTTATCCGAAAGTGTTTACCAATAAAAAGAAAAGGTAAATCTGCTGTGTTTTTTTTAAAGACTCTTTCGTTTTATACAGCATTAACATTTCGATCGATCAGAATATATTTTGTTCAGATTTCATAAAATGAAATAAGGGGGGGGGGAGGGATCACGTAGAAAATAAATGTTTCCCTTATATATTTTACGAAAAAAGCATTTTATAGATAAATTAGTCCAATAATTAAAAAGTATTGAAAATTTCGTAAAAATTTTACCATTACTTGATTTTTGCTAGATTTATTAAACACACGGGTGTTAGCGCATAAAAATTGGTCACTACATAAGAACGTTGTTTTAAGGAAAGTACGCATTTTTAATTTCTTATTTTTATTATTTTCGTACGCTGAAAATTTTTTTTTTAAATCATCAGCAGTTTATTTTATGTTTCTTCTTTTGAATGGTAAAAATGTTATGATGATAATATAAGCCTATATTAAAGTTAAATCGTGTTACATATGGGGGGGGGGTAAATTCTATGGTTAGTTTGCGATTACACACACAAACAGCATTTACACATGAAGGTATGCTATTCATAAGTCGGGAAGAGTAAAATTATCTAAGTAACATTTTTGGAATTGTCTTCTCTTTTAAGATATTAGTTTGTTGGGTAAAACTGCGTATACAGGCCCCCTGGCTGTGCGCATGCGTCAACAAACGGAAGCGCAAAAATTAAAAGTCTATCGATAAAAATAAATAAAAACAAACACCTAAATTTAAACTGAATACAAATTGTTGATTGTATTTACTAATGCAGTAAAAACATCTTTGTGTTCTTTTCTTAGAAAATATTCACAAATATACTCTCATTGATGAGGAATTCTATTAGCGCTTCCGTTTGTTGGCGCATGCGCACAGCCAGGGGGGGGGGATCTGTGTTATGTAGTTTTATCGTTTTTTTGTTTTGTTTTTACTCATCTACATACGCAAAATATCGAGTTGAATTCATGGTTATTGACGTGGCTTTGAGTTTAGCACAGACTGTAAGAAATAATTTTAGGAAAGAACAATTTTCGATTGAAAAAAAAAACAAAAAAACTAATCTGTTTACAGGGGAGATAATTCCTAAACAATCTTTTCATAATCATCAATTATCCCCCTTTAATAATATTTTTTCCCAGAAAAAAAACGGTGAGCTTTGGAGGTCCCTGATGTAATTATTATTTTCCTTTTTTTTTTCTTTTTTTTTTTTTTTTTTTTCTGAACGTGGATTTCTGTTGAGTTACTGTGATGTTATATTTCTTACGGCACATTCATGTAGCCCCCATCTCGCTCTACGCACAAATATGAGTTAGTGATGCCATCTCTGGTTCCATGTTCGGTAAACCGAACCGTTTCTAAGAGTTTGTGACATCCGTCATCATCGTTCACCCTTATTGTAATCATAACCATCTTCACGTTCGATGTCTCTTAGTAGTTGTTAGTCAATCGGTGAGAGTTGGTTTCTTAGTAACGTTGCTCTCTTAGTAACGTTGCTCTTTGGTAACGTTGCTCTTTGGTAACGTTGCTCTCTTAGTAACGTTGCTCTTTGGTAACGTTGCTCTTTGGTAACGTTGCTTTTTGGTAACGTTGCTCTCTTAGTAACGTTGCTCTTTGGTAACGTTGCTCTTTGGTAACGTTGCTCTTTGGTAACGTTGCTTTTTGGTAACGTTGCTCTTTGGTAACGTTGCTCTTTGGTAACGTTGCTCTTTGGTAACGTTGCTCTCTTAGTAACGTTGCTCTTTGGTAACGTTACTTTTTGGTAACGTTGCTCTCTTAGTAACGTTGCTCTTTTGTAACATTGCTCTCTTAGTAACGTTGCTCTTTGGTAATGTTACTTTTTGGTAACATTGCTCTCTTAGTAACGTTGCTCTTTGGTAACGTTACTTTTTGGTAACGTTGCTCTCTTAGTAACGTTGCTCTTTGGTAACATTGCTCTCTTAGTAACGTTGCTCTTTGGTAACGTTACTTTTTGGTAACGTTGCTCTCTTGGTAACGTTGCTCTTTGGTAACATTGCTCTTTGGTAACGTATCTCTCTTAGTAACGTTACTTTTTGGTAACGTTGCTCTCTTAGTAACGCTGCTCTTTGGTAACATTGCTCTCTTAGTAACGTTGCTCTCTTAATAACGTTGCTCTTTGGTAACGCTGCTGTTTGGTAACGTTTCTCTTTGTAACGTTGTACTTTGGTAACGTTTGCTAGTTTTAGATTTCTGATTCCTTCCACCTCTGTGGACTAAATAAAGGGTTTTGTTAGAAATTCCATACAGGTTTCCAAGTTCGTAAAGATGCACCTGGGAAGAGTTGCAGGTTACACTGGCCGAAACGTTGTGATTTTTTTTTTTTTATGGAAGTCGCTCCAGACGAGGCATGAAGCCATTTGATGTAAGGAGTTAAAAATAAGAAAATATGATTAACACAAAAACAGGAGATGCCTATTGACTTTAGTCTGGAAAAGGTCAAGGAGAACAGTCAGCAGGAAGAGAGTTCCACAAGCCTGAAGTTCTTGGAAATAAGCTACTGGAGTAGAAAGATGTATTGTAAAAAGATATCTGAACAGCGAATTGATGAAGACCACTAGACCAACAAGTCAAACGAGCTGGAACAAAGGAAGCAGGGAATAAATGAGACAATATAAGAAGTAAGATAAGAATAGTAGTCTGAATAAGTCAAATAATACAAATTATCCATCCTCATCAACAAAATATTCCTTATTTTGTCATGCTTAAGTTACCATTTCAAAGAGGACTTAACTGATTTCAAAGAATATGGATACTTAGAAAATTATAAGAAATTATAGATTATAAAGTTCCTGTTTGAAATAATTGTAATATTTGAATTCAAAAAGCTGTCTGCTTTTTTAATTCAAACAACGCATTTATTTTGGTACTTACCCAGATTTGGACCCAAGATAACCCTAACTGACGCCAAGTCGATTTTAGCTTAGGTCCTAATCTGGATAAGCACCATTTTTTTTAAATAAATATATTTATTTAATTTTGTTTTAAACTGGGGGAGGGAAGTTTTATTCAATCACAAATAAAAAATAAGAAACAAATATATTACACTGATCCATTCGGTGAAAAATTAAACTATAAGATTAATAATTCAATAAATAATTAATAAATCCCTTATTTGTCACTTGGACATTGTTTAGTTCAATATCAAGAAATCCTAATTCCTTATATATCATTGTATCACAGTTAATAGTTTTCTTCGAATGTCCGTCTGGATTGGCAGGCCGAGAGCAGATTCAAGGTGTTTCCACGAATAATGGCGATAGAGAGACGCTCGTAAAGTCAAGACAATTCGCGATTGTCTCTGGTGTTGCGCGTCATTAATAGACCAAGGCTGCCGAGGAAGTCGCGTGTGGCAGAGCCAATCACTCCACTCGTCTCCACAGCGATCGGTTGAAATACAAATCTATCGAGAAGATCGGCATACTTAGACCGCTTGTGGCTCTCTGCTGACGCTGCTGCATGTCCAAGGTTTGTTGCCGATTCTATCACTGACGAGGGCGCAAAATTTTATTCAATTTTATTTTATTTTATTAAGCATTAAATAAATTAATCTTTTTATTTTTTTTTTTAAATGCATTTTTTGGCTCCAAAACCGTTTTTTTTTAATTAGAAAATTATATTATTTGGATTCTTCGGACTATTATTTCCATTTTGGTTTTTATTTACACAACAAATAAAATTTTTGAGAATATAAAGTATTCGGTCTTTATCTTATCGTATATCGGCCGTTTTTGTTTTTTTTTAAGTTATTTAATGTCGAAGACAATTTAACTGTGGCGGGTTTGGTCTGATCTTTTTAATGACTTATTAACCATTTTGGGGTTTACTTAATGCTTAAACACAATGCTCATTCTAAAAGATTAATTGATAACAAAAAAAAGTAACTAGAACATACTCTCTCCGGGGAGATTCGCCACGTGATTGAGAACAGAACTTCCACCCATTGAAGCCGGTTGCTCTGTTGTGTCAACACATGTGTGGATTAACAGGTTTTATTGAAGTACTTGCTAAAAGCATTTTCAAGGCTGTATTTTATTTATTTATTTGTTTTTTTTATTATTATTATTTATTTATTTATTTTTATTTATTCATTTTTTTTTTTTTTTTTTTAATTATTTTTTTTTATTATTATTATTATTTTTTATTTTATTATTATCATTATTATTTTTTTTTAGTTATTTTTTTTTATTAATTTTTTATTTTATTATTATTTTTTATTTTATTATTATTATTATTATTATTTATTTTATTTTTTTTTTAATTTGGGTGGGGGGAGCTGCCATCCTCTCACATACAGCACTTGGTATTCCCAAATGGTCACCCATCTGGTACTGGCCAGGGTCAACGTTGCTTAACAAAAAAAAAAAACTAGAGTATACGTTCTCCGGAGAGCTTTTCCGTATGATTGAGAACAAAACTTCCATATAGGGTGAAGGAGGGAGTCGGTTGTTTCAGTGTGTCAACACGTGTGTGGATCAGCATTCCCAAATGGTCACCCATGTGATACTGGCCAGGCTCAACGTCGCTTAACTTCGGTGATATTATGAGAACTGGTGTGTCAACGTAACTATGCTGTTCATTGTTTGCTTTGGTTCATTTGATCCTTTTATTCAATCTTTCAAAAAAAATTTTTTTTTGGGGGGGGGGGAATTCCCACTGAAATGTTATATATCTGATTTTAATCAGATGTAAAACAAAGTCAATTGACAGCAAACAAAACTTTAAATGCAATTAAATTTCCATCATTTTAAGACTCAGTGTTTCTCAAGTCCATCATCATATTCGGTGTAACGTCTGTTTTAGTGGAGTGAACCATGGTTTGACTGTGGAATGATGTATGTGGAGATGCAGTATTTAATAAGTGTAAAGATATATCATCATCATCATCATCATCACCGGTTTAACGTCTGGCATGTGTTGGACGGCTTTTAGAAATTGACTTCCAAACTAACCTATCTTTTACTAGCTCTTTATTTATCCCTCTTTTTCTCAAATCCATCCTCATCACTTCCTTCCATGTTTTTTCTTGTCATTCTTCTGCCAACTGACCCTGCTACCTCTACTGTTCTACATCTAGCAATTTGGTTCAATTAATAATTTTATTAACCGAACGATACAGTAATAATTACATTAACTTTCAAAATATAAAAAATATATTAAAAAAATAATAATTTGGTAAAAAATTTAAAAAATATGTAACAACAAAAAATTGACATATGAAAAAAAATTGAACACCAAAAATGTTAGATTGTTAATAACATTTATACATAACGCGGTCAATATGCATGTGTTAGATCAAAGGGAAGTAATTGATAACACGACGCAGTATATGTAAACAAGTAGCAGACGACAACTGATTTTCTCCAAGTTAATTACAAAACGTTTGGCTAAGAAAGTTATTAACCAAAATTTGCGATTGGAAAAAGTGTAATAAAAACAGCTAAAAATGAATAGTTAGGGTTAAAAAAAGCTAAAAATGAATAGTTAGGGTTTAAAAAAACAAACTAAAAATGAATGGTTAGGGTTAGGGTTAAAAAAACAGCTAAAAATGAATGGTTAGGGTTAGGGTTAAAAAAAACAGCTAAAAATGAATGGTTAGGGTTAAAAAAAAAACTAAAAATGAATGGTTAGGGTTAAGGTTTAAAAAAAGCTAAAAATGAATAGTTAGGGTTTGAAAAAAGCTAAAAATGAATGGTTAGGGTTTTAAAAAAAGCTAAAAATGAATGTTTAGGGTTAAATAAAAACAACTAAAAATGAATAGTTAGGGTTAAAAAACAAAAACTAAAAATGAATAGTTAGGGTTAAAAAAAAAATGAATGGTTAGGGTTTTAAAAAAATGAATAGTTAGGGTTAGGGTTTAAAAAAGGCTAAAAATGAATGGTTAGGGTTAGGGTTTAAAAAAAAGCTAAAAATTAATGGTTAGGGTTTTAAAAAAGCTAAAAATGAATGGTCAGGGTTAGGGTTTAAAAAAAACTAAAAATTAATGGTTAGGGTTAGGGTTTAAAAAAAGCTAAAAATGAATAGTTTAGTTACTATAACATGAAACTATCAACTAAAATTCTTACATTCCATAGTATTTGAACCCCTTTCAAAAAATTTAATTTCAATGAAAAGAGCCACCATGGAATTGCCACGGCTGTCTCACTAGTAATATTTAATTGTCGGGTTGGTTGATTTGGATATCGTTATGAAAAACATTCCGAGATGCTCATTTATTGAAACGTGGGCACCAACGGATATTAAATTCACCCTGTGCATAAATTTCTGTCTCAAAAAGTCATCATCCCAGACATTACCTCCTCCTTTCGAGGTGGGGGGGGCGATTATAGCCTGTCGCTCATTCTGGAGTGAGTGCCAACATGACTATTTGTGTTCCCATCCAGAGTACCGCTTTTTGGAGAGCTGGATTTCCCCCACATTAAAAATTGATCTCGTGTCTAATTTTTCCCTCGTGAGGGGACAAGTATATAGGGGAAGACAGACAGACATTGGTTTCCGGTTAGATTGCAACTAGCGTTGCCCAGGAGCATAAATAACAAAATAGAAGGGTTTAAATAAAAAGTGTAACATCTTTCTTTTAACCCTCCCCTATCTCTCTTCATTCAATATAATATAAATTCAAAAAGCAAGAAAGATGAATGGCTGACCTAGTTTCAGTGTTGTTTTTAAACAACACTGAAAATGGGTCTGCCATTCATATTTCTTGCTTTCTTTATTTATATTATATTGTAAGAGTAAGAATGAAAAAATGTAATATTCTTCCCTCTATGACTCTTACAATATAATATAAATACAGAAAACAAGAGAGATGACTGACTGACCTAGTTTCAGTGTTATTTTGAAACAACTACGAATAAGAATGAAAAAAATGTAATTTCCTCTCTCTTCGTGCACTAGTGACCCCAAGAGTGGATATTACAGTATTTTGTTTTTTTTTACTATAACCATGTCATGGTAACACAGAATCCGATAGTGTAAGGTTTGTCAATGTATCTTGTGTAGTTTCTGACATAATTACGACTTCTCTTTATATAATAGATTATGTTCTTCTAACGAGAAGTATGAGCATGTCTGTCATTCTATGCGCATTTTCTGTCTTAATGAAGAGTTACGGTGTGTGAGGTGGGGGTGGGGGCATTGATGTTGCGGACGGGGTGGGGGTAGCAAGCGGAATATGTTATAAGGAAGTTGACTTAAGAGGAAGAGTTGAGAGACATTATTCATTGTTCAAGGACACATTGTTGTAACCATAGCGTCTTGTTCGAGTCTTCCGGAAGCTCGGTGGAATGAATACATCAAGACAAGAAAGGTGAAAAGAAGAGAGAGAGAGAGAGAGAGAGAGAGAGACAGACAGAGAGAGAGAGACAGAGAGAGAGAGAGGGAGAGACAGAGACAGACAGAGAGACAGAGAGAGAGAGAGAGAGAGACATAAAATAGAAAAGATGGAAGGAAGAAATAAAGAGACTATGTAGAGCGGTGGGGGGTATACATGAAAAGAAAGAAAGAAATTAGATAGAAAAATGAGATAGAAGGAAAAAAGGAGATATAGACAGAAAGAACGTGTATAGAAAGGGAGAAAGAAAGAAAATATGTAAAAAGAGAGACAGAAAGAAAGAGACAAGGAAATCAAATAGATAGAAAGGGAGACAGAAATAACATATATTAAAATATAGAAATGGAGACAGAAAGGTAAGATATAGAAAGGGCGACAGAAACGAAAGGTATAGAAAGGGCGACAGTAAGGAAAGATATAGAAAAGGGAGACAGTAAGGAAAGATATAGAAAGGGCGACAGAAAGAAAAGATATAGAAAGGGCGACAGTAAGGAAAGATATAGAAATGTAGACAGTAAGGAAAGATATAGAAATGGAGACAGTAAGGAAAGATATAGAAATGTAGACAGTAAGGAAATATATAGAAATGGAGACAGAAAGAAAAGATATAGAAAGGGCGACAGAAAGAAAAGATATATAAATGAGGGCAGAAAGAAAAGATATAGAAATGGAGACAGTAAGGAAAGATATAGAAATGGGGGCAGAAAGAAAAGATATAGAAAGGGCGACAGTAAGGAAATGTATAGAAAGGGCGACAGTAAGGAAAGATATAGAAAGGGCGACAGAAAGAAAAGATATAGAAAGGGCGACAGTAAGGAAAGATATAAAAATGGGGACAGAACTAAAATAGATAGAAATGGGAGAGAAAAAATAGATAGGAAGAGAGATAGAAGGAAAACACATAAAGAAAGGTAGACATAAATACATGATATACAACATAATGACAATGGTATTAATATAGAGATGATCCTGCTTCTAAATGTAATCCATTTTGGCACATAACACCTATAAAAAGGTCGGCTTGAAAAGAAAATGGCGTCGCTACTTGGTAACAATTGCATCAATATTTATAGAGATGTTCCTTTAATTCGTTCGCACCCACGATCCCTTTTTTTTTTTTGCGTCGAAAAATATAATTAACTATATTTCAACAACATCTGTATTTTTCAGATGTATCTACAGTTAGTCATAAAGATTGGAGTCTCTTTCAAATATCACACTTACTGTCTGATGTATATTGGCAACACGGGTGTCTCCGTTTTTAGCATTCTGTGAACATCTAGAGTGGAAGAATGCAATCAGTTTCATCAATTATTCGATCGAAAATTTGTTGTTAAGTCAAATTTAAATGTAAAAAAAAAAAAATTTTTTAAGGCAGCTTTCGGTAGAAAATGATACTAAAATATCAAAAATTTAAATGTAAAAAAAAAAAAAATTTTAAGGCAGCTTTCGGTAGAAAATTATACTAAAATATCGAAAATTTAAATGTAAAAAAAAAAAAATTTTAAGGCAGCTTTCGGTAGAAAATGATACTAAAATATCGAAAATTTAAATGTAAAAAAAGTTAATTAAATATCTTGAGAGCTTTAAACACTAACTGCCGGAGAAAAAAAAATGTAATGCTATTTAGAACTTAAGTGTGACAGGCTGATGAAGCTGCCATTTTAAACTTAACCCATGGCCCCTTTTTTAGGGTCAGAAAGATAATTACCCATATTTCAACGACATCTGTATTTTTCTATATAAGATACATAGATATTCGAATATTCTATTAAAGTTCTTTTATTTCTCAAATGTTGAGTTTATAAAGAAGTTAAGAACATTAATTTTAATCTCCCCAATTGATCATGTTTTAGTATATCTTTCTTGTGGTCTCTTGGTCTTACCGGACTCCAGGACAAGAATTCATCTAGTCTGGTGGAGTATCCAGCTAAGTGCTGTTACTTGAAGTAACATCACTAGTAGAATGTGCACTATTCCCCGTATGAGCAAGTGTATAGCCGCGTCGAAGGGATCTTATTTGAGCTTCGAATGCTATATTATATTGAATATTTCGTAACTAACACTGTGGCTTCATTATCTAAGATATGGGTTAAGCTGAAAGCCGGAATTTTTACATCGTTCAGAGTCTGCTTCCAGCTCGTACTGATTTTTCCACCTCAAAAATATCTCTCAGACAAAAAAAGCACCACCTCCGCACATCACATGACCAATCCTAACCACTATAAGAGTCGTTTAACCGTGTTGAAAGTCCACATATTAAAACACGAGCCTTCAACACGAGTCTTGCTTTGACGACTCGAAAACTCAACTGTCAGTCGCCGGATGATCCCAATCATGGTATCATAGTAGTTATTAAACATCCTTTTGAATTTTTTTTTTTTTTTCATGGAACAGAAAGTAGGAAAATTAGGGGGAGGGGGAGGTGCATCCTTGTAGATTATTATTTCAAATATGCAATTATTTTTAAAGTAATGCAAAATAGAAACATGTTATCCATGAGGAAGTAATTATTTTAGCGTTAGGATTAGCGTTAGCGTTCTTTTATCGTTTCTTTCGTGTGTCTTATTTTACGAAGTAGATTTTTGAAAAAGCAATTATCATTTAAGTTTGAGAAATAATTACAGACCGCAGTTTATTTTCAATTGAACCAACTTTATTATTGATTAGGCCGTTTTAAGAATGTTAATTACTTTTTAGTAATGGTTTTCATCGAAGAAAACGTTAATCAGCATCTTCTCTCTATCTATCTGTCTATATATATATATATATATATATATATAGAGAGAGAGAGAGAGAGAGAGAGAGATAGATAGATATAATAAGTTATGAAAATATATTTATGGCAATTAAGCTACACAGAGGCTTCTGCGTTTCATCCTCAGAGGTAATCGTCAAGCTAAAATGCCTATATATATATATATATATATATATATATATAAGATACAACTGATGAATTTGCCATAGTTTTGATTTGTGTCCCAAGTACTTTCAGACCCATCTGACACAAATCAAAACTATGGCAAATTCATCAGCCAATTCCCCTCCGAAACTTCCATCCTGATTCGAACTATTGAAAGGATCTATCAAAGGATACCCAAACATAAGTTGTCTGTTATATTCAACAATACTTGCCTGCAAGAGAAGATGCTGCCTAGATATATATATATATATATATATATATATATATATATATATATATATATATATATATATATATATATATATATAATTATTTTTATTTACACAGACATGTACAGAATCTGCGACACTGGCATGTCGATGTTATCGATCAACAGCTATTATGAACTGAGATTTCATCAGGCAGAGTTAGAATCCGATCTTAACCTTAGATCATGATCTATATATATATATATTGAATAGAGCAGACGCTAGCTTGACGTCAGGGTTGTCCACCATTTTGGCTGTTAAACTACACAATCGCCACATTTTGGTGATTTCGATACACATTTATTCATCTTTTAAATGTGATGGTGAAAACGGAAAAAAAAACTCGATTTGCCGTTTCACTTTCAATTTATAAATAGATCGCAACTTGTTGGAAATCCAGCCGGTTCCTCTAAAGAAAGGCACATTTGAACACAAATGCTAAATATTTGTCTAGGAAATAAAAGAATATTGCGAAGCAGAACTATTTGTTGTATTAAAATCAAAACAATGATTGAATCAAAAAACGATAACAAATAATAGTTAATTAATAAGATGTCATTTTGCAAATAATAGTTAATTAATAAGATGTCCCTTTTCAAAACCAATATGCAAATTAGTCTTTTGTGTCCATTTTTGAAGAAGAGAAGATTTTCCCGAAATATCAAATGATTTCTAATCATCATCCGGACATCACACACAGCTAACACCATACTTGCTGTTTATGTAAAATTGAAAAGAAAAATAAACAGATAGTTATAAGTCCTCTCCTTCGATTGTTTATTTTTGTTCTTTCCAGCTTCTCATCAATCCAGCTCTCTGCATTCCCTTCAGCCCTAATACATTTATAATAATAATAATATATATATATATATATATATATATATATATATATATATATATATATATACATATATATACATATATAATTAATAAAGTTCAAACATTAACAAAATAAACAAAACCGATACTTTTCAAAAGTGCTCAATATATATTAGAGCTTTTTATATTAAGATAAACATAGTTTGAGTATCCGACAATTGTTTCACAACCTCTTCGGCTCCTCCTCAAGAATATACTGATGAACAAAGATCCGCCAACACACAATCATCATGTTTTTAATCTTTGTTCATTTCACACAGTCGGACTTTTTTGTGTCCATTTTGACAAAGAGGAAGGTTTTCCTGAAATATCAAATGATTTCTAATCATCATCCGAACATCACACACAGCTAACACCATACTTGCTGTTTATGTAAGATTGAAAAGAAAAATAAATAGATAGTTGTAAATCCTCTCCTTCGATTGTTTATTTTTGTTCTTTCCAGCCTCGCATCAATCCGGCTCTCTGCATTGCCTTCAGCCTTCTTAATACAATTATTACAATTCCCAACAATGCTTCAAGCAAACTACCATTCCTTATTAAATAATAGTTAATTAATAAAATGTATTTTTTCAAAACCAATATGCAAATTAGTTAATCTTGCGACTGATGTCGTATATACATAAGCAGTATATAAAAAATGCTGCGTCGATTGTGTAAAGGAGAATTAGTTTGAAATAGTGCATTTTGACTTTATTGTTAGTGCAAGAAATGGGTCCAACTTTCGCATTTATTCATTTAGATATATATATATATATATATATATATATATATATATATATATATATATATATATATATATATATATATATATATATATAGAGAGAGAGAGAGAGAGAAGAAATAAGAGTGATAAATATGCGACAATTGTCCAAATTTATTTCAAATTTCAATTGTTCAATGCAAGGTGTATTCAGTAAGAAACTAGTGTTTATTATTCTTTCCTTAAGCCAAGGCTTTTCAAAGATCGAAATCTTATCATCAGAGGAGAAATACAGATGGATAAGTTGGCTTTCGAAAAAACCAAAGTTCAAATATTTGAAAAATATGAAAATTATTATTAAAAGAATTATTTTTGTTAAAAAAACGTAGTGAATGAAAAGAAAAGTTCCGTGATGATAAGATTTCGATCTTTGAAAAGCCTTGGCTTAAGGAAAGAATAATAAACACTAGTTTATTACTGAATACACCTTGCATTGAACAATTGAAATTTGAAATAAATTTGGACAATCGTCGCATATTTATCACTCTTCTTTCTTCTATTTCTACTATTGCTCTATCTCGTATATTGAGCTAATCCTCTTCACAATAGGTTCCATCTACTAAAAGTTTTCACTTTGGTTTATTTGATCCTATATATATATATATATATATATATATATATATTAGCTTGCATTCCGGCGTTGCCCGAGAAGAAATGAGAACCCTGTGTGCTTCTGCTCTCAACCCTAAACTCCATATCATTTTTATCTTACTTTATTTTAGAAATTAAAAAAATAAGACATCATCTTTACTGTTTATGGATATCCAACAATATTTCCGACAATATTTTAAAAGCAAACTAATTAAACAAATTTAACACCATTGCATTCTTCGTGAAATTTTACTTGACGAAGTGTTGTGTTTGATCTTGGAATAGAACTTTATTTTCAATTGCATCCCTGGTAAGCGATTATAAGAATCGATAATTGAACACTAGTGACTTCAGATGGAATCGGGGGGGGGGGGGGGGGAATTTGAATGGTGTCATGAAATTTCGTGAAAAATTTAACCCATATTAAAACTTATTTCGATTTTCTAACTGTTAACATATTGATTTTTATAATAAACAACCTTTCCCTTTTGTGTGTGAATATATATATATATATATATATATATATATATATATATATATATATATATATATATATATATTGTTGGTGATTTTATTATTCCATTAATTGCGACAAAATATATGCTGTTTCATTAGTGCTCACAATGAATATATATATTTTTTGTCGCAATTAATGGAATAATAAAATCACCAACAAAAAATATATTTTGCTCTGAATTTTCATTGAGCACTCTCATAAACCCGGTTTCTAACTTCCTTCGGATACACACCCCCTGGATATTTGTAACAAGTTAATTATATATATATATATATATGTGTGTGTGTGATTTTTTGAAGGCTTACCTTATCAATCATCACCCCTACATTCTTTTTCTCTCAAAGAATATTTATTTATCATATATATTCAAATTAAACAGTTTTTTCCTACACGTGTTTCACTACCAAGCAGGTCCTTGCTTGGCAGATCATCAGGGGAATTAAGTACCTGGAATAAGAGTTTCAACAACTGACAATACACAATGTGGTGTTGCCTTAATTTTTATTGGCCTAATCCCGGTCTTCACTGAATAAACTATCTTCTAAGTGAAAAATCTAAATCTATATATATATATATATATATATATATATATATATATATATATATATATATATGTGTGTGTGTGTATATATATGACAGAGATGAACATTTTTCAAAATCGTCAGATGATTCGAGATTCTCCTGAGGTATAAAAGGATGTTTTCCTTATAATTTCTTCACTCTTTTATTCATTTAAAACACCGATAATCAGTTTTATCCAAAATGGGCCCAGAAACCAAAAGAAATACGATTTTTCACTGATCCTTATTGTGAAAGAAAACCAATATTTTAAACATTTATTAAAAACTTTCGCCCTTTTAAAATAAGATAACATTTTTTTTTAATATCGAACAGCTTATATGAAATGTAGTAGAAATTCACTTTAAAAAATGATTTCTACAAAATAACCCATAAAAAAAGTTAAATAATAATAAATAGATTGTGCTCTGATGAACATGCTTCTCTAGTGCCCCCTCGACGTAAATACACCAGACCAACCCGACAATCAGCTAAGTCCCATTCATTTACTGTGGAGGTACCCAGATGCCGGAGAGCCTTCTGCTCCAATAGCTTCTTTTCATCGTCTTACCGGCCTCTGGAACTCCCTCCCTGCTCTCTATTTCCTTCGACTGTACCGACGTGCAGAAATTTAAAACTAATGTATAAAAGACATCTCGCTGCACAGCTTCCAACTTAGGATGACCCCCAAAACTTACACCCTAATTCTCAGTAGCCCTTTACGTCTACAGTGGCGGCCTGTCTTGTTTGAGGTAAACTATGATAAAAAAAAAATTTAATATTTTTAAAAACACTTAATTCTCACAAAACATTTTAAATTTCATTTTTTTCCCGCCTTTATTAATTTTAAAAATATGTTAACTATAATTTTTTTTTTATTTATATATATATTTTTTTTTTTTCAAATATCTTTAAAAAAAAAATATTTTTTATTTAATACTTAACTTCTGCTTTCAAATATAAACCATTTGGGTCCATCTGTAAATAAAAAATTATTCTCTATTTTTTTGGATTGTCTATGTTTGAAAAATGAACAACCGAACAAAAAACAAAAATTCACTGCAGATCCCAAATAATCACAAACTTTTTTTTGTCTTCTTCTCCCTCAACCCTAACCCTAACTCTTCCCCCCATTATTCGTTTATATAAAATCACTCAATTTGTGTTGTATCTCGTTTTTTTTTTTGTTTTTTTTTTTTTGGTAGTGTTCACTTTCAGCTCTCAAAAGTATTCACAAGCAAATGAAGAGCATAGGTAAAAATGGAACAACTAGCAGCAAAATCCCACCCCTTCACTGTAGAAGTTTGTAGATGCCAGAAGGCTTTCTACTCTAATAGCTTCTTTCCTCGAACCGCTCACCTTTGGAATTCCCTCCCTGCTCTCATTTTTAACGTGTAGAAATTTACATGAACAAACATCTCACTGCATAACTCCCCACTTAGGATGACCCCTATAAATATGTCCCCTTAATCACAGTAACCCCTTATGTCTCAGTGGCAATATGCCCCCTTGTTTGGGGTAAATCAAAATTTTTTTTTTTTAATTTTGATTTAATTGGCACAAAACAAGAAAATAGAACAATGGTTCACAACCTTTTTTGCGGGCAACTCCAATCATGAACCTCAAGAGACATGACCGCGACTCCATTAGTTTTAGTTGTATATGTGTTATTATATGTCACTAGGTGTTGGCTGTATTAAGTAACGGACAAGCATAATAAATAAACCCAGAGGCGGATTTAGAAAATAATTAGGGTTTGGGTTAGGGTTTAAATTCTTTACTTTTGAATGAAGATATAATTTTCTTTGTAACTTGACAGACTTTTTAATGTTTTCCCTTTATGCATTGCATCTTAGACTTGACCCTCCGGGCCTAGACAGTTTGTCTAGTATATATATATATATATATATATATATATATATATATATATATATAGGTAAGGGGAATACTTTTTAATAACAAAATAGGTTAGCAAAAAATTAATCTGGAGCAAAAAACTAGATCTGATATCCGGAACGTTTTCGTTCTCGCCTTTTAAGGGAAGTGGTATCTGAACAACACTGCTGAGAAGTCATGAGATGAAATACTGTTTTGTTTTTAAATTCCTGAAACAGTTTTTCATGATAAACAACTTATGATCCCTAACATGATATTAAGAATAGCGTAAATTATTGGAAGCAAACTAATGTAGTGACTGTAAAAGATGAATTGACTTCCAATAGTTTTCCAACGTGTTGTTTTTTTTCCATATAGTTTTACTGGTTGAAAAACTTCCAAGACTAATATATATAAAGTAGATTTCGACAAAATGGTAGGATAAATTCATTATTTTAATCAATGAAACGGGCATGTAGAAAAAAAAAAAGAAAATTGTTAAAATTTTCCTTAATGCCTTATCGTCTGACCCTCTGACCCGATGATTAAGCTTTAAGGAAAAATTAAACAATATTCTTTTTTTTCCAGCCGCACGTTTCATTGATTAAAATAATATTTTCCCTGAAATATATATGGGCCTAATTTCTCGTATATATTATATATTAAATAGTTTTTTTTTAATGCCAATACGTAGTTAAAGCAAACTAAATTGTTTTGGATTATTAAAAGAATTCCCAACGCTTTTGATAATGTTTAACCATTCATTTATTTATTTATTTCTATGATCGCTTATGTTTGAATTCATGTTTTGAAACATGACGTAAATCATAAATCTATGACGTCACGGCAAATCTATAATTATTTTGTTATGATAATTTTTTAGGATCTATTTATAAGGACATCTATATAGCTCAGTTCGTAGAACATCAGACTGAAGATCTCATGGTTTGGGTTTCGATTTCCGGTCATGGCATCTGCTTTATTTGTTGGGAATTTATTATTTAGTATTAATGCGATATTTTCAATTTTTAAAAGAAGTTAAGATATTTCTTAAAAAATATGTGACTGACGGACAGACAGACACACAGAAAATGCCCCTTTTATTATGAGTGGATTTTGATAAACTCATTGTGAGATTTTCATCCATATTACCCCATGTGACATTTTTTCCTATATATCCACTTGTGTCATTTTTGCCTGTGCCATTTTTACCTAAATTTAGCAAATGATGTTGACCATTCGTTCAAAACAAACTTATTTTTGCTTAAACTGATTTTTTTTTTCGTTGTTTTTTTTTTGTTTTTTTTTCTGTTAAAAAGATTATCTAACCTAAAATGGGGAAAATATTTTTGGAACAAAATGTTCTTAACTTGTCGACTTTTTCAGTCAGCCATGTTGAAAATGACCCATAATCCCGAAATCAATAAAGTTAAGTAGCTTTTGTTAAAAAAATAGTTTTGACCCAAAAATACATCACGCATCAGTTTAATCAAAAAAATCAATTGTTTCATCGCGATTATTCAACCTACTGTTTGCATCTTGAATGTTATTCTCATAATGTTTCGACCGATGTAACCTCCGACCTTCTTCAGGTGCGGCTTTTCGAATTCGGAATTTTGAACTGAACTTTTTTATTTAATCCACCAGGGTAGATTGTTCTCATTCTGTCAGCCCTGGCTGGTTAGAATTCTTAAGCAACTTTTATTTTTAGTTAATATCGGCTGTAGTGAGGATTGAACCTTCAACCTCCAGAAGACTGTCATTTAGAACTGATTATTGCTTAACTACTTTATCCGTTGCGCCACGTGTTCATGTTAAGAATAACATCCAAGATGAGAACGCTAGTCCGAATAATCCAAATAATACAAATTACCAATCCTCATCTCAAAACTTTTGAAACATAAAAAATAAATAGTTTGTGACAAATATTTAGCTTCGTTTACTTGTGAATCATTTTGATTGCTAAAAGTGTAGCATCTGTTCTGTCCTTGTTCCGAAGAGAAGTCCTTCTAAACTGAAGCAGTTTTCAACATGTCAGTTTTTGCTTTTTTTTTTTCTCCAGGGTTTTTAAAAAAAAAAATTTTGTTTAAATGTTCTTTTATAAATTTCTAATTTTTATTTTATTTTTATTTTATTATATTTTAAATCTTTGTATTACTCTTTGAAAAGAAACAAAAAAAAACGTTGCTTTTCATTTTTTTTTTTTAAATTTGAAAATTATCCTTTTAAATCTACAATTTGTTATGCTTTGAAGAAAGATTTTTTTATTCTTTGAAAAGAAACAAAAAACAAAAACAAAAACGTTACTTTTCATTTTTTTTTTTTTTAATTTGAAAATTGTCCTTTTAAATCTACGATTTGTTATACTTTGAAGAAAAAACAAAAACAATTTTTTTTAATTTTTTAGTTTTAGTTTATTTTTGGTTTTTGGATTTTTGTTAAAAAGGATAAACAAGTATAAAACATTAAAAAAAAAAAAAAAGAACGAACAAAAATGTTTGTTTGTTTTGATTAATTTTTAGATTATTTTTTTTACGTTCTCATGTTTTTCGCATTCAGAAACAATGAACTTAATTTCAACTAATCTATCCATACTCTGATATTCTCCAATATTTTAAACATGAAACCCTATTAATGTATTGATGTACAAGAATGTATTTCAGTTTTATACGAGTTTTTTTAAATTCTTTTTTTATTATTATTCTTAAAAATTGGTTAATATTGTCCTGGTGGCAATAAATGGTATTTTAACAATTTAAATTGTTAAAAAATGTTTTTTCTTTTGTTTTGTTTTTTAAAAAAAGGTAAACCGGTTTTTCCTTGAATTTCTTTTTTCATTATAACTTTTTTTGTATGCAGAAATTTGAAGAAAGAAAAAATATTGGGAATTGTTTTGTGTTTCTAATAATTATATTATTTTGTCCTTAGCAATATATATATATATATATATATATATATATATATATATATATATATATATATATATATATATATATATATAAATTACAACAAAATGGTCTGATAAATTTCAGAGGAAACATTATTTATTTTATCTAAAATGGAAAGGGGGGGGGCGGATGGGATAAAAATAACAAAAAGAAAGTTACTAAAATTTTCCTTAAGGCCTTATCGTCTGACCCTCTAAGAAGAAACGTCAGAATGATAAATATAAATATATATATATATATATATATATATATGCACCCACACACACATGAAATATCGCTCTCTCATATATATGTATATATCTATATATGAATCTTATACATTCATCATTTAAAAGCAAATTACTGTCAGTTCTATATTGCATGTTATACAGCAAATTTAAAACTAAGAATTATATTTATACATACATACATACATACACATGTATTTATTTAATAGAGAATGTCAGATATATATATATATATATATATATATATATATATATATACATTGAAATTTAGAGAGATTCGATGTTTTGAAAAAAATTATCCTTCATTATATGACTTAAAATAAACATTGCCTTGAAACAACTGTAAACACCTTTAATACATTTGTTTATACTCTTTATTTGGAATATGATTTGAAAATAATTTAAATCGTCAAAAAAAAAAACAATATATATATATACATGTACATACAGTCTCCTCCCAAAGTGGGTGATCTGACACAAAATGTGGTATATACTAAATATAAATAGCAGGAAATATTAGCTGAAATTCTGAGCAATTGTTTCTGATTCTTCTTTGATCTTAAACCCAAAATATTCTTCAGTGAACAATAAATAAAAAGAAATTGGCTTCACCATTCCAATAATTTTGGAGGGTATTGCGCATAGACTTACATATATACATTTAAAAATGGGAGGCTACGAACATTTTTAACTTTTTCTAATTTTTATTCTTCATATTGTCTGCTTAGATGCGACACGTGTTTCAAATGTTTTTCACCCTCATCTAACCCTAACCTCATCAGGCTCTGGCCGTTCTGATAAAAACGAAAAAAAAAAAAAGAAGCATGTGTCGCATCTCACTGGGAAAATAAAAGCAAAGCAGTTTAAAATGTTTGTGGACTCACATGTTTAAATAAACGCTTTTCTCTCGTTGGATCGATAATAATCTCTACTCTCATATATATATATATATATATATATATATATATATATATATGTATATATATATATATATATAGAGAGAGAGAATGAGAGAGAGAGAGATAGAAGAAAAAAGAGTGATAAATATGTGACGATTGTCCAAATTTATTTCAAATTTCAATTGTTCAATGCAAGGTGTATTCAGTAATAAACTAGTGTTTATTATTCTTTCCTTAAGCCAAGGCTTTTCAAAGATCGAGATCTTATCATCAGACGAGAAATACAGATGGATAAGTTGGCTTTCGAAAAAAACCAAAGTTCAAATATTTGAAAAATATGAAAATTATTTTTAAAAGAATTTTTGTTAAAAAAACGCAGTGAATGAAAAGAAATATATATATATATATATATATATATATATATATATATATATATATATATACAATACACACATATATACAGGGATTTACTTGCTTCACTAGTTTGGGAGCTGCAAAAAAAAAAGCCGCTCCTTCTCTCACCCCCCCCCCCTTCTGCTCCATCTACATCTTAAAATAACCTGTTGAAAAATTCAACAGATTTCCAAAATTATTTTCAAATATTTCATATTTACTGCTAGATAAATAAAAAAAAAATGAGCCTCCCCCCCCCCGCTCCTTAGCTGCAGCAAAAGAAAATCCCTGTAAATAATATATATATATATATATATATATATATATATATATATATATATATATATATGTATATATATAAATTTAAAAATGATAATAGAATTAACGATAAGTGAAATATCGTAGAATGATCTATCTCGATAAAATAAAGCACTATACGTTGAGTAGAGCAATCACTTTTAAAGAAAGAAAGATGAAGATAAAAAATTGTACAAAATTACGTAAAGTTACATAAATTAATACAAATTTTATTACATCGAAAGTTTAGATGCAAGGAGTTACATTAATCCTTAAACCATGGTTTTTCAAAGATAAAACTCTTCTCGTCAGAGGATAAAATATGGTAATATGGTATTTATAACAATTAATATTCATGTGATTGTGTGTGTGTATATATGTTATTAATTTATGTTAATGAATGATATTATTTTTACATTAATGTATTTTCATAATTTCTTCAGAAATTTTCATTCTCACATTGCTGTGTGTAACATTTCTATAATTAAATTTGAGATTTTTTTTTCCTAACAATTTTGAACCCGATAATGATTCACAGAATATCCCCCCCCCTCTCTCTCTCTCTCTCTCATCTATTACTCGCCAAATACAGAGGAAAATGGGGGGGGGGGGCAAAGGGAGAAGTTTGTGTGGAAAAGTGCCTGTCGTAAGATATTCAATCTTATTCTTTTTTTCTATTATTTGACATGTAAATGTTTTTTTTGTTTTTTTTTGTTTTTTGTTTTTTAATAAATTGTTCACCCGATTGTACAATGAATTGCAAACAATTTGACGATCCTGGCGTTTTCTGTGAGAAAAAAAAAGGAGATAGAGAGAGAGAGAGAAAAGAAAAATATAAATATTCAAATTAAAAAGCGCCAACAAAAACAAAAAAAATGACCCCCCCCCAACTCTTGTAAAGACAAATTACAATTCATATATATATATATATATATATATATATATATATATATATATATATAGGAAGAGAAGGATGAAAGTAATCCGACGTGATGGGAAAATGAATAAGGAAAACCAAAAAATGGATGTTTTTTATGTGTACATCAACGTTTCGTCTTTATTTATAAGACTTCATCAGGATGATAATATAGAGAAAAATGTCATGCAAGTACAAATACATGTAGAGTTGACATATTGGGAGGAAAAAAAATAAAATAATGGCCACTACTGGGTGGACGTCCGTACATTTTTATTCTCCACCAAGTACGGACGTCCACCCAGTAGTGGCCATTATTTTATTTTTTTCCTCCCAATATGTCAACCCTACATGTCTTTGTACTTGCATGACATTTTTCTCTATATTATCATCCTGATGAAGTCTTATAAATAAAGACGAAACGTTGATGTACACATAAAAAACATCCATTTTTTTGGTTTTCCTTTTTCATATATATATATATATATATATATATATATATATATATAAATTTTTAGACAATATGCCAAAAATAAAATTTAATAGAGAGCTACAAAAATAAGAAATATAAAAAGAGTGCTCAATATATACACATTTCAAAATAAGCATATAAGTAGATAAATGATGAGAATAAAAATTGGATAAAATGCAATATTTATTAAATCGTCAATTGTTCAAACAAGGTTAATATATGAAAAAAAAATCTTTTTTTCCTTATTTTTTAATCCATGGATTTTCAAAGATATGCTCTCTTATTATTAGAGGAAATTCGACAGATAAGCCAGTACAATTTACTGTAATGCAAACATTTGAAAATATAACAACATAAAAGACATGAATATATATATATATATATATATATATATATATATATATATATATATATATATATATATATACACACACTTATTTACTTGCACTCATATTCTTACAGTAACATACAAGTAATATGCCTTATATTTTTCTGTTTGTTTTTAATTGTTTTTTATAAGATATTTCCAGCTTATTTTTTATCAAAATAATCAGTCTTTCGTTATATATACAATATTACAATATATATATACAATATTACAATGCATATATATACAATATTACAATGTATATATATATATATACAATATTACAATGCGTATATATATACAATATTATAATGTATATATATATATATATACAATATTACAATGCGTATATATATACAATATTACAATGTATATATATATATACACAATATTACAATGTATATATATATACAATATTATAATGTATATATATATATATACAATATTATAATGTATATATATACAATATTACAATGTATATATATATATATACAATATTATAATGTATATATATATATATATATACAATATTATAATGTATATATATATATATATATACAATATTACAATGCATATATATATACAATATTACAATGTATATATATATATACAATATTACAATGTATATATATATATATATATACAATATTATAATGTATATATATATATATATATATATATACAATATTACAATGCATATATATATACAATATTACAATGTATATATATATATACAATATTACAATGCATATATATATACAATATTACAATGTATATATATATATATATACAATATTACAATACAATGTATATGTATACAATATTATTGATGGGCCCTTGAAGGAAAAGTAGCTGGGATTTTTTGCAGGCAAAAAATATTTAAATAAAAAATTATTTTTCTTTATCCCAAAAAGTAAATAAATATAAATAAAAATTAAAAATACAATTTTATTTTTTACATTAATCCATCCAGCAAAATCTTCCCAAAGTTTTTTTATTTAATTTTTTATTTTTTTATTTTCTTAGTTGTTGGTTGCTTTTTTTTGTTTGTTTCTTTTTTTCTTTTTGGATCGAATAATTTTCGGGGTTTTTTTTTTTTTTAGAATTCAATCATTTTTTTTTTTAAATTAAATAATTTTATTTTCTCTTGCGAATTTGATAATTTTATTTTCATTTTGAGTGAAAAAGATGTCAATAGACATAAAGCGCCCCCATCTTCCCCCCCCCCCACCAAAAAAAATATTACAGAATAATATAACAGAAAAATAACAATAGAAATGGAATTTTTTTGGATTTTTTTTGCTACGCAAACAATTGTTTTATTTAATTTTTTTAATTAAATATATTATAATTATGATTTTTTTTTAATTTCCAAATTTTTGTTGTTATAATTTCTGAGACAGAAGTAGTTGTATTTTTAAGAAGACGTTGCACTTTTTTAGTTTCTCCCACCCCCCTCCTCCCCACCTACCCTCATTTCTGTCCATTTTTTCCCAAAATAATCGAAAAAAAAAAATAATAAATTGGGATCATATTTTATAATTATTATTTTTTTTCAATGTTCCCAAATAAAAGTTTTGTTGTGTCCGTTATCGGATGGACGTAAAAATAAACCTGAAATGACTTCCTGACCGTCTTTCATGAAAACATGTAGCACCCATTATGAATACATTTTTGTCCGCAATTCCAACTGTGACTTGAACCTGAGAACTCACGGCTGACAACCACCATTTTAATAAAGTGAATTCGTTTGTATATGGAATGAGTGGATAAGCATGGGAACCAAATAGTAACAAATTTTAACACAAAAGAAGAATATATATTATATATTATATATATACATATATATATATATACATATATATATATTATATATATATATTATATATTATATATATATATATATATATATATATATTATATATATACATATATATATATACATATATATATATATATATATTATATATATACATATATATATACATATATATATATATTATATATATACATATATATATATTATATATATATATATATATATATATTATATATTATATATATTATATATATACATATATATATATATATATTATATATATATACATATATATATATATATATATATATATATATATATATATATATATATATATTATATATGAGGAATAAAAGAAACAATGTTTCAGACAAAATGTAAAAATAAAAATTGAATAAAGGATAAGCAAATCAACAGCTAACAAAAATATAAACTCAAAAACACATATTGAATAGTTCTACCAAAATATTTCAATTGTTAAGACAATCATCATCAGTTGGAAGCAGAACTTTAATTAAAAACAGAAAAGTTTCAAATTTGTACAAAATCGGCTTTTACATGCTAAATCAAAGCTAACATCTGATTTTGTCTTTTTTAACACTTCTTTCTTTCTCCCTTTCTACTGTTTATTACACGTGACTATTTTTTCCCAAATTGCGTTCTTTGTATAAATTTGAAAACTTTTCTGTTTTTAATTAAAGTTCTGCTAACGACTGATGAGGATTGTATTTTACAATTGAAATATTTTGGTAGAACTATTCAATATGTGTTTTTGAGTTTATTTTAGCTAGTTGTTGATTTCCTTATCCTTGATTCCATTTCTATTTTTACATATATATATATATATATATAGATAGATAGATAGATAGATAGATAAAAATTAATACTGCAGAGATCCAAAAGCTTAATATAAATTCGGCCTGTTTTTATGGCTGAGCAGTAAATAGCACCCCGTTCAGGACATAGGTTCGAATCTTGCTAGTGGCTCTGCATTTTTCTCCGGTGTTTAATTTATATTTTAATTTCTAAGCCACAAGACGTTTACAGACACACACACACACGCACATATGTAGGCAGAGAACTTGAATGCCTCCTAGACACTGTCTTCGAGTGTCTAAGGTCTCTATGTACAGGGGTATGTCAGAACAACCTGGCATGAGGATACTTCACCCTACAAGTAAACCCTGACTAAATATTCAAAACAACATAGTATTTGCAGCACAGATCCACTCGGTATGGCTACCCCCCACTGGCTTATACGAGAAATGGTGCATCTTCTCCAAATGATGTTGCCTATAGTAACAACACTAAGCTGGATACTCCACCAGACTAGATGAATTCTTGTCCTGGAATCCGGTAAGACCAAGAGACCACAAGAAAGATATAGTATTATATAATATAATTAACTGGTCAATTGGGAAGAGGATTAGTAATTTTCTTAACTTCTTTACTTAAATTAATATTCTTAACTTTTTTACTAATTCAACGTTTGAGAAATAAAGGAGAATTTAATAGAATATTCGAATAGCTATGTATTTCATATAGAGATCAAGTGTTAGCCCCAGGAAGGGCCCCTTCATTTCTGAGAACCTCAAATAAAGTAAAATGAAACAAATATATATGTATATATAAAATATGATTAAATAATGCATTTTTTTTTTGTAAAGAGTGGAGGATTGCTCGAAATATTAGAATTTAAATTATGATAACACATATTTTACAGGCTTTTATTGTTTTTAATAAAGCTAATTTCATTCGTCAAATTTGATGAAATTTATCGTCTTTAGTCAAGACACACATACATACATATATGAGACATGTGTATTTTATATATATGCATATATAGATAATTATAAAAATTTTAATTTAATATATATGTGTGTGTGTGTGTGCGTGTGCGTGCGTTTAAGGATACAGATGTGATAGAATATATAAGAAAAATAAAATGGAACAAGGGATAAACGAAAACCAAATATAGGACAAAAGAAAATTACAACAAACAGGCTTTGAAGGAAGAATCGATATTTCACCTCTAGTTTATTGGAAGCTTCTTCATGAGTGGAGATATGGCCGAGAATTTGCATAGATGTATCTCATTTATCGGCAATTTATCCACTCATGAATAAACTTCCAATAAACCAGAGACGAAATATCAATGTGTTCCCAACATGACCCGTTTGTTGTGATTTTTTTTTTTTTGGCTTATATTTGGTCTTCGTTTATTCCTTGCTCCATTTTATTTTTCTTATATTTTATTAATTTCTGTTCCCCCCCCCCCCTTAACTGCGGGTTAGGGTATTCAGATTTTAAGTACGTTATTCACCAGTCTTTGTTATATTTAACCTGATGATTTCTTGCAGGAGAGAAAAAAAAATATGGACGCCACTAGCCTATTTGCCATAGATATATTTTCATACTACTACTACTAATATTTATATATATATATATATATATATATATATATATATATATATATATATGAGGAATAATAGAAACAATGTTTCAGACAAAATGCAAAATAAAAATGGAATTGAGGATAAGCGAATCAACAAACTAACAAAAATATAAACTAAAACATTAAAGATTAAAGTTCTTATTTCCAACTGAGGATGGTTGCTTTCTAGCAACTGAAATATCTTCGTAGAGCTTTTATATGTGTTTGAGTTTATATTTTTGTTAGTTTTTTGATTCGCTTATCCTCAATTCCATTTTTATTTTGCATATATATATATATATATATATATATTATTTTAAAGAAGCAAAGATGAAGATAAAAAATTGCATAAAATTACATAAAATATATATATATATAAATCATGGCTTATTATTTTTAACAATGCCTTTATTTCTAATTCACATGGCACAGCCAGCCATGTGCAAGTTCTTGACTGAGAAAACTTTTCTCCTGACTCCGTTTCAACACCACACAAATTGAATACACCAAAAGAAAAAAACGGATGATTCTATATCTTTTATATATAATTCAGTTTTACTTATTTATGGAGAAAACAACAATTTAATCTAAATATAAAAACATCAGGAGAAAATAAGACAAAATCTGATGAATGTTAGCAGTGACTTCTCAACCACAAACCCACATTTCCTCGCCCCCCCCCTCCCACCACAAACATCACCGACACTACCACCAGCCCCGCCCATGTTTTCTAGACTCGCTCATCTATCATCACCCCACTCCCCCACCACAATCCAACCAGTGCACATGTATGTCCCACAAAATACTGACAAAATTCCCACTGTGTGTAAAATGCATTGAACAGCACTGCCCTGGCCATGTCAGGGTTATTGTTGTTGTTATTATTATTATTATTAAAACATTCCACCATGAAATTTCGACTTCGGCATTATTTATTTATTTTTATTTTTTTTTAATTTAAAAATTAAAAAAAAAATTTTTAATTTAATTTTTAAAAAAAGATTTTTTTTTTTAATTTAATTTAAAAAAAAAATTTTTTTAATTATTTTTTTATTTTTATTTTTTATTTATTATTTAAAAAAAAAAATTTTTTTGTCTTAAAATACATTTCTTTTTTGCAGATTCAAGTTGCGAGGAAAATTACGTTGGAAATTCAGAGAGAAAGATTTTTGCATGCGTGTATAAAAGGTGTTTGTAAAATCGATGGCATAACTTCGGGATTATGTTCTATACGTGTAAATAATGAAAAAAAAGTTCCGATAAACATGGACCCGGAAACGCTTGGTTTCGGAAGAAATTGACCATGTAAAAAAGAACAAAAAAAAATAATCAACATTCTTTATCGTAAACATCTAACACGTGCAATGTGTGTGATGGTGCACGGTTTCGATATATCCGGTAGATAAACACTATTTCTTTGACAGGATTATGGGTAAAATAAGCCTGGGCTTGGTGTTGTCACATACACTAACAAAAGCATGAAAAACTGACACCAAACAAATATAAAAGCCGTATGGCCCAGAAAAAATATCTGAGCATCATGATTAGCAGGGGTTACTTTGATAACCAACATGAGGAACCTGTGAAAATTAGATTTGCTTATTTCAGATCACGATAGTGATTAGATGTTCCAATAAATATCGGATGTGTTAGAAAATCGTCTGGTATATATTGGGGCACGCTGTAAGGAGATCACCCGGGGTGATCGGAAAAGCAGGATAGTTAACAGGTATCATAATCTAGACCAGTGCTCTTCAAACTTTTTTTGTCGCGACCCCTTTTTGGAAAAAAATTTTTTTCGTGACCCACCAAAATTTTTTATAAATAAAAAATAAGTTTGAATATTATTTTAAAAAATTCCATAGTTATAATTTTGGCGACCCCCTTTCTATGGTTACGCTACTCCCCTGGGGGTCGCGACCCCCACTTTGAAGACCTCTGATCTAGATGGTAGGCCAGGAGAGGTGTGTTGGTAGAGGTTCGCGTTTGGAATGCGACTCTGGTTGTTTTGACAATTTCAAGATTGGGAAGAAAAATGGAAATATTGAGTTATGTTGGATTGGAGAATGTGTGAAGAAAGAAAAATTTGCAGAATTACGGTTGCCGGTCAAAAGTGAATTGTGGAAAAACAACAGGTAAGTGGACGTTCTGCCTTTTTCTCCCTCCAACAGGGCTGGGGAGATAACTGTATAATTTTTTTTTTTTTTAATTTTTTTTTTTATTTAATTTCTTTTTTCTTTTACTTTAATTGTTTTTTTTCTTTTAATTTTTTTTTTTTTAATTTGTTTCTTTTTTAAATTTTTTCTTTTAATTTGTTTTTATTTAAATTTATTTTTCTTTTAATTTGTTTCTTTTTTAATTTTTCTTTCTTTTAATTTCTTTCCTTTTTAATTCGTTTATTTTAATTTGTTTCTTTTTTTAATTTGTTTTTCTTTTAATTTATTTTTCTCTTAATTTGTTTCTTATTTTAATTTGTTTTTTTAAATTTGTTTCTTTTTTTAAATTGTTTCTTTTTTAATTTATTTTTCTTTTAATTTGTTTCTTTTTTTAAATTTGTTTCTTTTTTAATTTGTTTCTTTTTTTAATTTGTTTCTTTTTTAATTTGTTTCTTTTTTAATTTGTTTCTTTTTTTTAATTTGTTTCTTTTTTTAATTTGTTTCTTTTTTAATTTGTTTCTTTTTTAATTTGTTTCTTTTTTTTAATTTGTTACTTTTTTTAATTTGTTTCTTTTTATTAGTTTTATTTGTTTCTACAACATGCAGTAAAGTATCAGCATAAAGCACGTCTTCTGGGCAACTCGTACAACATTCACTGGGCAACATTTTTAAGACGCAGATGATGAAAAGCAACAGACTCAGATGTTCCCTCACTTTAACATTTAACCCTAACCCTCACTTTAACATTTAACCCTAACCCTAACCCTCACTTTAATATTTAACCCTAACCCTAACCCTCACTTTAATATTTAACCCTAACCCTAACCCTCACTTTAATATTTAACCCTAACTCTAACCCTCACTTTAATATTTAACCCTAACCCTAACCCTCACTTTAATATTTAACCCTACCCCTAACCCTCACTTTAACATTTAACCCTAACCCTAACCCTCACTTTAACATTTAACCCTAACCCTAACCCTAACATTTAACCCTAACCCTAACCCTCACTTTAACATTTAACCCTAACCCTAACCCTAACATTTAACCCTAACCCTAACCCTCACTTTAACATTTAACCCTAACCCTCACTTTAACATTTAACCCTAACCCTCACTTTAACATTTAACCCTAACCCTAACCCTCACTTTAACATTTAACCCTAACCCTAACCCTCACTTTAACATTTAACCCTAACCCTAACCCTAACATTTAACCCTAACCCTAACCCTCACTTTAACATTTAACCCTAACCCTAACCCTAACATTTAACCCTAACCCTAACCCTCACTTTAACATTTAACCCTAACCCTCACTTTAACATTTAACCCTAACCCTAACCCTCACTTTAATATTTAACCCTAACCCTAACCCTCACTTTAATATTTAACCCTAACCCTAACCCTCACTTTAATATTTAACCCTAACCCTAACCCTCACTTTAATATTTAACCCTAACCCTAACCCTCACTTTAATATTTAACCCTACCCCTAACCCTCACTTTAATATTTAACCCTAACCCTAACCCTCACTTTAATATTTAACCCTAACCCTAACCCTCACTTTAATATTTAACCCTAACCCTAACCCTCACTTTAATATTTAACCCTAACCCTAACCCTCACTTTAATATTTAACCCTAACCCTAACCCTCACTTTAACATTTAACCCTAACCCTAACCCTAACATTTAACCCTAACCCTAACCCTCACTTTAACATTTAACCCTAACCCTCACTTTAACATTTAACCCTAACCCTAACCCTCACTTTAACATTTAACCCTAACCCTAACCCTAACATTTAACCCTAACCCTAACCCTCACTTTAACATTTAACCTTAACCCTTACCCTAACATTTAACCCTAACCCTAACCCTCACTTTAACATTTAACCCTAACCCTCACTTTAACATTTAACCCTAACCCTAACCCTCACTTTAACATTTAACCCTAACCCTAACCCTCACTTTAACATTTAACCCTAACCCTAACCCTCACTTTAACATTTAACCCTAACCCTAACCCTAACATTTAACCCTAACCCTAACCCTCACTTTAACATTTAACCCTAACCCTAACCCTCACTTTAACATTTAACCCTAACCCTCACTTTAACATTTAACCCTAACCCTCACTTTAACATTTAACCCTAACCCTAACCCTCACTTTAACATTTAACCCTAACCCTCACTTTAACATTTAACCCTAACCCTCACTTTAACATTTAACCCTAACCCTCACTTTAACATTTAACCCTAACCCTAACCCTCACTTTAACATTTAACCCTAACCCTAACCCTCACTTTAACATTTAACCCTAACCCTCACTTTAACATTTAACCCTAACCCTAACCCTCACTTTAACATTTAACCCTAACCCTAACCCTCACTTTAACATTTAACCCTAACCCTCACTTTAACATTTAACCCTAACCCTAACCCTCACTTTAACATTTAACCCTAACCTTAACCCTCACTTTAACATTTAACCCTAACCCTCACTTTAACATTTAACCCTAACCCTAACCCTCACTTCAACATTTAACCCTAACCCTCACTTTAACATTTAACCCTAACCTTAACCCTCACTTTAACATTTAACCCTAACCCTAACCCTCATTTTAACATTTAACCCTAACCCTCACTTTAACATTTAACCCTAACCCTAACCCTCACTTTAACATTTAACCCTAACCCTAACCCTCACTTCAACAGTTAACCCTAACCCTCACTTTAACATTTAACCCTAACCCTAACCCTCACTTTAACATTTAACCCTAACCCTCACTTTAACATTTAACCCTAACCCTCACTTTAACATTTAACCCTAACCTTAACCCTCACTTTAACATTTAACCCTAACCTTAACCCTCACTTTAACATTTAACCCTAACCTTAACCCTCACTTTAACATTTAACCCTAACCCTCACTTTAACATTTAACCCTAACCCTCACTTTAACATTTAACCCTAACCCTAACCCTCACTTTAACATTTAACCCTAACCCTAACCCTCACTTCAACATTTAACCCTAACCCTCACTTTAACATTTAACCCTAACCTTAACCCTCACTTTAACATTTAACCCTAACCCTAACCCTCATTTTAACATTTAACCCTAACCCTCACTTTAACATTTAACCCTCACTTTAACATTTAAAAACTCATTAAAATGAAAAACCTTCCCGTTTCAATTCTTTTTTTAGTGAAGAGGAATGCATCTCCAAACATTTTGGCTTCAGTAAAAGAACAGGGACACAATGTGATGCAAAATAATTAGATTTAAGAATTACGTAGGTCTCATTAAAATTCTTAATTTCGATTTTATCAAAGAATTTCGATTTTATCAAAGAATTTCGATTAAGCTTTCGATTTTTTACTTAAATAGAATTGATTTTTCCAGCTCTTATCAGACCACATAATTCGGATTATGAATGAGAGAATGTCTTTCTCATCAGATGAATGAAAACGGGTAATGCATGAGTTATCTCCCTTTGCGATCACTACTACTGTTGCTAAGTTTTCTGAAGAAAAAAAGGTTGGATCCTTCTATCATCCCAGAAAGTACCTGAATCCTGATTGCAATCCTTTACCTGTATAAGAGTCAGATACGTCCTCAGATGGGGAGGTACTGCTGCAGCCACATCTGGGGAAGTGCCGCTCAGAGCCGCACTCTTTCTTGCCTTAAAGAAACTTTTCAGTCTAGCGGAGGAAAATCTCTTCTCACTTTAAAATAAGTTATAACACAAAAAAACTTATCCAGGTAGAAAAGTAATTTATCTTGCCTTTGGTAACATTTATTTGTAGCATATTTGTTTGTTGTTTTTTCGCTCCTTTTTTTTTTTTTTCTTCAAAGCTATGCTCTTTTAATCGTTTCTTTCGTCAGTTGATTTGATTGCGTCCGCATCCAGAGTGGCCATGTATTAACAGTTACCCGCTCACCATGAGCCTTCATCACCTCGTGATTTCGTAGTTATATGCCTTCTGCTGATTTTAGTTTTCCCCTCTTAATCTATAGTAGTGCACATTAGTGTTTCTATCTTGTTTTCCCGCCGTTTCAGACCATCCGCGGACATAATGTTAATTCTTTGTTTCCTTTATATTTGTATATTTGCATCCTGCATGGTCAGTGGCAACAGAACTATGTACAAAAAAAAATGGACGAGTGGCAGTCTCCCTGGTGTTGTCCTCCAGTTGTCACATACAAGCTCTATTTCTTCATTGCTTTCTAGCAGTTTCAGTTATTTTAGGCTCGTGTAATGTTCTCTTGATAATTTTTGTTTTCTATTCGTACATTTGCATCCTGCACGATCAGTGACAAAAAGTAGTTACAAGACATATATTTTTATCTGTCAGGTGTTGTCCTCCAGCTGTCATTCACAGGCTCCATTTTTTTCTTTTATTATTTCTTCCTCCAGGAAGTTGACGATTTCGTCTGGTATTTAAACATTTTTGAGCATTCAATGATCCGTGTTCGTACGCTTTCTTATATTCGATCTATACCATGGCTTTTATCTTGTTTTTGATTTTGTACTTCCATTCTGTTCATTTTTACAATTTGTTCTGCCACAGACAAGGGGGCATGTTGCTACAGAAGCATTAGGGGCCCAGATTTATAGAGGGCGCAACCTCGGTGGGAAATTAGGCAGCGAGATGTTTGTTAACTTTCTGCATGTCGGCATAGTCGGGAAAACAGGGAGCAGGAAGGAAATTCCAAGGGCAAGTGGTCTGAGGAAAAAAGCTATTAGGGTAGTAGGTTTTGCTGTCAGTCGCGTGGGTCGCGTGTATTTACATTGAGTACAAGTGCAGTAATTTCATCAGAGCACGTTCCGTGGAAGTACCTGTAAAACGCGCACGGGGATGCAACAATACGGCGATGCTGGCGCTGGGAAAAACAGCACAGGACCTATTAGGTAAGAAATTCTATTTTGCATTCTGTGCTAGTGGTTGGTGCACCAGCCTAGATGTGACAACAATACTCTATGCACGGGTGAACGGTGGCTTTATAGAGATATAGGACACTAGCAGGTGTTAGAAGTTTTCTAACCCGTTAGAGGAAACTTACCTTCATTGCGGCAGACTTGGCAGCATCTTCTGTGTTGCCTGAGAATGTCAGGCCAAGAAGTCCGAACGTTGGTCTCTGGGGAAGGGTGCTATCGACTAATCGTTTTCAATCCTCTCATGCTGTTGTTCATCGTCCAACTGATAATCTCATTAACCTTTATCCTCGAGTGGCTTTTGACCTTGGTGAGTCGTGACTCCTTAGTATGCACAAAAAAGTTTTCAAGTGAAATATGCAGTGTTGTAATGCTTCATCGGAGTCATCTTAAACTGTTTTTTTTTTCAATTTTTAATTTTGAGCTTCAATTCACTCTGTCTTCTCCGTAGCGTTTAATCTTATAAATAGTAAACTAGTGTCTTTCTACTGGCTGTAAAATTCGATGTTCTTGTAGCTAAATGTTAAAAATATATGGAAAAATGGATAGCCAAACATGTTAGAACAAAAAGTTCAAACAACCCTCGATATACAACCCCCCCCCCTCTAAACTCCCTTTCACCTTCCTCTGAGATGTACACGATATGATTTTCTTGAAAGGGTCATTTGCAAAGTAGCCAGACTTCACCTAATGCCAGCCACATGGCTGCCGAAATGAAAAAGCCTCCCCAAAGTTTTCAGTTGAGTTGTCTGTTCTTTTAACCATCTTAAATGTATTTGGCATTTTTACTAATTTCTAACCATGCTATCAAATTTACTTGTGTTTACCTTGTTTTTTAAATTAAATTTTAAGTTTCAATGTTAATCCTTTTTCTCCGTAGCCTTCATTGTATAAATAGTTAACTAGTTGTTCTCAGTTGCTGCCCTACTGGCTGTCTATCTCTTATCTGTACTAACTTGTGACAGGGAAACATATCTTGAAAGTTCTGTTCCCTCTATTAAGTGTACAGTGAACTTATTCTATCTACACATATATATATATATATATATATATATATATACATATATATATATATATATACATATATATATATATATATACATATATATATATATATATATATATATATACATATATATATATATATATATATATACATATATATATATATACATATATATATATATATATATATATATACATATATATATATATACATATATATATATATATATACATATATATATATATATACATATATATATATATACATATATATATATATATATACATATATATATATATATATATACATATATATATATATATATATATATATATATACATATATATATATATATATATACATATATATATATATATATATATATATATACATATATATATATATATATATATATATATATATATATATATATATACATATATATATATATACATATATATATACACATATATATATATACATATATATATGTATATATATATATATATATACATATATATATATATATATACATATATATATATATATATATATACATATATATATATATATATATATATATATATATATATATATGTATGTATATATATGTATATATATATATATATATATATATATACATATATATATATATATATACATATATATATATATATATACATATACATATATATATATATATATATATACATATATATATATATATATATACATATATATATATATATATATATATATATATATACATATATATATATATATATATATATATATATACATATATATATATATATATATATACATATATATATATATACATATATATATATATATATACATATATATACATACATATATATATATATATATATATATACATACATATATATATATATATATATATATATATACATATATATACATACATATATATATATATACATACATATATATATATATATATACATATATATATATATATATACATATATATATATATATATATATATATATATATATACATGTGGATGAATTTTTTTTTTTTAACCTGCGAGGGCTCGGAAATACCCGACTAGTACACAGGCGCACACTATCTTCTCTCGGAGTGTTGGACCCATAGACCTTGTCAGGTCATCAGGAAAACTCTGATAATAAAACCTTGCTACTAACTACTTACGTTTTGGCAGCAAACCGTTGGGGAGGGAGGCCTCCTTAGTCTTGATCGACAACCTTCCTAGAACTGAAATCTTGAACAAAGTATCCGGTTTGCAAACCTATAATTGCTTAAGGAGTAGATGGGGTTTGCCTATCGCCCGGCCATCGAATTTTTTCTCTGTCTATTAGCTAGGCATAGATGTACAAGCACTGGAACGCCTCTAAAGACACCTAGTGTTTGGCCTTGTTTCCTGACTAGGGCAATGAACGCTGTCTCTCTTTCTCTCTATCTGGGCAACTCGGGGAAATTTTTTGGTCACTAAGTCCCACATGACTAGTCTGGGTCGCTCTTGTTTTGACAAGTTGAGGGTACAGGTTAGACAGCTTGTCTGGCTGCTGTTTCCGACTAGTATTTAGGAGCCCAAACTCTTAGGTAGTGCTAAGAACGGCTGCTCCATCAACAGTTTCATAATATCGTGTGTAACTGTATGTGCCATGTCGCGCATGGAAAGGGACCCTACAGTTATCCCCTGGTAGACTTTCCCGAGGCCACAACCCCCATGGACCAAGTCACAACTAATAGACTGGTTGTGTGAGCTTATTGGCACCAAACAAGCACCCACTTTTCTCTCCCCACTCTAACTCAAAACAAACATGAATTTATAAAATAAAAAATAAAAAACCTAAACCAGACACCCAACAAAAAACATGTTTGCCTCCACCCTTGAGGCTCGCATTCACAAATATCTGGAGACTTAGAACCAACATTAACGACGTAGAAACTTTTCTCTTGACAAACTCCCCGGATATCCTAGCTTTAAGTGAAACGAACCTTTAAATCCTCAATTCCCTCTCACCACTTTGACATGACTGATTACATTCCACTCTACCGTAAGGACTCTGACAAACATATGCATGGGCTAGGAGTTTCTGTTCGGAACACCCTCCCCTTGACTAGAGAACATAGGTTAGAATCAGATGACCAAGCCTACATGTGCTTTAGATTGACCCTACATCACAGCGTTAGTTACTTATATTTTTTATACCGTTCTCCTTCGACCCAGGACTGTACCTGGCTTGATTCACTCTATCTAAGCTTTTACTCGACTCGAATGCCCAAATACATGTATTTGAGGATTTTAATGCATATCACCGTGACTGGTTGGGATTTTCCAGCGTTACTGATGCAGCTGGGAACTCTACGTTAAATTTCTCCTCAGCTCACGACCTCTCACAGACAGTCACTTTTCCGACCCGCCTTTCTGATCGTGCAAGCCTCACTTCTCGACCTGTTCTTGACCTCACTACCCGATGCTTGTGTGGTGAATGGCCATAGCCTGCTCGGAAACTCTGATCACGTTGTGGTAATGATACTTATCACTTTAATACTTGTCCAAAAGCTGAAGAGCTGTTGCTCAAAACGATGAAAAACTATGAGCAGGGTGATTGTGAATCCCTCAGGGATCACATCAGCGACGCCCCATGGGGTGTAACCTTCTCACTCCCTGCTGATCAGTGTGCAAATGAGCTAACCGAATGGGTCAAACCATGCATTGATGCTTATGTCCCCATGCAAAAATTCTTCAGCAAACCCCACTCTCCTCAACGATTCACCTCAGAATGTGCAGCTACTCTTGCTGAGAGGCAGAAGGCATTCCAAAAATTCGGCCGCCATAAGTCAACTGCGAACAGACAAAAATTTGTAGAGGCAAGAAATGATTGCAAAGTAGTGATAGATGAAGCAAAGAGAAGGTATACAAAAATAACCAAAAAACGCATTCAGTCACAGAAACTAGGTACTCGTGATTTCTGGAAAATCTACAATAGTGTGATGAACAATGCATAATCGACAATTCCCCCCGCTATCAAATCACAATGATGTTATTTGCACGGCAAACAACCCCCTCCTCAAATTCCCATTGCGGACTGAAGCCACACTTGAGAACCAGGTCATCACCCCATCTCAGGTCAAAGTCATCATGAAAAACCATGACACCTCCAAAGCCTGTGGGTCCGATCTTATACCAGTAATAGTAATAAAAAAATGCTCTGCTGAGCTGGCCCCTGTTCTCTCCAAACTATGCAACAAATGCCTTGCTGAATCTTGTTTCCCTGATAGTTGGAAAATTGCCTCTGTGGTACCAGTCTTCAAGAATTCTGGAGATAGAACTGATCCTCTAAACTATCGTCCAATCAGTCTACTCCCGATCTTTGCTAAAATCTTTGAATCATTAATCAATCTTGCTATAGTCCGGCACCTAGTGAACGCTAAACTTCTTTCTGATCATCAATACGGATTTAGACAAGCACGATCTACCGCAGATATCCTAACGGTCATCTCTGAATGCATATATCATACACTGGATAAGGCAGGTGAAGCTAGGGCGATAGCGCTTGATATATCCAAGGCCTTTGGCATGAAGGGCTTCTCCTAAAACTGCACTCATATGGTATTACTGGACAAATATTTAATATAATTAAATCCTTCCTAACAAAAAGAAAGATCCAGGTTGTCCTCGATGGCCGTTCATCTAAGCAACATAACATAAATGCCAGTGTACCCCAAGGATCCATCCTAGGACCTCTACTGTTCCTGATTTTCATAAATGAACCTCCCTGATGTAATTGAGACTGAGATAGGAATATTTGCTGACGACACTACGCTCTACTCTCGTCATGTAGGCAAAATCGATGCGCACATATCTGAGGCAATGGCTGAATCCTTAGAAAATAACCTCCAGTCTGTATTGGGGTAAAAAATGGATGGTAACTTTTAATGCCGCAAAGACAAAGCTACTTTCCTTCAATAACTACATGGCAAATAACACTCTACCTGAGAGTTCATCATTCAAACTCCTGGGCCCAACTTTCACAGATAACATGAATTGGAATAAATACATTGAAGACATTGCCAGGGCTGCTACAAAGAAGGTGAACTCTCTCTACCGTGCTAGTAAACCTCTCACACCTGACATTATCCTATATATCTACAAAGCCACCATCCGCCCATGCATGGAGTATTGTTGCCACGTATGGGCTGGTGCATCATCCACTAGTCTCTCCCTCTTAGACAAGGTCCAAAAAAGAGTCGCCAACTTAATAGATCCTTCACTATTCACTAAGCTCCAGCCACTATCCCACTGCCGCAATGTTGCTTCCTTGTTCCTGTTTAACAAGTACTTCAATGGACTGTGCTCTGATGAACTTGCTGCTCTGGTGCCTCCACGACGCAAATTCACTAGGCCAACCCGACAATTTGCCAAATCCCATCCATTCACTGTGGAGGTCTTCAGATGCCAGAGAGCTTTCTACTCCAAAAGCTTCTTTCCTCGTGCTGCTGGACCCTGGAACCCCCTCCCTGCTCCCTGTTTTCCTGACGGTACTGACATGCAGAAATTTAAAACAAATGTAAACAGACATCTCGCTGTGCAGCTCCCAATTTAGCCAGAGAGAAAGCAAAGTAGAAGGAAACCAGGGAAGGGGTTCCTCCTCCAGGAGTGATCAAGATCCCTAATGATGATATTTTTGTGTGGATCGCTTTGTCCTTTTTGATATTTACCTATTGCTGTAACTTTAAGTTCACATACGAAAACAGGGTTAAAGGTATTCTGAGCTAATTTTCCATGAAATTTAGCTTAATATTTTTTTATTTTTCGGGTCAGGACACAATCATTTCATTTAATTGTTTTCTCTAGTACTCCGACGTCTAAAAATTTTGTGCTCGTGCTAGTTGTGGTATTCTGCAGTTTCGAGCATCTGATACTTTCTGTATTGGCGGAGTCAAAAGAACCTGTTTAAACCATGTATTTGACATATATAAAATAATTTATTTATTTGAGCCAGATGAAATTTGTTCTATACCTACAATTTATAACTATCTCGCTTCTTCAGTTTAATATTTTTTTTTTACATCATTGATCTTTAAGATTTCTAGTTTTTCACTCAGACATAAATGGCATTGCTCAGCTGAAGATTTTTCACTAAAAATTACTTTCTTTACATGTGAACAGACTAGGTTTATTACCTAGTCTGTTCACATGTGTAAAGAAAGTTACTATTATTAATACTAGTACAAGAACATGTAAAACTTATTTTTACAAACAGAACTTTTACGTCCATAAATTATTTATTGTAACCATTTTTGATAAAGAAGGTTGAAAGTTATTTTTTTGTACTCTTTCTACTCCAAAAGCTTCTTTCCTCGTGGTCCTGGACTCTGGAACTCCCTCTCTGCTCCCTGTTTTCCTGACGGTACTGACATGCAGAAATTTAAAACTAATCTAAACAGACATCTCGCTGCACAGCTCCCAATTTAGGTTGACCCCCCTCCTAAAAATAAACAAAAACTCTCACCCTTTTTCTCAGTAGCCCCTTATGTCTACAGTGGCAGTCTGCCTTGTTTGGGGTGAACTATGTTAATTTGTAGCAGACATCACATGTCAGAAGTAGTTAAATGTGACAATCTGTGAGAAAGTTTATTTATCGATCATTAATTTCACATTCATTTTTGTTGGATTAGGGATAAAGGTCTGTTGGTTTTGGGGTAAGGGTTCTGTGGTTAGGGTTCTGTTGGTTTTGAGGTTAGGGTTCTGTGGTTAGGGTTCTGTTGGTTCTGGGGTTAGAGTTCTGTTGGTTTTGGGTGTAGGGTTCTGTTGGCTTTAGGGTTACGGTTCTGTATTTAGGGTTCTGTTTGTTTTGGGGTAAGGGTTTTGTGGTTAGGCTTCTGTTTGTTCTGTGGTTAGGGTTCTGTTTGTTTTGGGGTTAGGGTTTTGTGGTTAGGCTTCTGTTTGTTCTGTGGTTAGGGTTCTGTTGGTTTTGGGGTTAGGGTTATGTTGGTTAGGGTTCTGTGGTTAGGGTTCTGCTAGTTTTGGGGTTAGGGTTCTGTTGGTTTTGGGGTTAGGGTTCTGTGGTTAGGGTTCTGTGGTTAGGGTTCTGCTAGTTTTGGAGTTAGGGTTCTGTTGGTTTTGGGGTTAGGGTTCTGTGGTTAGGGTTCTGCTGGTTTTGGAGTTAGGGTTCTGTGGGTTTATGGGTTAGGGTTCTGTTTGTTTTGGGGTTAGGGTTTTGTGATTAGGGTTCTGTTGGTTTTGGGGTTAGGGTTCTGGTGGTTTAGAGGTTAGGGTTCTGTGGTTATGGTTCTGTTGGTTCTGTTAGGGTTCTGTGGGTTTTGGGGTTCTGTTGGTTTTGGGGTTCTGTTGGTTTTGGGGTTAGGGTTCTGTGGGTTTATGGGTTAGGGTTCTGTGGTTCAGGTTCTTTTTGTTTTGGGGTTAGGGTTTTGTGATTAGGGTTCTGTTGGTTTTGGGGTTAGGGTTCTGTTGGTTTTGGGGTTCTGTTGGTTTTGGGGTTAGGGTTCTGTGATTAGGGTTCTGTTGGTTTTGTGGTTAGGGTTCTGTTGGTTTTGGGGTTCTGTTGGTTTTGGGGTTAGGGTTCTGTGATTAGGGTTCTGTTGGTTTTGTGGTTAGGGTTCTGTTGGTTTTGGGGTTCTGTTGGTTTTGGGGTTAGGGTTCTGTGATTAGGGTTCTGTTGGTTTTGTGGTTAGGGTTCTGTTGGTTTTGGGGTTCTGTTGGTTTTGGGGTTAGGGTTCTGTGATTAGGGTTCTGTTGGTTTTGTGGTTAGGGTTCTGTTGGTTTTGGGGTTCTGTTGGTTTTGGGGTTAGGGTTCTGTGATTAGGGTTCTGTTGGTTTTGTGGTTAGGGTTCTGTTGGTTTTGGGGTTAGGGTTCAGTGGTTAGGGTTCTGTTGGTTTTGGGGTTCTGTTGGTTTTTTGGTTAGGATTCTGTGGGTTTTGGGGTTCTGTATGTTTTGGGGTTTAGTTTCTGTTGGTTTTGGGGTTCTGTTGGTTTTGGGGTAAGGTTTCTGTTGGTTTTGGGGTTAGTGTTCTGTTGTTAGAGTTCTGCTGGTTTTGGAGTTAGGGTTCTGTTGGTTTTGGGGTTAGGGTTCTATTGGTTTAGAGGTTAGGGTCCTGTGGTTAGGGTTCTGTTGGTTCTGGGGTTTGGGTTCTGTTGGTTTTGGGGTTAGGATTCTGTGGTTAGGGTTCTGTTGGTTTTTAGGTTAGAGTTCTGTGGTTAGGGTACTGTTGGTTTTGGGGTTAGGGTTCTGTTGGTTTTGGGGTTAGGATTCTGTGGTTAGGGTTCTGTTGGTTTTTAGGTTAGAGTTCTGTGGTTAGGGTACTGTTGGTTTTGGGGCAGGGTTCTGTTGGTTTTGTTAGGGATCTGTGGTTAAGGTTCTGTTGGTTTTGGAGTAAGGGTTCTGTGGTTAGGGTTCTGTTGTTTTTGGGGTTAGGGATATGTGGTTAGGTTTCTGTTAGTTTTGGGGTAAGGGTTCTGTGGTTAGGGTTCTGTTGGTTTTGGGGTTAGGGTTCTGTGGTTAGGGTTCTGTTGGTTTTGTGGTTAGGGTTCTGCTGGTTTTGGAGTTAGGGTTCTGTTGGTTTTGGGGTTAGGGTTCTGTGGTTATGGTTCTGCTGGTTTTGGAGTTAGGGTTCTGTTTGTTTTGGGGTTAGGGTTTTGTGGTTATGGTTCTGCTGGTTTTGGAGTTAGGGTTCTGTTGGTTTTGGGGTTAGGGTTCTGTGGTTATGGTTCTGCTGGTTTTGGAGTTAGGGTTCTGTTGGTTTTGGGGTTAGGGTTCTGTGGTTATGGTTCTGCTGGTTTTGGAGTTAGGGTTCTGTGGTTATGGTTCTGCTGGTTTTGGAGTTAGGGTTCTGTGGTTAGCGTTCTGCTGGTTTTGGTGTTAGGGTTCTGTTTGTTTTGGGGTTAGGGTTATGTGGGTTTTAAGGTTACGGTTCTGTGGTTAGGGTTCTGTTAGTTTTGGGGTTAGGGTTCTGTGGTTAGGGTTCTGTTTGTTTTGGGGTTAGGGTTTAGTGGTTAGGGTTCTGTAGTTTTGGAGTTACGGTTCTGTTTGTTAGGGTTCTGTGGTTAGGGGGTTAGGATTCTGTTGTTAGGGTTCTGTTGGTTTAAGGTTAGGGTTCTGTGATTAGGGTACTGTTGGTTTTTGTGGTAGGGTTCTGTTGGTTTTGGGGTTAGGGATCTGTGGTTAGGGTTCTGTTGGTTTTGGAGTAAGGGTTCTGTGGTTAGGGTTCTGTTGGTTTTGGGGCTAGGGTTCTGTGGTTAGGGTTCTGTTGGTTTTTGTGTAGGGTTCTGTTGGTTTTGGGGTTAGGGATCTGTGGTTAGGGTTCTGTTGGTTTTGGAGTTAGGGTTCTGTGGTTAGGGTTCTGTTGGTTTTCGGGTTTGGGGTCTCTTGGTTAGGGTTCGGTTGGTTTTGGGGTTAAGGTTCTGTGGTTAAGGTTCTGTTGGTTTTGGGGTAAGGGTTCTGTGGTTAGGGTTTTGGGGTTAGGGTTCTGTTGGTTTTGGGGTTAGGGTTCTGTTGGTTTTGTCTGTAGTCATGCATGTGGTCTTCGAGCAATTTTTTATTTATTTATTTTTTTTTTTACTAATGATCTACCAAGGCCAAAAGCCACTCGAGGATAGAGTTAATGAGATGGAATGCTTGTTAAATCCACTATAATGCATTTCCCTCTTTGTAAACAAGTCGGCCATTTTAATCTTTTGTTAATAGCTAAAGAGAATAAAAAGAAAAGAATGAATTATTTCGAAATTTGAAAGGAATTTGGGAGTGAAATAAGCACGTATTGAAGAGACACTTTGGGATGCGGAAAACGTACGCAGTTTATAAGACGGCAATTTTAATTTTAAAAGATGAATACAAACATACGATAATTGAACGTACGATTTAACTTTCTTCTATTTTTTAATTAATACGTTAAGTATTTTTTAAAACGTATCTTAATCTTTCACCCTCAACTGAACTCCCCCCCCCCTAAAAAAAAAGAGAGATTCTACTATATTTAGGATGAACACATCTCCGGACCATTCTAGCGAGAGTTAGCCATTTTTTTGTTTAATTTTGCGGTACTTGTCCAGTTTACGACACAATCTCCAGCAACTTCGCGTAAAAAAGAAAAAGAAAAAAGAGGAGTGTCTGCTCTTATTGTAGCTCTTCTGAAATAAAAACAAATAAATTTGCCCCGTCCCTAAACGGCATGATTAAGAGGGCGAAAAAAATGAAAGTAAAAAGCTTACCGGGCAACGCCGAGTAGATACGGTTACTTTCTTCTTCTTTTTAATTTTTTTTATTTAGTAAATTCCGATAATTTATTAATAAGAGCCGAAAATTTCAAACATTGCCAGTTATGCCCCTTTACATATCTTTAGCGGCGGATGAATAATCCAAGGGAGATAACAAGTGTTACCATATGAACAAGGGATACAACTCATAATATTAATCTTTTCTTTTTCCTGCGAAAAGTGTACATTGTTGGGACATTAGTTTAAATAAAAGTGTAAATTATTAAGTTTAATTATTAATGTTTGAATATATTTAAATAAATTCATTAAGGTTATTTAATATATTATCCTTATTATGTATATACATACATATGTATATACACACATATACATATGCATATACATACATACATATGTTTTATTATTATTTTTATTTTATTAAAAACTGTGTTCTACGGCTACAGTAGTCAAATGACATCCCGTAGCTGCAATCAGTCCTCCATGCTAGTCCCAGGCCATCTGGCCTTGTAATGCGCAAGTTGTCGTAGGCAATGAAGTTGTTTCGCTCTACGTAGTGGTCATAGTCCCGCCTGCTTGAGGTGAGCAGGTAGTGTGCCCAGCAGATTTGTGCAGTGACGTCCTAGTCGCGGTTGGTAGGCTTGCGAGCCAGTAACGACAAAGTCTAGTGCCCTCTGTGCGGAAGTGTCAGTGTCCATTCGTAGGACATGGCCTAACATAGACCATCTTTGTTCAGCGACCTTTGTGGAGAGGGGTTTTTCGTTGCACAGCTCGTATAGTGCCTTGTTGCTGATAAGTTTTTTTCGGCCAGCAGTGACCTGTGATGGAACGGAGGTGTCTGCGGTGGCACGCATCCAGCTTGTCAAGCATGGCTTTTGTTATTGCCCAGCTGTTGCTATTGTAGAGCATGATGGACACGCAGTACGCGTTATAGAGACGGAGTCGAGTCTTCAACGAGATCTTGGTTCGTCGGCTCCAGAGTTTATGTAATGAATGAAACGCAATGTATATAGCAGCATAGGAAGCTGTATTATAATAGGGTATCAAAACATTAATTAATGGAACGCTACATTGCCATGTATACATATGTATATACATACATACATAAAGACAGACATACATATATACATACATATATACATACACAGGTACATACATATACACGTACATATGTACATGCATACATATGACCATACGTACATATGTATATACATACATATGTATGTACATACATATGTACATGTAACTACATATGTACTTATGTATATACACACATATGTACATGTACATACATATGTACATATGCATATACATACATATGTATATACATATCTATGTACATATGAATATACATGTGTACATATATATACATATGTACATATACATACATATGTATATATGTATATACATACATATGTACATATGTATATATATACATATGTACATATGTATATATATACATATGTACAAATGTATATACATACATATGTAAATATATATACATATGTACATGTACGTACATACATATGTAAATATACATACATAGGTACATGTACGTACATATGTATATACATATGTATATGTACGTACATATGTATATACATATGTAAATATACATATGTACATACATACATATGTACATATATACATACATACGTATATACATATATATGTACATACGTATATACATATATATGTACAGACATACGTACGTATATACATATATATGTACATACATACGTATATACATATATGTGTACATACATACGTATATACATATATGTGTACATACATACGTATATACATATATGTGTACATACATAGGTACGTATATACATATATGTGTACATACATAGGTACGTATATACATACATATGTATACATACATACGTATATACATCCATATATACATACATATGTACATACGTATATACATACATATGTACATACGTATATACATACATATATATATACACACATACATACATATGTATATACACACATACATATGTACATATATACATACATAAATATGTACATACATACATAGACACATATGTATATAGATACATATGTATATACATATGTATATACATACATATGTACATACATATATATATACATATGTATATACATATGTATATACATATGTATATACATACATATGTACATACAAACATACATATGTATATACATGCATTCATATGTATATACATGCATACATACATATGTATACAAATACATATGTATATACATGCATACATACATATGTATATACATATATAGATGTGTATGTACATGCATGTGTATATACATACATATGTATGTATATACATACATATGTATGTATATACATGCATGTGTATATACATACATATGTATGTATATACATACATATATATGTATGTATATACATACGTATGTATATACATACATACATCTGTATATACATACATATGTCCATATATACATATGTATACATACATATGTATGTATATGCATACATATGTATGTATATACATGATACAAATACATATGTATACAAATACATATGTATATACATACATACATATACACATACATACATACATATGCATACACATACATATGTATATACATGCATACATATGTATACACATACATATAACTACATACATACATATATACATACATACATATGTATATATGCATATACATACATATGTATTTACATACATACATATGAATACATATTTACATACATATATACATACATATGTATATACATACATATGTATATACATGCATACACACATATGTATGTGCATGGATTTATATATCCATGCATACATACATAGGTATATACATGCATACATACATATATACATACATACATATGTATATACATGCATATGTATATACATGCATACATACATATGTATATACATGCATATGTATATACATGCATACATACATATGTATATACATGCATATGTATATACATGCTTACATACATATGTATATACATGCATATGTATATACATGCATACATACATATGTATATACATGCATATGTATATACATGCTTACATACATATGTATATACATGCATATGTATATACATGCTTACATACATATGTATATACATGCATATGTATATACATGCATATGTATACATATGTACATACATATATACATATGTATACATATATACATACATATACACATGTATATACATACATACATATGTATACAGATGTACATACATATATACATACATATACATATGTATATACATACATACATATGTATACATATGTACATACATACATATGTATACATATGTACATACATACATATGTATATACATACATATGTATACATACGTACATACATACATACATATACATATGTATGTATTTATATACATATGTATATATACATATACATATGTATATATACATACATATGTATATGCATATATACATACATATGTATATATACATACGTATGTATACATACATATGTATATATACATACATATGTATATATACATATATATGTATATACATACATAGGTATATACTCACATACATATGTACATATATATATACATACATAGGTATATACTCACATACATATGTACATATATATATACATACATAGGTATATACTCACATACATATATACATATATATATATACATACATACATACATAGGCAAATACTCACATACATATGTACATATATATATACATACATAGGCATATACTCACATACATATGTACATATATATACATACATAGGCATATACTCACATACATATGTACATATATATATATATATACATACATAAGCATATACTCACATACATATGTACATATATATATACATACATAGGCATATACTCACATACATATGTACATATATATATATACCTACGTATATACATGCGTACATACGTATATACATACGTATATACATGCGTACCTACGTATATACATGCGTACATACGTATATACATGCGTATCTACGTATATACATGCGTACATACACATGTATATAGATGCGTATATACATTCGTATATAGATCCGTATATACATACGTATATACATGCGTCATACGTGTATACATACTTATATGCATGCGTACATACGTAGATACATGCGTACATACATGCGTACATACGTATATACGTATATACATGCGTACATACGTATATACATGCGTATATACGTATACACATGCGTACATACGTATATACATATGTATATACATGCGTACATACGTATATACATGCGTACATACGTATATACATACCTATGTACATACCTATATACATGCGTACATACGTATTTACATGTGTACATACGTATAAACATCCGTACATACATGCGCACCTACGTATATACATACGTACATACATGCGTACATACATATGTATATACAGGCGTACATACGTATATATATACGTATATACATGCGTATATACATGCGTACATACGTATATATATACGTACATACGTATATACATACGTATATACATGCGTACATACGTATATACATACGTATATACATGCGTACATACATACGTACATACATGCGTATATACATGCGTACATACATACGTACATACATGCGTACATACATACGTACATACATGCGTACATCCGTATATACATACGTACATACATGCGTACATCCGTATATACATACGTATATACATGCGTACATCCGTATATACATGCGTACATCCGTATATACATGCGTACATACATGCGTACATACGTATATACATGCGTATATACGTATATACCTGCGTATATACATGCGTACATACGTATATACATACGTATATACATGCGTACATACGTATATACATACGTACCTACGTATATACATGCGTACATACGTATATACATGCGTATCTACATATATACATGCGTACATACACATGTATATAGATGCGTATATACATCCGTATATACATGCGTCATACGTGTATACATACTTATATGCATGCGTACATACATAGATACATGCGTACATACATACGTACATACATGCGAACATACGTATATACATGCGTACATACATGCGTACATACATACCTATGTACATGCGTACATACGTATTTACATGTGTACATACGTATATACATGCGTACATAAATGCATACATGCGTACATACGCATATACCTACGTATATACATGCGTACCTACGTATATACATGCGTAAATACATATGTATATAGATGCGTATATACATCCGTATATAGATCCGTATATACATGCGTCATACGTGTATACATACTTATATGTATGCGTACATACGTAGATACATGCGTACATACATACGTACATACATGCGAACATACGTATATACATGCGTACATACATGCGTACATACATGCGTACATACATGCGTACATACGCATATACCTACGTATATACATGCGTACATACGTATATACCTACGTATATACATGCGCACCTACGTATATACATACGTATATATATGCGTACATGCGTACATACATATGTATATACAGGCGTACATACCTATATAAATCCGTATATACATGCGTACATACGTGTATACGTACGTACATACGTATATAAATGCGTACATACGTATATACATGCGTCAATACGTACATACATGCGTACATACGTACGTGTATGCATGCGTGCATACGTATATACATGCCTAGATTCGTATATACATACGTATATACATGCGTACATACGTATATACATGCGTACATACGTATATACATACCTATGTACATACGTCTATACATACCTATATACATGCTTACATAGTATATACATGCGTACATACGTATATACATGTATACATACATGCGTACATACGGATATACATACGTACATACGTATATACATACGTATATACATGCGTACATACATGCGTACATACGTATATACATGCGTACATACGTATATACATGCGTACATACATGCGTACATACGTATATACATACGTATATATATATATGCGTACATACATATGTATATACAGGCGTACAAACGTATTTACATACGTATATACATGCGTACATACGTATACTTGTGTATATATATACTTCTTTTTTTCACTTTTGAAACGTAAAATACAGGTGTTAATGTTGATGATTAAATAAAATTAATGATTAGAAATTTAGATAATCCTACTAATGAGCTAAATAATTCCCACTACATAAATCTATTCAATTGTAACCAAATGCATCCAAACTTTAAATTGGATTAAAAAGCTCTTAAAAATATAATACATCGCGTTATATCCCCCACCAATTCTGATGATAAAATACGATTTATCATTTATTATAAAAAAAATGAACACATCAAACTATGTTGTTAAAAATAACACTTCTCAAACCCAAAATACATTAGGAAGAACCAATGTAATATATCAGTTCCAATGCCCTATGGGAGAATGTATCTCCGACAACAATAAAACAACTAATTCTTACATAGGTTTCACTTCCACAACACTATCCCGAAGACTCACCCTACATTTCTCCGACACTAGCTCTATATGCTAACACCTAAAAAACATAATCGCACCCCCTCGAAACATCCTTGTTAACAATACCAAAATAATACACCACGATACCAATATCAAGAAATTAAAAATACTCGAAGCCCTCTACATAAAAACTAAACATCCCACAATTAATAATGTCAATTATGAAACTAGTCGCAACATTTTAAAGTGTCTAGCATAATAATTAACATTACCAAATTCTTAGCCATTAGGTAAATATACGTTTGAATTGTATGCACTTTCTTTAACATCATCAATTTCTTAACGGTTTAAACAGTCAAACTTTTTAAATCTCTCATATGTGTAGAACGCCATCACGCTCTCATGTACATTTCAACTTTACAGGTGCTTTTTTCAAGTTATAAACTACTCGCTGTTATAATTAAAAATAATGAGCACAACAGTAAAGGCATAATTTGTAATAACACTAAAACTAATACCGCCTGACGATGATTTGATGATTAAAATCGAAAGTACTTGCAAAGAAAAAAAAAAGAATGGAACAAGAAACCCATGGATCATATTTACATCAATTTGACCGAAACATTAGATAGACAATTTCAGAAAATTGAAAAAGTTAAAAAAAGTCGCATCAAACAAAACCACTCCGTGTTATTTAATAATGTTTGCCTAAATGAAAATATGCTGTCTAAATACACAAAATATATATACACATGTATATACATACATATATATATATACATATATACATACATATATATATATACATATATACATACATACATATATACATACATATATACATACATACATATATACATACATATATACATACATATATATATACATATATACATACATACATACATATATATATACATATATACATACATATATACATACATATATATATACATATATACATACATATATACATACATATATACATACATATATATATACATATATACATACATATATACATACATATGTATATACATATGTATATATATACATATATACATATGTATATATATACATATATACATATGTATATATATACATATATACATATGTATATATATACATATATACATATGTATATATATACATATATACATATGTATATATATATACATATATACATATGTATATACATATACATATATACATATGTATATACATATACATATATACATATGTATATACATATACATATATACATATGTATATACATATACATATATACATATGTATATACATATACATATATACATATGTATATACATATGTATATACATATATATATACATATGTATATATACATACA
>OY744542.1:65010779-65160779 GCA_963556195.1 Sepiola atlantica
TTTCTTTTTTTCAAAATATACAATCATTATCTCCAATTTACATTTTATACAGAGAATTAAAAGCAGTTTCCCCGTTTGATAAAAATAAAATTTTCATTTTTTTTTCTTACCCAAAAGTCAAAGAAAATAATTGTAGTTAATCTCATTTAAAAAAAGTGTATTTTGAATAAAAATTAAAGTCTATTCATTTTTTTTCTGAATCACATTTTCACGGATCCATTCTACAGTCTTCAACAAGTCTGTTTTCGAGAGATAAAAAAAAAAAGATCCTCTCTGATAATGCAGTATAGATTGAACATACATAAAAATATAAGAAAATGAGAATGAATCAGCTTAAACAATGAGAATAAAAGCAAGGCCATACCTATAAAAGGCCTGGCAGTTGTACATTTTCTTGCGATTTATCACATATACAGGTAATTACCTTTGTTTCCCCAGAAGTCAAAAATAATTATTTCAACCCTAGTAGCAGGACTGCCAAACCTTTTATATAATTGCTTTAATTACATCCCAATTTAAATTTTCTTGAAATCTTAAAACTTTTCATTTTAAAAAAAGTAACTAAAATGATTGATCCATTCAAAGTTATGTTTGTTGAAATTCTTTAAAATGAAAATGGTGGATTTCTTCTTAAAACAATGATAAAAATAATTCTAACAGAATATGGCTAACTTATTGTTTCCTAACAGAATATGGCTTCATGGAGATTCTAGATCTTTCCATTGGACATTTTTTTTGTAATAGAAGAAAGCTATTTTTTTTTGTTGTTAATTCTATTGAGGCATTAAACTAGTTTTTTTTAAATAAAATAAAAGCTAGTTAATCAACCGAATCCGGTCATTTTGGTAAGTGTTTTTATACTTCAAGTATTTATACTTCAAGTATTTATTCACGGTGTTTGGTTCCTCTCATAGTACTTATCATTCAACTATCAATCGATCCCTCTCATTAACCTTTAGTCTATAGTGTGTTTTTTGCCTTGAAAAGTGGGGACTCATAAAAAAATAAAAATGTCTCCATCTATCGGAAAGATCTAAAATTTTCAGAATGTCACTTTTGTTTTTTCTTCTTTTTTTTTTTTAAAATGTTCACATTGCATGTTTTTTTTTTCTCTTTCCTTAGAAATATTTGGATTCAATAACATTTTTAGAATAAAAAAAAAAATAAAATAAGGTTTTAGTTGAATGTGTTAAAAAATGTTACAGCAGAGTATTAAAAAAAAAAAAATGCAGCAACAAATATAATAAAAAAAATTTTGAAAGAAATGTTGCAGCAGAGTATTAAAAAAAAAAAAAAAAAAAAAAAAAAATGCAGCAACAAATATAATAAAAAAAATTTAAAGAAATGTTGCAGGGTTTTCGTTAAAAAAATAAATTGACGTCATGTCACATCGAAAGCGTTAAGTTTTTACATGAAGGAATTAAATACAATCGGAATTGATTGATGTGAGGTTTTTTTTTTTAAAGAAAAAAAAAAAAAGAAAAAACTTTTTTTTAAAAAATAGTTGCCTAAAATAATCCAATATTTTCTTTAAAATAGAAAACGTTTGAGCAAAACTGAGTCAAAGATGTGTTGTTTTTTTTTTTAATTTTTTTTTTTAAAAGAACTTTAATCTGAAAACCAGTCGTGGACACCACCATGCAGTTTACGCACTAACTTCATTGCACAACAACCACTTAGTCTATGATATCTCAAGTCATTTACACAGCTCAACAACAGAACTCGCGCACAAAGAATCTGTCGAAAGGCCAAGAACTCCAAAAAGAAAAGAACTCTGAAAGTCTCTCAACAGCTGTTTGAAAAACCAATGAAGAGTATTTCACAGCTTTCGGCTTTTCTGAGGAATGGGTTGCGAATCCTAATTTTGGATCTGTAGAAGTTCTTTATAATCATATAATATAATCATAATCATATAATATAATCATATAATATAATCATATAATATAATCATATGCGAAAGCAATTTCATGTTTGCATGTAGAATATAACCTCCACTCTTTTTTAAAAGTATGTTCCAGTTTGAAGAAAGGTGATACAATAATATTGTGTGGTCTACGTTCACGCCGAACGTTCATAGAATGGAAATATTTTTAAGCACGGCAGCAATACAATTGAAGGATACAATTGTGGAATTTCCACGGATTTCACTAGTTAAGTTATAATTGCTACATAGAGTGTTTCATATGGGAATTTTTCCGCACATGAAGCGGAAAGGGGGAGTGCTTTCTGTCTCCTCAGTAGAGATCTACTGATGTCAATTGATTTGGAAATCCCGCCCTAACGAAACCTCTATTGACGACATCTTTCAGCTCACATGTCATAGGGAAATGAACTGAAGAAAATAGACGTTGACTGAAGGTGTCAAAGATCAACATTTGGAAGGCTGGCAAATTTGTAGACCAAAACCAAGACTGACGGCTATTTGCATCGACTCATCGTTGACAAGATGTGTATGTCTTATGTTGTAGTGTCAACAACTGGTTTTATAAAACTGTCACTTTTTTTTTTCTACCTGTTCATTTTTTTTTTTTTTTTTTTCCCCCCCGGTATATTGTACAAATAAAATTTTGAATGAATTTTAGTCAGATGTTTTGGGTTTTGTGTTTTTTTTGGTTAAGAAATGGAATTTAAAAAAATGAAATGAATTAGATGAAAAAAAAAAAAAAAATTGCAGAAATGCATTTTTGTTTTGTCGTTTTTACACTAAGCGTCTTCAATTATGGATTCGTATTTCATGGAGTCTCTTTTCCGTAGATAAACGCCGACAAATAAAGACATCAGCAGAAACATTAATCCAGTGACACACAGCAGTACAATCAAGAGTTGGTCTGGAAAGAAAAAAAGAAAAAAAGAAAAAAGAGAGAAGTGAACATTAGTCATTTCTTGACCTGAGATGACCTTATAAGGGTTGAAAGGTCGTTAAAACCCAACAAACAAACAAATTTCTTGATTCATAAACTGGCACATTTGTTCAAGCATTCTCCTTGCATAACTAAAAATAACACGTCGCGTGTGTGTGGTCCCCCTCTGTATGTGACTCGATATGACGAGTGTAAAATGCAATAAATTTGGGGCATTTTTTACCCCCCCTTTGACCCCCTGGGGGTGCGAACCAGAATTTTTCTGAGGTCAAGGAAGCTCATTTTATATCCAGAACAATTGCCTCTACATTTTTGCCAAGTTTCAGAGAAATTGAATGGATGGATCAAACGTTATGAAAGAAAAGGGTAATTTTTTGTAATTTTGGGGGCTTTTGACCCCCTGGGGGCGCAAACCAGATTTTTTCCAAGGTAAGCGATACTTATTTTCTATTAGGAACAATTGCCTCCACATTTTGGCCAAGTTTCAGAGAAATTGAATGGATGGATGAAAAGTTATGGGGCAAACAATGTCATTTTTTTGCCATTTCGGGGCCTTTTGACCCCCTGGGGGGCTAACCAGATTTTTTTTAAAAAATCGGAGAATGTCACTTTCTAACCTGACCAAAATTACAACTTCATGCAAAATTTCAGAGAAATTCAATGGATGGTTGCGGAGAAAAATCCGGACGGATGGACATGCCTCAAAACATAAGTCCCCCGATTTTATAAATCGGAGGACCAATAAGTCTCTTTACTTCTTTATTCTAATGGATACAAGTAAAGAGACTCATTTAGTTATCTAGCTTATATGTTTACAGTGTGTATAACACGATATGTAAATTAAATGGCAAAATAAAGCAATTAAGAAGCAACGCTGAAAAAAAAAAAAAAAAAAAAAAAAAGAGTCACTCTTTCTCTGAATGTTCGCAATTAATGTAAATTGCTCATTAAAAAAAATATTGTAGAATGGTTTAATCTACATGAAGTTAGGCAAGAGAAATACATAGATAGCCAAGTCAGAGATCGGTAACTTGTTCAGTTAATTATAATTAATTATGAGAATTAAATTGGAATTTTTTTCTCAACATAACTCAGTCCCAGAACTAAAGAATAGTGTCATTAAAGTTGATAAGGAAAAAGCGGGTATCTTTTACAATAATCCGCAGAGTCGCGGACGGGGTCCAAAAAACGAACGAGAACGGGGTAAAAAAAAATAAATATACAAAAAGTGCTGACCTACGTCGAGAATAGATATTTTCCTACTTACCTATAAAATTTGTTTGTATTTTTACATAGTATAAATGGGGTTTTATTAAATGTAAAAAAAAAAAATTGTTTTTTTTTTGGGGCACGGGTTTTTACTAAAAACAAAATGGCGGCCCACCCTTACCTCGTCACGAAACCCCTCCTTGTCTTGTCTTGTCCAATGTTCGTGTGACAAAAATATTGATTTATAATAAATAGCAGTTGAAACGGTTTAAAAATACAAACAAATGTCACAGATAAGTTGGAAAATAACTTTTATCGGCTACAGTTACTTTTATTTGTTGAATATTTGTTTTTTTTAAGTTTTTACTCTGCGGAATATTGTAAAAGATACCCGAAAAAGCTTTTAATAAAAAAACTGACTCCCTCGGCTTTAGTAGATTAGATGTACCTGTGACCCGTTGGGTCACTCCCACAATTTATTCTGTTTTGATTTCATTCAAAAATTCATAAACTGTGACGTCATATCTTTAAAGACCGTCTTCTGGCATAACTAAAAATAATTAGTCTCTTTAAAGAAACTGAATCATAATGACAAGGCAATGGTCAGATGGATCTGTTTGGTGAGGCCTGAACAGAGCATGCTTTTTGAGTCTCTGCTCGCGCAAGTCACCTTGGAAAGACTCGTGGACGTAATGCAGACTGCATTGGTTGGAGCACGTTGAGCGCAGCAATGGCTGGATTGCTAAAGTCTAACAGTTGAACGTACCAGCAGAGAAGACCACCTCTGGCAGACCCAAGTGTCTTGAGAGGACGTGATCAAACGTGATAGGAGAGCTTTGGGTATGGATTCCATCGAGCCTCACCAAAGACAAGAATGGAGGGGAAGACTTAGATCGAGACTAGACAATCAGGCCTCACCCTCATCAGAGGATTAATTGTGGCCTGATTCAACAAATAAATCGGATGATGATCAATTTCTTTTAATCCAAATGCTGAGCATGAAAAATTTCAATTTTACAAATAAAAAATAAAATAAAACATTTTAAATTAAAATATGCTAATATCAAGTTAAAATTATGTGATAAATTTAATCAATTTGAAAAGTCATATACATGTAAATAAAATTTTTAAAAAAATTTTTTTAATTGAAGTTCTGAGCATGAAAATTTTAAATTGAAAAAAAAATTTTAATTCATTTTTCTTTTTAAATAATCAAAAATATATTTTTTAATTGAAATGCTGAGCATGAAAAGTAACATTTTTTAATTAAAATATGCTAATATCAACTTACATTTATGTGATACTGGCATAAATGTTGTTGCCTTGCATTCTTCCTCCCAGTCAACAGGAATTGTTTCTTGCAAGAGTCCAACAAATTGTTCATAAAGACAATCAGCCTCACAGCCTTGGAAAAGAAAAAAAGAAAAATTGAATTTTAAAGAAACCAAAATTTTGTTAAGAAACACCAATCTGTACTAAAGCAAATAGAGTCGTATGAGCAGTTGTTTTGAGACAAATGACAACTTTAATGGAATATTCGAATATCTCTGTCTTATATAGAGATCAAGTGATAACCCCAGAAAGGGGTCCCTTGATTTCTGAGAACTTCGATTGAGGTAAAATAAAATTAAAAAATTAAAAAAATTAAGACATTCTTCTTAGTTTTATATTATTTGAAATGTTATCATTTATATATAAAAAATATTTAATTAATTGAAAATAAATAAAGTTAAAACTGTGATAACTTTTTTTTGTAACCCTTTCGGTGTCTAAACCGTTAAATAGACAAAACAATTAGATTTGTAATTTGGGCCCAATTCAGAGCAAGGCTCAATGTTTACATACCAAAATATAAACTAAGCAATTTTAGGCCCAATTCAGAGCAAGGCTCAATGTTTACATACCAAAATATAAACTAAGCAATTTTTGGCCCAATTCAGAGCAACGCTCAATGTTTACATACCAAAATATAATAAAGCAATTTTTGGCCCAATTCAGAGCAACGCTCAATGTTTACATACCAAAATATAAACTAAGCAATTTTGGGCCCAATTCAGAGCAAGGCTCAATGTTTACATACCAAAATATAAACTAGGAAATTTTTGGCCCAATTAAGAGCAACGCTCAATGTTTACATACCAAAATATAAACTAAGCAATTTTAGGCCCAATTCAGAGCAAGGTTCAATGTTTACATACCAAAATATAAACAAAGCAATTTTTGGCCCAATTCAGAGCAACGCTCAATGTTTACATACCAAAATATAAACTAAGCAATTTTAGGCCCAATTCAGAGCAAGGCTCAATGTTTACATACCAAAATATAAACTAAGCAATTTTTGGCCCAATTCAGAGCAACGCTCAATGTTTACATACCAAAATATAAACTAAGCAATTTTAGGCCCAATTCAGAGCAAGGCTCAATGTTTACATACCACAATATAAACTAAGCAATTTTTGGTCCAATTCAGAGCAACGCTCAATGTTTACATACCAAAATATAATAAAGCAATTTTGGGCCCAATTCAGAGCAAGGCTCAATGTTTACATACCAAAATATAAACTAAGCAATTTTTGGCCCAATTCAGAGCAACGCTCAATGTTTACATACCAAAATATAAACTAAGCAATTTTAGGCCCAATTCAGAGCAAGGTTCAATGTTTACATACCAAAATATAAACAAAGCAATTTTTGGCCAAATTCAGAGCAAGGCTCAATGTTTACATACCAAAATATAAACTAAGCAATTTTTGGCCCAATTCAGAGCAACGCTCAATGTTTACATACCAAAATATAAACTAAGCAATTTTAGGCCCAATTCAGAGCAACGCTCAATGTTTACATACCAAAATATAAACTAAGCAATTTTTGGCCCAATTCAGAGCAACGCTCAATGTTTACATACCAAAATATAAACTAAGCAATTTTGGGCCCAATTCAGAGCAACGCTCAATGTTTACATACCAAAATATAAACTAAGCAATTTTGGGCCCAATTCAGAGCAAGGCTCAATGTTTACATACCAAAATATAAACTAAGCAATTTTTGGCCCAATTCAGAGCAACGCTCAATGTTTACATACCAAAATATAAACTAAGCAATTTTTGGCCCAATTCAGAGCAACGCTCAATGTTTACATACCAAAATATAAACTAAGCAATTTTTGGCCCAATTCAGAGCAACGCTCAATGTTTACATACCAAAATATAATAAAGCAATTTTTGGCCCAATTCAGAGCAACGCTCAATGTTTACATACCAAAATATAATAAAGCAATTTTAGGCCCAATTCAGAGCAAGGTTCAATGTTTACATACCAAAATATAATAAAGCAATTTTTGGCCCAATTCAGAGCAACGCTCAATGTTTACATACCAAAATATAATAAAGCAATTTTAGGCCCAATTCAGAGCAAGGCTCAATGTTTACATACCAAAATATAAACTAAGCAATTTTAGGCCCAATTCAGAGCAAGGCTCAATGTTTACATACCACAATATAAACTAAGCAATTTTTGGCCCAATTCAGAGCAACGCTCAATGTTTACATACCAAAATATAATAAAGCAATTTTTGGCCCAATTCAGAGCAACGCCTAATGTTTACATACCAAAATATAAACTAAGCAATTTTGGGCCCAATTCAGAGCCAGGCTCAATGTTTACATACCAACATATAAACTAAGCAATTTTTGGCCCAATTCAGAGCAAGGTTCAATGTTTACATACCAAAATATAAACAAAGCAATTTTTGGCCCAATTCAGAGCAACGCTCAATGTTTACATACCAAAATATAATAAAGCAATTTTAGGCCCAATTCAGAGCAAGGCTCAATGTTTACATACCAAAATATAAACTAAGCAATTTTTGGCCCAATTCAGAGCAACGCTCAATGTTTACATACCGAAATATAATAAAGCAATTTTTGGCCCAATTCAGAGCAACGCTCAATGTTTACATACCAAAATATAAACTAAGCAATTTTGGGCCCAATTCAGAGCAAGGCTCAATGTTTACATACCAACATATAAACTACGCAATTTTTGGCCCAATTCAGAGCAAGGTTCAATGTTTACATACCAAAATATAAACAAAGCAATTTTTGGCCCAATTCAGAGCAACGCTCAATGTTTACATACCAAAATATAATAAAGCAATTTTAGGCCCAATTCAGAGCAAGGCTCAATGTTTACATACCAAAATATAAACTAAGCAATTTTTGGCCCAATTCAGAGCAACGCTCAATGTTTACATACCAAAATATAAACTAAGCAATTTTAGGCCCAATTCAGAGCAACGCTTAATGTTTACATACCAAAATATAAACTAAGCAATTTTGGGCCCAATTCAGAGCAAGGCTCAATGTTTACATACCAAAATATAATAAAGCAATTTTTGGCCCAATTCAGAGCAACGCTCAATGTTTACATACCAAAATATAAACTAAGCAATTTTTGGCCCAATTCAGAGCAACGCTCAATGTTTACATACCAAAATATAAACTAAGCAATTTTAGGCCCAATTCAGAGCAACGCTCAATGTTTACATACCAAAATATAAACTAAGCAATTTTTGGCCCAATTCAGAGCAACGCTCAATGTTTACATACCAAAATATAATAAAGCAATTTTTGGCCCAATTCAGAGCAACGCTCAATGTTTACATACCAAAATATAAACTAAGCAATTTTGGGCCCAATTCAGAGCAAGGCTCAATGTTTACATACCAAAATATAAACTAAGCAATTTTTGGCCCAATTCAGAGCACTGCTCAATGTTTACATACCAAAATATAAACTAAGCAATTTTAGGCCCAATTCAGAGCAAGGTTAAATGTTTACATATCAAAATATAAACAAAGCAATTTTTGGCCCAATTCAGAGCAACGCTCAATGTTTATATACCAAAATATAATAAAGCAATTTTAGGCCCAATTATGAGCAAGGTTCAATGTTTACATACCAAAATATAATAAAGCAATTTTTGGCCCAATTCAGAGCAACGCTCAATGTTTACATACCAAAATATAATAAAGCAATTTTAGGCCCAATTCAGAGCAAGGCTCAATGTTTACATACTAAAATATAAACTAAGCAATTTTTGGCCCAATTCAGAGCAACGCTCAATGTTTACATACCAAAATATAATAAAGCAATTTTTGGCCCAATTCAGAGCAACGCCTAATGTTTACATACCAAAATATAAACTAAGCAATTTTGGGCCCAATTCAGAGCAAGGCTCAATGTTTACATACCAACATATAAACTAAGCAATTTTTGGCCCAATTCAGAGCAACGCTCAATGTTTACATACTAAAATATAAACTAAGCAATTTTTGGCCCAATTCAGAGCAAGGCTCAATGTTTACATACCAAAATATAAACTAAGCAATTTTGGGCCCAATTCAGAGCAAGGCTCAATGTTTACATACCAAAATATAAACTAAGCAATTTTTGGCCCAATTCAGAGCAACGCTCAATGTTTACATACCAAAATATAATAAAGCAATTTTTGGCCCAATTCAGAGCAACGCTCAATGTTTACATACCAAAATATAAACTAAGCAATTTTGGGCCCAATTCAGAGCAAGGCTCAATGTTTACATACCAAAATATAAACTAAGAAATTTTTGGCCCAATTAAGAGCAACGCTCAATGTTTACATACCAAAATATAAACTAAGCAATTTTAGGCCCAATTCAGAGCAAGGTTCAATGTTTACATACCAAAATATAAACAAAGCAATTTTTGGCCCAATTCAGAGCAAGGCTCAATGTTTACATACCAAAATATAAACTAAGCAATTTTTGGCCCAATTCAGAGCAACGCTCAATGTTTACATACCAAAATATAAACTAAGCAATTTTAGGCCCAATTCAGAGCAAGGTTGAATGTTTACATACCAAAATATAAACAAAGCAATTTTTGGCCCAATTCAGAGCAACGCTCAATGTTTACATACCAAAATATAATAAAGCAATTTTGGGCCCAATTCAGAGCAACGCTCAATGTTTACATACCAAAATATAAACTAAGCAATTTTTGGCCCAATTCAGAGCAACGCTCAATGTTTACATACCAAAATATAATAAAGCAATTTTTGGCCCAATTCAGAGCAACGCTCAATGTTTACATACCAAAATATAAACTAAGCAATTTTGGGCCCAATTCAGAGCAACGCTCAATGTTTACATACCAAAATATAAACTAAGCAATATTTGTTTATATCAATGGATACAAACCTTCATATCTATAGTTCTTTGAGCTGCTTAAAAGAATTTTTTTCCATAAAAATTGCCTATCACATACGGACTCCATCCTATTTCATTCCCGCAAGAAGCATCACTTGACAGAACGTAGAATTTTAAGAGTTGCTTTGCTGAAGAAAACATCCCCCCAAAAACGTGCCTATAGACACTTTTCTCATATCTCAGTTTTGCTAAGAGAGAGAAGGCTTCGATTTTCCTGTCACTTTTAGAAAAAAAGCAAGTCAAACCTTATGAGTGACACCTTTCTATGAAATCTGTTATGTGGCAAAAGATCAGTTGGAAGATCTCGCCACACCTACATTGAGCAACTTGTAGAAGATTCTGGACACCATTTGGATAATATTTTAACAGAGATGGTTAGAAGAAACGAGTCAGGAGAATCAAAGAATTCATCGACACGGTTGAGTGATGTTTCCTTTTATTTGAAGTTGAAGAAAATTGGTATAAAAAAAAAAAAGTTTTTATTTTTTTCCAGTAAGTTCCTATTTACTTCCCTCAACATGAGGGATGACATCATAATCGAATGATAGCTCGAGAGATGTGCTAGAACATTCAAGTGATCTCTCGAGCTCATTCCTACAAGTAGTTATCATCCACCCAATGTCTCGTATGAATCGTTAAGTATCGGAACTGAGTACCCCTGACATTTCCAAGGATAGGCTAAACAAATTAAACAGTCGATTAATATTTGTAGTTTTTTTCTGTTTTAGAAAACAGAGCCGCAGTGCCAGGATTGTCAGAAGATTCTGCAATCAATTTGACTATACCGGCAAAGTCCCAGTCAATTTGACTATACCGGCAAAGTCCCAGTCAATTTGACTATACCGGCAAAGTCCCAGTCAATTTGACTATACCGGCAAAGTCCCAGTCAATTTGACTATACCGGCAAAGTCCCAGTCAATTTGACTATACCGGCAAAGTCCCAGTCAATTTGACTATACCGGCAAACTCCCAGTCAATTTGACTATACCGGCAAACTCCCAGTCAATTTGACTATACCGGCAAAGTCCCAGTCAATTTGACTATACCGGCAAAGTCCCAGTCAATTTGACTATACCGGCAAAGTCCCAGTCAATTTGACTATACCGGCAAAGTCCCAGTCAATTTGACTATACCGGCAAAGTCCCAGTCAATTTGACTATACCGGCAAAGTCCCAGTCAATTTGACTATACCGGCAAAGTCCCAGTCAATTTGACTATACCGGCAAAGTCCCAGTCAATTTGACTATACCGGCAAAGTCCCAGTCAATTTGACTATACCGACAAAGTCCCAGTCAATTTGACTATACCGACAAAGTCCCAGTCAATTTGACTATACCGACAAAGTCCCAGTCAATTTGACTATACCGACAAAGTCCCAGTCAATTTGACTATACCGACAAAGTCCCAGTCAATTTGACTATACCGACAAAGTCCCAGTCAATTTGACTATACCGACAAAGTCCCAGTCAATTTGACTATACCGACAAAGTCCCAGTCAATTTGACTATACCGACAAAGTCCCAGTCAATTTGACTATACCGACAAAGTCCCAGTCAATTTGACTATACCGACAAAGTCCCAGTCAATTTGACTATACCGACAAAGTCCCAGTCAATTTGACTATACCGACAAAGTCCCAGTCAATTTGACTATACCGACAAAGTCCCAGTCAATTTGACTATACCGACAAAGTCCCAGTCAATTTGACTATACCGACAAAGTCCCAGTCAATTTGACTATACCGACAAAGTCCCAGTCAATTTGACTATACCGACAAAGTCCCAGTCAATTTGACTATACCGACAAAGTCCCAGTCAATTTGACTATACCGACAAAGTCCCAGTCAATTTGACTATACCGACAAAGTCCCAGTCAATTTGACTATACCGACAAAGTCCCAGTCAATTTGACTATACCGACAAAGTCCCAGTCAATTTGACTATACCGACAAAGTCCCAGTCAATTTGACTATACCGACAAAGTCCCAGTCAATTTGACTATACCGACAAAGTCCCAGTCAATTTGACTATACCGACAAAGTCCCAGTCAATTTGACTATACCGACAAAGTCCCAGTCAATTTGACTATACCGACAAAGTCCCAGTCAATTTGACTATACCGACAAAGTCCCAGTCAATTTGACTATACCGACAAAGTCCCAGTCAATTTGACTATACCGACAAAGTCCCAGTCAATTTGACTATACCGACAAAGTCCCAGTCAATTTGACTATACCGACAAAGTCCCAGTCAATTTGACTATACCGACAAAGTCCCAGTCAATTTGACTATACCGACAAAGTCCCAGTCAATTTGACTATACCGACAAAGTCCCAGTCAATTTGACTATACCGACAAAGTCCCAGTCAATTTGACTATACCGACAAAGTCCCAGTCAATTTGACTATACCGACAAAGTCCCAGTCAATTTGACTATACCGACAAAGTCCCAGTCAATTTGACTATACCGACAAAGTCCCAGTCAATTTGACTATACCGACAAAGTCCCAGTCAATTTGACTATACCGACAAAGTCCCAGTCAATTTGACTATACCGACAAAGTCCCAGTCAATTTGACTATACCGACAAAGTCCCAGTCAATTTGACTATACCGACAAAGTCCCAGTCAATTTGACTATACCGACAAAGTCTCCTGTTCTGCACACCACATCTTATACTGTCTAGATTTAATCTTTCTGTGGTCATCAGTCCATCTCTCAAGAAGTAAAATAACCATTCTCTTAACTTACCAGGTACAGTCAGTTGTGTCGGCTCGGCCATGTAATCGGTCATATTTTCCGTGGTGTTTTTATAAAAAATACGAATGAAAAAGTTGCCTTCGGGTTTTTCATGAAGTTCAGTAAGGACAGTGGCCGCATATGGAGGTGATTTTCGATCGTAGACATTCATGGCGCTCAACAAGGCACACACGGTTGTATCATGCTGGGGGAGAAAAAAAAAAAATTATTTTTAAGAAGAATATTTTGAAAAACCAGAACAATGTAATTTTCTTTTGTATTTTTTTAAATAAATTTATTTATTCTAAAAACTTGATATCTTTCAGCGATATACGCCTTTGTCAAAAGTATAGGCATTTAAAAAAAAATTTTTTTGTTGCTTACTTTTCTTTTTAATTTTTTTGGATTGGGGCATTACTGCAGCCAAGATGAAATTCGTCTTGATGTTATGACGGTTTGTGTTTGAATGCCGCGTGCGTGTGTGTCACATGGTTTACGTGTTGTTGTATATAATGAAAGGGTCCACTCTATAAAATGTTAAAAGTGTGTGGACTTTACAATCAGAAACAGCGTAACCAACCTGTCAACCAAATTTGGAAGAAGATGAAGATACGCTATCAGTGTTATTTAGATTAATGCAATCTAAATAAGGTCAAAGGCAGCAAAATGTCAAAGTTTTTGTTAAAAAAGAAACGTATAAAAAAAAAACAAAAAAAAACATTGTAAATGGTTATACAATTGTTTCAAAATCAAATACATGTTCCATGAACTACTAATAAATGTACTTTTTAAAATACCTATTTAACTTCACAATCGGTTAAGGACACTAAATGCACACATTAACATCAAATATATAAACACTGACCCAACGGGTCAGAGATCATGTATCATAATACTAAAACTGTAGTCATTTTTTTTTTTTTTTTTTTTTTTAGAATATTTTAGATGAGGATTGATTATTTGTGTCTATTCAAACTATTATTCTCATCTCGGATTATATTCTCACGTTTTGGCTGATATAACTGTCGACCTTCTTCAGTGGAGTCTTGTCAAACTCGGGGGGGGGAGGGATCTGTATAAAATTTCGAGTGGAACCCTTTATTTAACTAACGGGGTTAAATTGTTCTTGTTCTGTCAGCCATAACCATGTAAAAGTCTTTATTAATTATATTCTTAGTATCACCTGTAATGAGGATTGAACCTTTAACCTTCAGAAGATTGTCACTTCGAACTGATTACTAATTAGCACTTTATCCGTTGCACCATGTGTTTAAATAATACTAAGTGGTATTTTTTTTTATACAAAAACCAAAAAAACCTAAAAGATACTAAATATTTGTCATTACCAAATGACTTTGTTAATGTTGAATCAAGGATAGTGTTTGTGGTATAAATGGCAGACACTTCCAGGAATGTTAGGGAGAACATTTATTATATGAACTGGAACCGATGCACATATACGGATGAGATCACATGGGTTGGACAATTTGCCGAAGCAATCTCGTCAATCAATGCAAGAAAGTTTGGCAGAGTAAGGGGCATAACTGTTTATTAAAGAGTTGTGTCCCTTTGTTAGCATTTTCCAAACACCAAGTGTTTTAAATGATAACAGAAATAGAAAAAAAATGTTTGATGAAACTTTGCACATATTACAAAGATTTTCATCAATAATCGAATTGTCTTTTGGTAAATAAAAAGTGCAACTAGTATTTTATTATTTTGATTAGTTATGGAGTTCTATGTTATTTTGTTTATATTAATGGCTTGCTTTTTTTCCCTTTCTTTCAGAGTAAAATTTCTATTTTCATACCTGTGTGTAGTGTGTGTGTGTGTGTGTGTGTATATATATTAATAATAAATTTTTAAAATGCCCTTTTTGAGTGGCTTTTAATCAAATTCTTTCGATATAATTTTCTTTTTGAAAAAATTTAGCTAGAAAAAAGGGGAAAGAGGAAAGGGGGAAGGGGGAAAGGGAGAAAGGGGGAAAAGGGCGAGAAAGGGGGAAAAGGGCGAGAAGGGGGGAAAAGGGCGAGAAGGGGGGAAAAGGGCGAGAAGGGGGGAAAAGGGCGAGAAGGGGGGAAAAGGGCGAGAAAGGGGGGAAAAGGGCGAGAAAGGGGGGAAAAGGGCGAGAAAGGGGGGAAAAGGGCGAGAAAGGGGGGAAAAGGGGGAAAAGGGCGAGAAAGGGGGAAAAGGGCGAGAAAGGGGGAAAAGGGCGAGAAAGGGGGAAAAGGGCGAGAAAGGGGGAAAAGGGCGAGAAAGGGGGGAAAAGGGCGAGAAAGGGGGGAAAAGGGCGAGAAAGGGGGGAAAAGGGCGAGAAAGGGGGAAAAGGGCGAGAAAGGGGGAAAAGGGCGAGAAAGGGGGAAAAGGGCGAGAAAGGGGGAAAAGGGCGAGAAAGGGGGAAAAGGGCGAGAAAGGGGGGAAAAGGGCGAGAAAGGGGGGAAAAGGGCGAGAAAGGGGGGAAAAGGGCGAGAAAGGGGGGAAAAGGGCGAAAAGGGCGAGAAAGGGGGAAAAGGGCGAGAAAGGGGGAAAAGGGCGAGAAAGGGGGAAAAGGGCGAGAAAGGGGGAAAAGGGCGAGAAAGGGGGAAAAGGGCGAGAAAGGGGGAAAAGGGCGAGAAAGGGGGAAAAGGGCGAGAAAGGGGGGAAAAGCGAGAAAGGGGGGAAAAAACTTTTTTTTTTACTTACAGCAGAAAACATAAACATCTTAGTGTTGTCATCTTTTGTTATTTTATTCTGGAAATTCGTCACAATCCTTTTCAACAAGGGACCTAAACAAGAAAAAAATATTCTTTAGATAAATCGATTCAATAATTCAATGTTTAACAAGAAAAATGCCATTTCAAACTTTATTTCATTTGGGGGAGATAATCCTTCTGTTGCAACTCGCCACGCGTGTTGCCGTGAAATATGACCACATGTCCGATGCACAGATTGCTCGGTGTTCGGTCAGGCAGCTGACATTGTAGAATTGAAGCCCGATTAGAAATAGAATCTGAAATCGATTGAGATATTCTTTACACTTTAATTGATTTTAAAAATTGATAAAAAAAAAATTTTTTAAAATAAAAAATAAAATTTTGTTTTTTGTAATAAACTGATTTTGTGCAGAGTGTGAGCTCAAGCGAAAGTTTGACAGACCGACAGCGGTGCGAGCTCAAGCGAAAGCCTCATTATCGGTCTGTCAAGCTATTTCAAATGATATTACGTGCAAATGAACACAATAGATCGGATACGATTTTAGCACAGTATAGAGATTCCGCAGTCGAAGACAATATTGATTAGGCCAACGATGCAGCATGAAATACCATCAGAAATATTTAATTTTTACTTACCGCCTTTCAACCGGGCCAACATAGGTGTACCGAATTTAATGTAAAAAGAAAAACTTCCAAGTTCAAGCAATTTATTGTAGATAGTTTCATTCAACCAACTCGGGGAAGTCATGTTATGATGTCTCTGAGTAAAAAAAAAAAAAAAAAAACATTTAGACAAGTTTTTTTTTTCAAATATATTAACTTATCCAATTCTATTAAAAGAATATATCTCCAATCTAATTAATGGCGAATTTATCTATTAATTATTTTTCACGATAAATGCTCATATATTTGTATATTTCTCTAATGAAACTAATTTCATTGTAAAAAAATTATTTCTACTTTTGACAGCGTTTCTTTCCTCTATTGCGTTTCTTTATACGTTCGATATCATTACTTTGTATACCATTTGCAGTGGATTGTAATTATCATATGCCAACCCTTCCTTATTCTATCGAATTGCTGTATAACTGAGTCTTGATGCCATGTTTTAACTTCGAACTTGGTGTCTATACTCTGTGTTGATGAAAAGACTTGATATCCATAAAAACCTATATCATCTCAGAAACGATCGTACACGAAACTTGTTAATGTTAAATTTTTGGAACATATGTAAATAAATCTCATAAATTTGTTTACATTGGATCTATTATATATATATATATATATATATATATATATATATGTAGGAGACCGCGTGGTCCTGAGCGTTTGTCTCGTGATTCTAGACTGAATCTATGAACGGTGTTCAAGCCCATGCGACTGCCTGCAACTGCCACTCCTGCACTGATGAGGGTAAAAAACCCGAAACGATATCGTCTGGAGGTGAAAAACACTTTAATATTTAAATATATATACTAGCGGGGCCCTGTGGAAATTCCACAGTGTTTTCTACATCAATCTGTATAATTTACTGTTAATAATATTATCCGGTGTCTAGAAATATGCTCATATTTTACGAGACGGGATGGAAGTATATATATTTATTTATATTACTCGGTTGCCGGGGCAAAAGCTGTCTCTTCAGAAGTCACCATCGGTCGGCGACTCCCCTCTAACTCGCAACCCCCCCCCACCCCCGTTGCCAGGGGCAAATCTTAAATAGGAGTATCAGATCGTGACACATAATAAATAACACCACCAAAAAAAAAATTAAAAAATGTTTAAATATTTAAAAAAATAAATAAATATCATAAGCCTGAAATTGGACAATTTGGTAAGCGTTTCCGCGTCTCCTCGGCCTTCCACAATGCCCTCATCCTTCCACGCTGAAGCGACAGAGCAGGGTCAGTTAATAGTTTAATGAAGTAAATTTTGATCTATTTAACAACTCCATTTAGTTAGGTCAGTTGTAAAGTCGCCGCTTTTCAGCTAGATGTTACGGTTTCGATTCCAAGTCTCTCCATCCAATTTATTTGTTGTTTATTTATTGCATTTCTTTAGGAGCGTGACACACGCTATCGTATTAATATACATATATATGTGTGTGTGTGAAAAAAAAAGACAAACGGAAAACAGGTTAAAATGCAGGAGAAAAACAAAAATAAGAGATTTGACCGGTTTCGTTCGTATTAACGAACGTCTTCAGAAAAAGTGATGGTCAAATCTCTTGCTTTTGTTTTTCTCCTGCATTTTAACCTGTTTTTTGTTCGTCTTTTTTTCACACATTTTATCTTCCATGGCATTTCATTTTCATGACTTATCGTGTACCTTACCCCATATACATATATATACATATATATATATATATATATACACACACACTAGTTTATACCCGCCCCTGTAGTTGTTAGTACAGTACCTGGGTATGTCAATTTCCAGCTTTACCTAGTTTCTACCATTTTATAGCTAGTACGAAGAAAATATACTTTTGAAATTTTGTGAAAAAAAAAAAAAAAAAAATGCTACTTATTACTAGTATGAGAGAGTAAGTAACTACAATGAATGTATTTTTAAGCAAAAATTATTTGCTTTCAACTAATGCCAAATACCCTTTCTTTAAATTTATAAAACACTTATCCAATTAAAAAGAAAAAGAACTTTAATCCTATGTGTTCCTAAACAAAAGATAAATAGCGCTTATCTGAGGAGGCACTATTTTAGAAAAATTACAAAAAAAAAAAAGTACAAAAAAAAAAAAGTACAAAAAAAAAAAGGAGTTAAGCCAGAAGAGAGAAAAATAGGGATATGGTCGGGGACAGATTGTGGATGTAATCAAAGAAAGAGGGCAGGAAACAAACACGTGTACGAGTAAGGGGAAGCACAGAAAGAAAGAAAGATACCAACAAAGCGTTGTTAGTTACAGAAAGCCCTAACACAAATAATTTACGCTTTTCCAACTCTCCTGAACACAAGCCCAGTCTAATAATACTTAATCAGCAGTAACATATAGGTATATGTCTTATCTTGATTTTTATTATATATCTTCAGTTATTTCAATATGGATTTTTTTATTCTTAATCTCTATATACAAATAGACTGGGATAGTGATCAGGAGAAATAGAGAAAGGTTACGGGTTATTTTTGCCATCTGTAATGAGAAAAGTTTAATTTTCATAAATGAAGGGGGAAAAGGGTAGAATGATTTATTACTTACTTCGCATTTTAAGGTGTCTGTGATGGACCAAATTGAAGAAATGTTTTCCCTTTTAACTCCTGTCATTTCGTCAATGAAATCATAAAAACCCTGGAAATAAAGTTTGTTTTTTTTTTTAATTTGTGAATAAACAGATGTATTTAAACATTCAACAATAGTGGCTTTGTTTTAATTTTATTAAAATGAAATTAAATTCCATACAAAATCTCATTAAAATGAAATTAAATTCCATACAAAATCTCATTAAAATGAAATTAAATTCCATACAAAATCTCATTAAAATGAAATTAAATTCCATACAAAATCTCATTAAAATGAAATTAAATTCCATACAAAATCTCATTAAAATGAAATTAAATTCCATACAAAATCTCATTAAAATGAAATTAAATTCCATACAAAATCTCATTAAAATGAAATTAAATTCCATACAAAATCTCATTAAAATGCAATTAAATTCCATACAAAATCTCATTAAAATGAAATTAAATTCCATACAAAATCTCATTAAAATGAAATTAAATTCCATACAAAATCTCATTAAAATGCAATTAAATTCCATACAAAATCTCATTAAAATGAAATTAAATTCCATACAAAATCTCATCAAAATGCAATTAAATTCCATACAAAATCTCATTAAAATGCAATTAAATTCCATACAAAATCTCATTAAAATGCAATTAAATTCCATACAAAATCTCATTAAAATGCAATTAAATTCCATACAAAATCTCATTAAAATGAAATTTAATTCCATACAAAATCTCATTAAAATGAAATTTAATTCCATACAAAATCTCATTAAAATGAAATTTAATTCCATACAAAATCTCATTAAAATGAAATTTAATTCCGTATAAAATCTCATTTAAATGAAATTTAATTCCGTACAAAATCTCATTTAAATGAAATTAAGTTCCGTACAAAATCTCATTTAAATGAAATTAAATTCTGTACAAAATCTCATTTAAATGAAATTAAATTCCGTACAAAATCTCATTTAAATGAAATTAAATTCCGTACAAAATCTCATTAAAATGAAATTAAATTCCGTACAAAATCTCATTTAAATGAAATTAAATTCCGTACAAAATCTCATTTAAATGAAATTAAATTCCGTACAAAATCTCATTTAAATGAAATTAAATTCCGTACAAAATCTCATTTAAATGAAATTAAATTCCATACAAAATCTCATTAAAATGAAATTAAATTCCATACAAAATCTCATTAAAATGAAATTAAATTCCATACATAATCTGTATTAATAAATCCCTTATTCGTCATTATATTAGACATTGGTTAGTTTAATATCAAGAAATCCCGATTCCTTATATATAATCGTATCACAGTCCATAGTTTTCTCCGTATGTCCGGCTGGCTTGGCAGGCCGAGAGCAGACTCGAGGCGTTTCCACAAATAATGGCGATGGAGAGGCGCTCGTAAAACCAAGACAATTCGCGATTGTCTCCGGTGTTGCACGTCATTAGTAGACAAAGAAGTCGTGCGTGGCAGATCCACTCGTCTCCACAGCGATTGATTGAAATACAAATCTGTCGAGAAATAACTGGAATCGATATTAAATAACCTGAAAATAGGTTTATATGTCGTAACAGAAAAAAAACAAAAAAAAAAACTGTCAAAATTACTTACCTCATTGGCCTTTTCCTCATCCGTTACTTCATGCGATCGCATTTCTTTCGCGAAAAGCTGATCATATCTTGGGCAAGATTTTCCCATGTATAACATCTGGAGGAAAAGGAGAAGAAAAACAAAAGTTACACAAATTTTTCTCTTCTGCGCATCAATTAAAAACTAGGACAGATCAATACTCAAGATACGGCTATTCAACGTGTGCGGAGGGAAAAAGTTAAATGTATCTCATTCTTGTCTTATATACTACGTCTGTGTTATCTTTCAGAAATTGTGTTTTTTTTTAATCGTGTTTTTCATTTAAAAAAGTGGGAAAAGTTAAATGTATTTCTCGACGTCACGTGATCAAATGGAGCGATTTTTAAAGTTACGGTTATCTCCCTTTGGAAACTTTCAAAATGGCTGTCCTCTTCGTACATAGCTAACATTTAATTTTCTTTTATAAAATAAAAAAAAAAATACTTGATTAATTTACGTGCTTTTTGGTATAGGATTTATTCAATCCGTGACAGGTACATACATCAAACAGATATTCATCAGTTTGTTTTATATAAAGTATCCGCTAAAGTGTAAAAGCACCCATGACTCATCTAAAATAAGATTCCATTCAATCTGCATGTTCAGCGATGAAACTGACTCTTTTCTCAGCTAAACTCTTTTTACTTTTAATCTCTTACGAACGGAGATTTGGTATCCGTCTGAAGCTAAACCTACATTATTGCATCTTCTAATGCTCAATTCAGTAGACTATTTTAGGCTAATGTACTATCTATCGCACCCCCGCCATTTGAAATGAATTTGCAAAGAAATCGTCCACTATTTCCATCAAAAGACTTTTCTTCTTTTTTTGCTTCTTTTTTTTTTTCTTCTTTTTTTCTTTTTTTCTCTTTCCAGTTTGGAACGTTTTCAAAAGTGGTGATGTAGTATCTGTTCTTTGTCATGAAGACCATCCTCCCAGGTATTATCTGCTCTTTGGTGGGGGGGGGGGTGCAGTATCTCTTCTGCTGTCATAAGATCATCCTTTAAGGTATTATACATATAATTTGGGGGGGGGGGGGTAAGTGTAGTATCTGTTCTGTTGCCATGAGACCATCTTCCTAGGAATTACTTCCTCCTCTGGGAGGTGGGGAGACAGTTTAGTATAGGTTCGTTCGCAATGATACCATTCTTCCAGGCTAGCAAAAACATGTGACCAGAGGCAATATATTTTAGCTAGTTGTGATAAAAGCAATAAAATAAAAAATTAAAAAAAATATTTTAAGCCGTTCCCATCATATGAGAATAACAAAAAAATTTATCTATATAATAAAGTTAAGTCGGTCAGATTCTCGATTGTTGTCATCGATAGCTTTCGTCCTACAAAATCAATATTTGATACTGACTAGCCAGTCAATAATGACAATTATCAGTCTCTTTTCTTAAGAATTGAAATTGCAAGCGATTAGATGCTATAATCCGGCCCAATACTTCCTGCAGTAAGAGACACTTCTAAGTTAGCCGACTACTTAATCAAACCTTTTATTTTAATTACATTGCGACTTTGTTTTATGAAAATTTTGCCGGCTTGTGTTTGTGTTTTTTTGGGGGGGGGGGGGGGGTACCTTTTCCTAAAAAAAAAAAAAAAAAAAAATAATAATGCACTTTCATTTTATTTAAATCGGACTCCACCGGAGTGCATTCATTTGTTCGCCTTTTCTTTCTTTTTTTCGTTTCTTGAAGTAAGATTTAACTCTTAATGTACTAGATTTTATATAATTTACATTAAGAGTTCGACAGCGTGCAATTTATCCCCCCCCTCCCCCACACACCCACATTATAACCTAACTGGGTGTAATTTTATTTAGATTCGGATTCTGACTGTGTTCCTATTTACTTGTCTCCCCACGAGGGCAGTTAGACACAAGGTCGGTTTTTTAATGTGGAGAAAATCCAGCTCCCAAAAAGAGGCATTTTGGACTGGAATAAAAGTAAAAATTGCCTCAGTCTAGAAGGACCTCCCGTTCACTGACCACGAACAGAAAAGACTAAGTGTAGCATCAAAACAGATACTACACTTTGCTCCTTAGTTAATTTTTTTTTTTTTTCCTCCAAGTAAGATTTAACTTGCGTACGTTTTTTATCAGCAAGATTTAATTTGTGAAGTTCGTTTCATTTGGATTCGGACTTCGATAAGATGCGTTCATTTGTTTTTGCTTCGTTTTTTTTACAGTAATATTTAACGCACGTATTTGTTATGATTTAACTTACGATGCAGCAGCGTTTAGCGTTTCTCATTTTTCATTTTATTTTTTTAAGTACTATTTAACTCGCGATGCGTTTGCTTTTATTTTAATTTTATTTAGATTAAGATTCCGACAGCGTACGTTCCCTTGTTTGTTTGGTTTTTTTTACGTAAGATTTAGCTCGCGTTCAAGCGATAGTTTATGTTCCTTTTTTTTTTTTTTAATTTTTTTAATTTTCATTATACACTAGCAGAGTTTTTATTTTATTTAGATTCAGACTTCAACCGTGTGCGTTTCGTTTTAATTTGTTTAGTTTTCTTTATAGCAAGATTTTACTCATTCTGCAACGACGGAGTTCATTTGCGGAGAGGATAGTAAAAGAAAAAAAAAAAAAAAAAAAAAAAAAAATTGTTAATGCTAAAATTACATTGAAACATTTTAGCTAGAATATATTTATATGAACATAAACTGCATATCTCCGCCCGACAACGTAAGTATGGGTCAAAGTCTTATCTGGGCCTTACTTCTCCATATTGTACGACTAAAAAACAATTTATCTGATTAGACTGGAATTTGGTAGATAAACTGCCTTGGCAAAAATTTGGTATGGTAGCAAAAATGTAACAAAGAAAAAAAAAAAAAAAATTAAAAAAAATTGACGACAATAATATGTTTACTTACATTGTCTTCCGACCCAGGTCGGGTTTCGACTGGGATTGGTTGCCAAAGGAGGTCCTTCTCCCACACTTGGTGACCTACTGGGGGATAAAGACCGGCGAGGTTGGAATAAGCACTCATCAGACTTCGTTCGACACATGAACTTTCGATCTGGATCTGGAATGAACGGAAAGCCGTTAAAATAAGATAACATCCTTCACTATATAATAAAGACCAATGTGTATTTATTTGCATGCATGTAGATATATATATATATATATATATATATAGTCTAAAGAAGCTTTGAGTCATTAAAAAAAAAAAAAAAAATGTAAAATGCAGTTTAAATTCCCAGACAAACTAACTAAATCCAAGATATTGCAGACTTAACATTCGTTGGAAAATTAATAAATGAAAAAATATAAGTAAAATAAAAAAAAAAATATAAAAAAATAAAAAAGGGGGGGTTAATTATCTAAGAGTGAAATATTTATCGTCACGCTAAAGTTAGCAAGTAAACAGTGCCAGATGAAACCTTTTCAGATGTTTAGAGGAAGGGAGAAAGCAAATAGCAAGTCAGACAACACTTCACCCCCCCCCATTTGAAATGAATTCGCAAAGAAATTTTACACTATTTCCATAATGAGACTTTTTTTTTTTACTTTCCAGTTGGGAACGTTTTCTTTCGTGTCAACTTTACTGATTGAGACGTTTTATATGAATATAATTAGTGCAAACACACAAAATTTGATCGTTTAAGGCCTTCAATCACTTTTTTTTTTTTACTAGCCCAAGAAAGTTAAATTACCGGGTTGATGGATTTACGTAGATTGTGAGTTTAATTTAAATATTCATACTCTTATATTTTTCTCTGGTGAGTCACACATTTTTTTTTATTTTTATATTTTAAAATACGTGCTAACAGTAATATAATTTTTACCGATTTATCCCAGTGATTTCTGAAGATAAAAACTTGCATTTTTGAAAATCCATGGCTTAAGGAAAGGAAAAAAAAAGTTTGATATATTCCTTGTTTAAACTACTTGATTCAATAAATATTCTTTTTCCAATTTTTCTTCTCGTAATTCATATGTAGGAAAACCGCTGAACGTGAAATGCTTGTTTGATTGTGAGACCGTTCTGTTTACTTTTCACTCGCCGTCCGGCAGACGACCCCCTTTTAATCCAAGGCCGATAACTCTTACTGTGATTCAAGGGAAATAACTCGATTTTGTTTCGTTAGGTTGCCCTAACACTACGTACTAAAGTTTTTATTTTATAACCCATTTCACGTAACCGCATGCAGCACAAGACACTTTTAAACCAACCGCACTCAACATCTCAGCGGACAGTACCCAAGAGAGATTTTTTTCTCCAAAGGAGGTAGGTATGAAAAAAAAAAAAAAAAAAAAAAAAAAAAAAAAAGTCTCAACTTGAAAATTACTTTTAAAAAGTCAAAAGTTTGTTTAATCTCTGGGGTAAAATTTATCGTAGAAAAAACAAATAACGATGTGTTTATTTTTTTTTCCTAAATTTCTATTGATAATTATATATATTTATATTTCTTCATTCAATGTCACTTTTCCCTTGTTCAGGGGGTTAGGATTGATTTTTCCTATGGTCATTGGAATGCAACTATAGAGTATATATATATATATATATATATATATATAACTAAATACATATTGGTATTTATTATAGAGTGGAGGATTATTGGCCCTTTGGCTAGGAGCAAAGTGTAGTATCTGTTCTGATACTACACTTCATCTTTGTCTGTCCTTGGTTAGCGAAGGAGAAATCCTTCTACACTGAGGCAATTTAAATTTTTGTCCCAATCCAGAGTGCCTCTTTTTCGGGGGAGCTGAATTAAAACTGAACTTATGTCTTACTCTGCCCTTGTGGGGAGGCAAGTAAATAGGTAGTAGCGGAAGATGAGTCTCTTCTTTTCCACGTTGTATGGCACATGGTCAACGAGAATGGGTGATATGGAGTAAAGTGAAAATCAAAGTCGTTCAAAATAACGGGAGGGGGAGCAGAGTTTTTATCTACACAATTAATAGAAAATCTGTCAGCTTAGATAACAAAACACTGACTCATGCCGTGTGTGGACAAAGACGGACGCATGTTTTTGTCGATCAGCAGAAAAGGTACTCATCTATTTAGATTATTGTTAAAACGTCAAACTGTTGCCAAGTCTGTTTTTTTTTTTAATAAAACACACACACACACACATATATATATATATATATATATATATATTATATATACACACACATATTATATATAAGCAACCACACAAAACAATTAGACATTTTTTAAATTGTGGTTTTGGAAATTTCTATTGAAGATACTAAACAATACTTAATCTCTCTCTCTCTCTCTCTATATATATATATATATATATATATAGAGCATTAGATAAAGTGAAAGAATAAAATAAAGTGTGAATCAAATTTTATTACAATTCAAAGTTCAAGCAAAGTAATTGAAAGTCCTTAACTCATTAGTTTTCAAAGAAAATCTTCTCAGAGGACCATTATATATATATATATATATATATATATATATATATATATATATATGGAAAATGAAAAAGGAAAGCCAAAAACTATATCATTTATCTATTCATCAATGTTTTGTCTTTATTGTGAGACTTCCTCAGGATGAAGAAAATAGCAGAAAAAATAATCATACAAACATCAATTTTGATATGCCTGAGAGCGGTGAGTCTCGGCCGGACTATTGAGAAAAAAAACATCAGATTTCAGTATTAAAAGCCAACACCAGTGAAAGGACTTTCGAAGCAGAAAAAGGACAGCAAATTGAAAACACGTCCCAGGACAGGGAAAAAGGAATTTCCGGAACAGAACGGTTTTGCACCACCTGACAAAGATTAAAATCAAGATATAATGCTACTAAACCTTATATCTAGAATCCTTATTCTAATTAGGAATTATTTGTGTTGATAAACCAAAGTATTTCTTGATCTAAGAGGAAAGATATATATATATATATATATATATATATATATATATATATATGTTTGAAGAGTTTACTAAGATATTTCTTTCAAAAGAGGATTCATCACAACGAAAAAGATCTTTTATTTTATTATTTTATTATCTATTTTGTAAAGTTATTGTTCCCTACACGTGTTTCGCTACCTCAGCAAGGTTTTTGCTAAGCAGTTCATCAGGGGAGATACAAAACCTACGATACTGACCTCAACAACTGACAATACCACACAGGGGATTGACCTAGTTAAAATCACATTTTTTTTTTTTCTTTTTGTATTACATCAGACTTAATTCTTGTGGGTGCACATCACAGCTACCACATATTACCAAGTTGTTTGAGCTGTCTTTTGAACTTATTTTCTTTTTAAGTGATTTCAACACACACACACATAATTATTATTAATGAATAAATATTTTTATATCCATAGACATGTTTCGGGTTTTTATTTTACACTCGTCAGCATGAAATTATGCAATCGTATCACCGGTCGGACAATTCAAACCCTGTTATCATATTCGACACCGTTATTTTTACAAACAAAATACTGATTGAATAATGTATTGATTTTATTGGCAATCTGTTTTATGAACCTTTTGAAACTGGCTCAAAGTTTTGGATTTGGATTCACAAAGTGCTCGATACCTTCTCAGAATTCCCAGCATTCCCAGTTGATTTTTTTTTTGATTTTAAATTATTGTTATTTAATCGCAATAGTTATTAAGAGCTCAGTAAATGGAGTTCAAAACTGTTTGAATTATGCAAATATCCCTAGTGGTTCAAAAGTTATGAGAATTTAAAGGTCTAAAATTTGGGGTTAAAAGTTGACATCATTTTAACGCACAAATTACTTGAAATCACGGACCAATTCACAACAATAAATTCAGTAATTTTGTCATAGTTTCTTTATTCCTGGAGCAATTTTGATAAAACTTGGCATTATTATGTAAAATTGTATGTTCTTTCAGATTCTGCACAGATTTTATGTATCTCTATGTTGTAACCCATTATTTAGAGAATAAAGGTACGAATATTAGCGGTTTTTTTTACTTATTACTTTATCATAAGATTATTCAACATTTTTATTTAAACATATGAGATTCAACCTTTCTTTTAGGCAATTACATGTGAACACTGAAAAACTTGGCAGAAAGAAAGAAACAAAACAATTATTTTAGAATTTAGAGTGAGGATTAGTTTCACATAAATTTAATGTAGAATAATCCTATCTTTCAGGGCCATTATAGCGTTTTAGCATTGGGGGGGAAGTCTCTCCTTTGTTTTCTTTTCTTTTTTTTGGGGGGGGCGGTTATTTGTAGTTTCAAGAGGGTCTTTGTAGGAGGAAGAGGAGCTTGCCACTCGGACTTAGTGTTAGTGGTAGGGCCGGGTGCTATTACGTGTGAACACCTTGAAAACTAAGCAGAAAGAAAAAACAGTAGAGTGGAGGATTAGTTTCACATAAATTTAATGTAAAATAATTCACCATTTTTGCGCCATTCTAGTGTTTTAGGACAGTCAATCAATTTTTTTTCTATGGGAAATAAATTCTGTGCGTCTTTCTTTATGGGGGGGGGGGGGATCTGCCTAACTTAATTTTTCAATCCGTTTTTTTTTTTTTTAAACTAAAATTTCATCAACTTTTGACATTAAAATGTCACATTCTTAATATTTACGGAGAGCGTGGAAATGAAAATGTCACGAAAAATACACTTGTGACGGGGTGGCACTTTTACCCCCAGCCCAGGCCGCCCACCGCCGTCCAGTCCCCGGCGCAAGCATTTTGGCTCACGTGACTCAATCGTAGTCACTTATAAACAGAATAGTCTTCCGTATTAACAATTAGCATGTATCCCACCCCCAATACATTTTTTTTTGTTTATTAATTATTTACCTTACGAAATAAAATGAAGATTGATGGATTCTATTTCGTAACGTAACTAATAAACAAAAAAAATGTATTTAGGGGGGGTATATGCTAATTGTTAATACGGAAGACTATTCTGTTCATAAGTGACTACGATTGAGTCACGTGAACCAAAATGCTGGAGCCGGGGGCTGGGCGGCGGTGGGCGGCTTGGGCTGGGAGTAAAAGTACTGCCGCTCGCGTTTTGTTTAAACTCGGCCGAGTATAACGCGTAATTTTTCAGTCCGTTATTTTTCCAAAACTAAAAGTTCAAACAACTTTCCGGCTATTTAAATATAATTCAAATTTCACATATTATATATCAAAATAATTCTAAATCTATTTTCTATTTAAAAATATTTGCGAATAAGATGCGTACCTTATAATTTTTGAAGAAATGTCGGTTGAGTTTACTCTATCGTGTTTCGCCTTCAAATGCTCTAAGAAAAAAAAATATAACTGCCTAGTTATAGTTTAAGGTGTGTTCTGATTGGCTGTAGAATTTTAAGAATATTGATAAATATTAGCTGCTTTAACTTTGAAAAGCAAACGAACGTGTAAAATTGAGTCTAAAAAAAAAAAAAGCTCATATTTTTGATTTTCGGCTGTTTTAAGTAAAAACCGTTTTAACTCGCTGTAAAAAATAATTCAATGAATAAAAGCACACACAAATTACATATTCGGAAAGATTTTTTTATTTTCTTTCCAACCATATATATATTTTAAAAATTGGACCAGAAATAAGCGAGAAATTGCGATTTGAACGCATTAAGGTACGAAATCACAAATGTCGCACGATATTGGCAGCAAGCTGGGAATGCTATAATTAATTTAATAACCTACACAAATCTGTCATGATCAGCAATGGTTTCACACCTTGCACAATCGTTAGACGACTCAAGTTGTTTTGAAAAACAAAAATATACAAGCAAAAAACAGAGGGAATTTTTTAAAAGACTAAACAAATAAGTTAAACCCTTGGCTATGGAATGGGATACCCTCAGTGTCCAGCAATAAATATCTGAAACTACACAATAACTGGAGGATCGTCAGATGATCACACAAGGCATGAAAACATTGGTCATGACAAATTTTAAATAAAACAACACTTTATTCAATTACTACTTAAATCAAGGGCGGGCAACCTCCAGCCCGCGGGTCACATCCGGTCCGCGAAGGCTTAGCGTTCGGCCCGCCACCCTGCTATGCTTTATTATCGCAATCCAGCCCGCAGACCTCCCAGTAAAACTCATTGTTTTGTGACATAGGTTTCAATTAAAATTTACAGTGGGATAAAAATGTATAAACATCAGCGAGCGATGATGCATGTATATTTTATTTTTCTTTAACTAGGAAACGAGAGACGAGGAAAGGGCATGAAACAGGGAACTTATGTGAGGTGTGTCAAAACGAATGTTGGCTAAACTTTCTACTCCCCCCCCCCCCGTCATTATTTTTTATGGCTCTTCGTCGGCGCCTTTTATAACATCACATACAGAAGTCTCTTGAGAAAAAATATCAGATTTGTCGAGTGTTCAATGCAATTTTTGTACAATTTATTCATGTAAACAAAATATAGTAATTTTGAGATTTCCTTTTTCACTCCGGCCCGCGATCTCCTTCCAAAAGTCTCATCTGGCCGTCACTCTGAAAAGGTTGCCCGCCCCCTAACTTAAATGAACGATAAAGTCAAAACACCTCATTTCAAATTAATTCAACTCTACACAATAGACGCACCATCGTTTTTTATATACTGCTTATGAATATGCGATATCAGTCGCAAGGGTAACTGATTTGCATATTGGTTTTAAAAAAGGACATTTTATTAATTAACCATTATTTGTTATTGTTTGTTTTGTTTTTTAATTCAAGGATTGCTTTAATTTTAATAAAACAAATTCGTGTTTTGTAATATTGTTTTATTTCCTGGCCAAATATTTAGCATTTGTGTTCAAATGTTCTTTTCTTTAGGGAGACTGACTTTATTTTCAACAAATTTTCCAAGTGAAAAGGCAAATTGATTTCTTCTTTCTTTTTCATCACATTTAACAGACAAATGAATTTGTGAAGAAATTACCAAAATGTTAATCGATATGAAGACGAGAAAGATTTTGTTTTTGGTTTAACTTATGAATGAAATGTTTATTATTTGAAATTAATGTTTCATATAACAAACCCTATTTTAAATTAATGTTTCATATAACAAACCCTATTTTAAATTAATGTTTGATATAACAAACCCTATTTTAAATTAATGTTTTATATAACAAACCCTATTTTAAATTAATGTTTGATATAACAAACCCTATTTTAAATTAATGTTTGATATAACAAACCCTATTTTAAATTAATGTTTGATATAACAAACCCTATTTTAAATTAATGTTTGATATAACAAACCCTATTTTAAATTAATGTTTGATATAACAAACCCTATTTTAAATTAATGTTTGATATAACAAACCCTATTTTAAATTAATGTTTGATATAACAAACCCTATTTTAAATTAATGTTTGATATAACAAACCCTATTTTAAATTAATGTTTGATATAACAAACCCTATTTTAAATTAATGTTTGATATAACAAACCCTATTTTAAATTAATGTTTGATATAACAAACCCTATTTTAAATTAATGTTTGATATAACAAACCATTTTAAATTAATGTTTGATATAACAAACCCTATTTGAAATTAATGTTTGATATAACAAACTATTTGAAATTAATGTTTGATATAACAAACTATTTGAAATTAATGTTTGATATAACAAACTATTTGAAATTAATGTTTGATATAACAAACTATTTTAAATTAATGTTTGATATAACAAACTATTTTAAATTAATGTTTGATATAACAAACTATTTTAAATTAATGTTTGATATAACAAACTATTTTTAATTAATGTTTGATATAACAAACTATTTTTAATTAATGTTTGATATAACAAACTATTTTAAATTAATGTTTGATATAACAAACTATTTTAAATTAATGTTTGATATAACAAACTATTTTAAATTAATGTTTGATATAACAAACTATTTTAAATTAATGTTTGATATAACAAACTATTTTAAATTAATGTTTGATATAGCAAACTATTTTAAATTAATGCTTGATATAGCAAACTATTTTAAATTAATGTTTGATATAGCAAACTATTTTAAATTAATGTTTGATATAGCAAACTATTTTAAATTAATGTTTGATATAGCAAACTATTTTAAATTAATGTTTGATATAGCAAACTATTTTAAATTAATGTTTGATATAACAAACTATTTTAAATTAATGTTTGATATAGCAAACTATTTTAAATTAATGTTTGATATAGCAAACTATTTTAAATTAATGTTTGATATAGCAAACTATTTTAAATTAATGTTTGATATAGCAAACTATTTTAAATTAATGTTTGATATAGCAAACTATTTTAAATTAATGTTTCAGATAGCAAACTATTTTAAATTAATGTTTCAGATAGCAAACTATTTTAAATTAATGTTTCAGATAGCAAACTATTTTAAATTAATGTTTCAGATAGCAAACTATTTTAAATTAATGTTTCAGATAGCAAACTATTTTAAATTAATGTTTCAGATAGCAAACTATTTTAAATTAATGTTTCAGATAGCAAACTATTTTAAATTAATGTTTCAGATAGCAAACTATTTTAAATTAATGTTTCAGATAGCAAACTATTTTAAATTAATGTTTCAGATAGCAAACTATTTTAAATTAATGTTTCAGATAGCAAACTATTTTAAATTAATGTTTCAGATAGCAAACTATTTTAAATTAATGTTTCAGATAGCAAACTATTTTAAATTAATGTTTCAGATAGCAAACTATTTTAAATTAATGTTTCAGATAGCAAACTATTTTAAATTAATGTTTCAGATAGCAAACTATTTTAAATTAATGTTTCAGATAGCAAACTATTTTAAATTAATGTTTCAGATAGCAAACTATTTTAAATTAATGTTTCAGATAGCAAACTATTTTAAATTAATGTTTCAGATAGCAAACTATTTTAAATTAATGTTTCAGATAGCAAACTATTTTAAATTAATGTTTCAGATAGCAAACTATTTTAAATTAATGTTTCAGATAGCAAACTATTTTAAATTAATGTTTCAGATAGCAAACTATTTTAAATTAATGTTTCAGATAGCAAACTTTATTTTAAATTAATGTTTCAGATAGCAAACTTTATTTTAAATTAATGTTTCAGATAGCAAACTTTATTTTAAATTAATGTTTCAGATAGCAAACTTTATTTTAAATTAATGTTTCAGATAGCAAACTTTATTTTAAATTAATGTTTCAGATAGCAAACTTTATTTTAAATTAATGTTTCATATAGCAAACTTTATTTTAAATTAATGTTTCATATAGCAAACTTTATTTTAAATTAATGTTTTATATAACAAACCATTTTAAATTAATGTTTGATATAACAAACCCTATTTGAAATTAATGTTTGATATAACAAACCATTTTAAATTATTGTTTTATATAACAAACTTTATTTTAAATTAATGTTTTATATAACAAACTTTGCGAAGCAATAGCGAGCCGACAAAGCCAGCTAGTGTATATATGTGTTTGAGATTTATCTTTTGTTTCATTTTACTTCAGTCGAAGTTCTCAGAAATCAAAGGCCCCCTACCTGCGGCTAACACTTTATCTCTATATGAGATACATAGATATTCGAATATTCCATTAATGTCTTCCTTTACCTGTCAAACGTTGAGTTAGTAAAGAAGTTAACAATATTAATTATTCTCTCCACAATTGACCTGTGAACTATGTTATAGTATATCTTTCTTATGGTCTCTTGGTCTTATCGGATTCTAGGACAAGAATTCATCTAGTCTGGTGGAGTATCCAGCTCTGTGCTGTTACTTGAGGTAACATTGCTTGGAGAAGATGCACCATTCCTCGCATGAGCTAGTGTATAGCCATGTCGAGGGGATCTTATTTGGGTTTTGAATACTATGTTATTTTGAATATTTAGTCAGGGTTTAATTGTAGGGTAAAGTAGCCTCATGCCAGGTTGTCCTGACAAACCCTTGTACAGAGAGACCAAAGACACTCAAGGATAGTGTCTAGTAGGTAATTCAAATATACACCTATATATAGTAAAACATGGATTAAAAAAAAAAAAACATCAAAGGATAAAATCATTGATTCAAAGAATTAAATGCAATGGTTTCTAAGAATGTTCATGTCGTTTACTTTTGTCACGTTATAATAATTAACATCAAAATCATCAGTTTGTTTGATTTAAGTATATAAGAACCATCAGCCTACACCGTACACAAAGAATCAGCACCATTGAATATGGGGGAAACGACATCGTCTTGGATAAACAATACACCTGAAGAAGGTCAAAGGGCTGAAGAAGGTCAAAGGGCTGAAGATGGTCAAAGGGCACATCAGACAAAACTTAGTTGACGTGGACAATAATCCGAATAAAAAGAATGCAGATAATCAGGTTTTTTGTTGCAATCTTTTTATGCGAGAACCCAATTTCAAAAATAAAAATAAATTATTGAAAATTAAATTTATTAATTTTATAAATAAAAAAATAAACAATAAATAAATTTAAAAGAAACAACTTATCAGAACCAGGGTAGCAAAGTCTGAACATAATTCAAACTCTGAGAAGCCCCCTAAAATTCAGAATCAGACTCGTAGAATTCCAAAATATATGAGGGATGAGTCAGATTATTTTTGAAAACAGTGCCCCTTTTTGGGGGTGGCTGGAATCCCCTATAAAACAACCCTGTGCCTTACTTTATCTTTGTGGAAGGCATGTAACCGAACCTTGTACAAAAGGAAAAGACAAAAGTCAAAAATGAAAACACATGTAACCATGTGTTCTTGTTTGCGCGTCTTTGAAACATGTGGTCATACGACAGTTTCCCCACTTTTTTTTTTTTTACAGTTGTACCGGAGAGTGGCCGACTGACGTAAATGCAGCGTCTGATATGCTGTGTGTGTGTGTGGGGCGAACCCGAAAACACTCGCTGACGACAAAAAAGAAAGGAGTGGGAGGAGAAAGGCGTCAGAAAGTCAAATAAGGTTTTTATTTGAAGATCCGGGCAGCGGTGTCGAGTGAGAGATTTATGCAAATTAAGTTGGTTTACGTGCGTCGCATTTTTTTTTCAATAAGAGAGGGAAAATGAAGATTCGGTCAGAGATGTAGAGATTGTTCTGAACGTGGGATCGTAAAGCGAATGAAAGGAGAGAATAGTGCTGGATTGAACGACTTTTTTTTTTTTTTACACTGGAGAGAGATATAAACATTTATTTGAACTTGATCTTGGCGACACCTCTGTTTAACTGTTCCGATACTATTTAAAAAAATTTTTTGCCTCATTGTTGTACTCCGCAAGATCCTTCAATCAGCACCGATTGGGCAGACCAGGAGGTGTTGCATCGTATGGTCCTCCTTGCCACATTCACAGATGGTTGGGTCAGTTTTGTAGCCGCCCCCCCCCCCCCCCCCCCCATCTACACATAGTAACTTTTGATCGCCCCCATTCCAAGGCGGTTGAGTGTTTTCCACTGGAGCCAGGGGGCTTCTGAACCGGGAGGGAGAGGGCCTCAGAAGGGGGAGGGGGGGTTCCATGTTAGTAGCAGGGAGGAGGGGGGGGGGCATTCTCTAGCCGTCGTCCTGTGTTTCCTGCCAACAGATGGTATCATTAACTCGTCTGCCAACAAAACTTTCTGCCACGAACGCAGCACCCAACGAACGAATATTCAATACAAAATCAATTAATGTATACATATTAACCTATTTAATTCAGATTTTGGTCATTAAGTAATTAAATAGGAGGTGGACGCGAGCTGAAAGACAGAAAAGAAAAATCTAGAAGCATTTATTTATGTAAATCAAACTTTCATACTTATTGGTTATGCATCTTATTAATTCAATATATTATTAAACAAGCCGCGCGTGCGTGGTCCCCCTCTGTATGTGATTCGATGTGGCGAGTGTAAAATGCAATAAATTTGGGCAATTTTTCTGAGGTCAAGGATGCTCATTTTATATCCAGAACAATTGTCTCTACATTTTGGCCAAGTTTCATGAAAATTGAATGGATGAATCAAATGTTATGGGAGAAAAGGGTAATTTTTTTGCCATTTTGGGGGCTTTTGTCCCCCAGGAGGCTCGAACCAGATTGTTTTCAATGGCAGCGATACTTATTTTCTATTAGGAACAATTGCCTCCACATTTTGGCCAAGTTTCAGAGAAATTGAATGGATGGATGAAAAGTTATGGGGCAAAAAATGTCATTTTTTGCCATTTCGGGACCTTTTGACCCCTGGGAGGCTAACCAGATTTTTTTTTCAAAAATCGGAGAATGTCACTTTCTAACCTGACTAAAGTTACAACTTCATGCAAAATTTCAGAGAAATTCAATGGATGGTTGCGGAGAAAAATCCGGACGGACGGACGGGCCTCAAAACATAAGTCCCCCGATTTTATAAATCGGGGGACCAAAAAATGTTATATATATATATATTATAATATAATATATATAATATATATATAATGTGAACAAGCATCTCACTGCGACTCCCCACTTAGGATCGTTCCTATAAATTTCGGCTTTAGTTCACAGTAGCGTGTGTTTTTTTTTGGGGGGGGGGGGTTAAAAAAATAAATAAATAAAAAATAAGTAACATACAAAAGATTTAATAGAGAAAAAAATTGCTCTACATCAAATTTTGAGTTATGTTAAGTAATCCATTTTTAAAAGGATCCGTGTGCAGCGTGAACTATTGAAATTATCATGAATTACAGAATATGTATTCGAGGGAAACAGGTAACGAGGTAACGCGGGCACAAATTAGCATTTAGAGGGTGCCACTAAAAAAAAAAAACACGATAAAATTTAAAACTAATGCTATATCTATCGCTTATACTGGTCCTTAGAAAGGTAAAATTTCTCAAAAAGAACAGTTTTGCATCACTTTTAAGTCCCCTTATGAAGATTAAAATCAAGAATGACACTAAACCTTATGTCTAGAATCCTGTTCTGCACACATCTTCCGATACTCTCCAGATCGGATCTAAGCCTATCTTTAAGACTCGCATTACACATCCATTGTACGATCCTCATATCGCAACATATAGATTAAAAAAAAAAAAAAAATTTTTTTAAATTTAAAGCAGAAACAAATTAGGATTTATATACAAACCTCCGTGTGATTATAAGTCGTATTAAGAAATCCATCGTAATGTTGTCTTAAAAACTTTCCCAAATGATAATGCTGTAATTTCCCAACCTGAAAGACAAAAAAAGATTTCAGTAAAAGTAAATCTCGTCAAAGTGTACAAGTTGATCCTATTCTTTTTAGCTAATTGTTATTATTCTTTCAAGTTGGGTGAATAGAGTTGTGTACAAGAAGCCCAGAACCGTTTGAATTATGCAAATAGCACCAGTCGTTGAAAAGTTATAAGAATTTAAAGTGTTGAAATTTGTGTTTTTCCTTGGACAGTGTTCTTTAATAAATCATTTTAGAAAGTCGGCCAAAATATGGAACTCATCAAGTCAAGAAATGCAGTAATTTCTCCACCATTTATTCAACGTATAAATTATCATTGGAATGCTTATTTTATTCTTTTTCAATCGATGTAATTATTTTAAAATTTGCCCCACAAATAAAAGAGACATGGCTTGTTTAAGCACATTAGGTGTGAAATTTTCTCAATGTCCAACGAAAAGACGTTATCGGCTGTTAATGCTGCAAACTGTCAATTATTTATATTTTTATATGAGGTGTTCAGTATAAATTTGATAATTCTTTCCATTTAGAACATTCGAAAGTATTTAATAGCGGTAAAGTGCAATGGATAGCTGTTTCTGCATAATAAACCGAAAATTTGAGATTTGGAGACCATGGACGATTGGAAGAGACTGATCGACATCATGATTAATGCCGGATCAAGAAATTTGTAAAGCTTAACTACAGCTCGGTGCACGACGAAGATGTGATCTGGACCATTGCAACGGTGTGGAAGCAGTGGCTAGCAGGAAGGATCATCATGGTTTGGTTGTTTTGTTCTACGGCATATCAACCATTTTCAGGTTATTTAATTCTGAATCAGGTCATTCTGGTAAATGTTTTTATGCTTCAAGTTCTTTATATCTTCAAATATTTATTCATGGTGTTGGGTTTCGTTGTTTTGTAGAAGAAAAATGTGTTTTTGTGTTTAGCTTTGCAGAACATGATTGAGTTGCGCAAAGGAAGGATCATAACAGACATTCTGTGTCTGTACAACAAAATTTGTTGAAAAGCTGTATATAAAAAAAAAAAAAAAGAACGGTAAGATCCCGATTTGGCGCGAGAGATGGACGTCAGAGTTGCCATTCTGAAGAAAGTGCTGACCAAGGATCTTTGTTCGTTACTCCTCATATAAGAGACAACTGCTAACTTTTCACTGCAAAGCCTAAGAGAACCGCCTTCCAAAGAGGGGGGGGGGGAGTACCCAACAACCAATTACAGCTGACAATTCAAGCCAGAGTCATATGTAGCACACTAATGAATGTTGCCACCTGACAGATATAAAATATGGTTTGTTACTTAACTGCTTTCACGAACCACCTTGTACATTATATATATATATATATATATATACACATACATACATACATACAGGGTGATTCATAAGTCACTTAGCTATTTATTTTTGAAATTCTAAAGTTAAAAAATACGGTAATACAAAACAAAGTTTATTCAACAAATTCATTTATGCGAGTTTAAAATTACAGCAAATTTTCAATATTTCCACCTTCGTTCTGCATGCATAGCTCCATTCTATTTTGCAAGGAATTTATGACTCTTTGATTGATTATGAAATAAATATAGAAACAAATATATAAACGAACAAATTTAAAATAACAAATAGCAGTAATTAGAGAGTAAGATAACAATTATCAAAAGTTCATAGTATGTTTGTGCTTCATATGGTAATCATTTTAAATAGCTAAGTGAAGTGACTTATGAATAACCCTGTATAGAGAGAGAGAGAGAGAGAGAGAGAGAGAGAGAGAGATTACAAATAATGCATCAAACAAACTACATTATATAAAAAAAGATTACAATACGAAAAATGTTTATCTTCCTTTAATATAGCTTCCAGCAAACTCAGTTTTTTTTGTTTTTTTTTAGAAATCTCATCGTAAAATTCTCAATACGCATGTCGTTTGCACATTTATGCTGAACATCAAAGAAATAAATTAATATTTAGTCTGAAATTCCGAATAGATTCCCACAGTTCAACAAGACACACCTGAAGTCGGAGGTTACATCGGCTGAAACGTTGTGAGAATACTATCCAAGATGAGAACAGTCATCTGAATAATTTAAATAATACAAGATAAAACTTTTCTCGGATAAGATTTTACAAGAAATCCAATTGATGGCAGTAACTATTATTCAATCAGAGTGCTGCTGCTGCTTGGTTTCAAGAAATTGCACAAAAATCTATATAGAGACATTTTGTTTGCTCAGATTGATAAAGTATTCATATCTAAAAAAAAAAAAAATTTTTAATTTAAAAATTTTTAATTTAAAATTTTTTTTTTAAATTTAAAAAATTAAAAAAATTTTTTTATATATATTTTCACCCAATTATCTTCCCGTGTTTTATGTTAAAAACAGAAAGAAAAAATCTTTAGTATTTTTACTTACATTTGTAAGCCATCCAAAACCTTGAGGCCAGCTGTCTTCTTGGTATTTATCTGTAGGAAAGGACATCATTGGTGATCTGTCTCCATGGCGGAAGAGCTGGTCACGAAAAAAAAAAAGAAAAACATTGGTTATATTGAGCCAATAAAAAAAACTAATTGCAATATTTTTCTTTGAAACTTATATATATATATATATATGTATGTCAGGTTCATATTATATTCCAATAACCATGTTTTTATTTTATTATTTTTATTTTTCACATTTCCAAAAAACATAACATTTCTGTGAGATATATTTTTTACGGTCAGTTTCATTTGTCCCAAACAACATTTTTATGTCAATATCGTCTCTGCAACATTACAAAATCATCAGAAAAATTCACAAAGAGTAAAAAGTTCTTGGATTAAACTGTGTGTGTGTGTGTATACACACACACACATATATACATACACACACACACACACACACACATACATACACACACATATATATAAGCAAAATTTTCAGTTAAAGAACCGAAACAATTCAAAATATTCCCAGATGAAATATAAAAATTGATTAACAACTTAAGTTTAATGAATCCCCAGGATATATTAAATACTGCAGATACAAAAGCTCAATAGTTAACAGGTTATGTTAAGCAGAGCTTTCATATTATAATACAATATATTACAAAATTTATGATACAATTAATTAAAATTTTAAATATAATCAAGATCCAAAAAACAATTAATTTTTATCCATAGAAACATTGTTATGTGTCGATTTTCGGAGCTGATTATATTTAAAACATTAATTAATTATATCATAAATTGTGTAATCTACCGAATTTATATATATATATATAGTATGTTTTTAAAAGGCTGTGGGCAATGCAAATTCCGGGTAAGATGTAGGCTGGAAGGAACAAAAATAATAAATTGAATACGAAATGTGACTTACTATTTATTTTTCTTAAAATCTTACATAACAGCAAGTGTGGTGTTAGCCGTTTGTCTGATGTCCGGATGATTATAAAAATCATTTATTTAATATTTCGGGGAAAAGAAACTTGCCTTTGTCAAAAATAATAAACACCAGAGGAAAACTCCGTCTGTGCAGAGAATCTGCTAAGTCACCTACGTATTCGATTTATTATTTTTGTTCCTTCCAGCCTACATCTTACCCGGAATTTGCATTGCCCACAGCCTTTTAAAAACATACTATTCCCAGCAATGCTTCAAGCAAACTACCATTCTCTCTCTCTATATATATATATATTATATATATTTATTAATTTTCCAACGAATGTTAAGTCTGCAATATCTTGGATTTAGTTAGTTTGTCTGGGAATTTAAACTGCATTTTACATTTTTTATTTTTATATTTTTGTTTAATTTTTTTTTTAATTTTTTTTATTTATTATTATTATTATTATTTTTTTTTTTTAATGACTCAAAGCTTCTTTAGACTATATATTGGGTATTTAGATTTGTATGGCTAGGTTTCCTTCCTCTTATCTAATTACTTTTCTGGTACCAAAGGTACTTAAGCTTTATTTTTTATTTATTTTTTAATGCAACTTTGATTCCTATATAATGTTATTGCTAGCTACCATATTGCAGAATGGTTTTTGGATATAGTGTTTAGATAGTATTATTATTATTTTTTTTTTTTTTATTGTTATAATTAATGTTATTTGATATGCAAATTACTATATCATACGGTAGTCTTAAGGTTAATATATTATTATTATTATTATTTTATCATTATTATTATTTTTTTATGTATGTATTAGTGATATTTTAAGCTGAATTATTTCGACACTTGATTATTGGGGAAATGGTCATATAATCAGTACCATTGGAGAGCCATGGATATTAAAACTGTCCTGTTTTTAAATCTCCGAAACAGTTACATGGTAAACAGCTGATGATCCCCGTGTTAATATTAGACGCTTAAGGTCTCCTGTTTTTGTTTCACTCTTAGATAATTAACCCCCCCCCTTTTTTTATTTTTATTTTTTTAATTTTTTATTTTACTTATATTTTTTCATTTATTAATTTTCCAACGAATGTTAAGTCTGCAATATCTTTGATTTAGTTAGTTTCTCTGGGAATTTAAACTGCATTTTACATTTTTTATTTTTATATTTTTGTTTAATTTTTTTTTTAATTTTTTTTAATTTATTTTTTTTATTTTTAATGACTCAAAGCTTCTTTAGACTAATATATATATATATATATATATATATATATATATATATATATTATATATAAAATATCTGTGTGTGTATGTGCAGCCAGGCATCAGTTTTTCACGGCTGATCTAGCAGAACCAAGGATATATATAAGGAGGATGTTTTAGTCATAGTATACATATATTTTGATTGTAATAAAAACGATCCCACCCTTCATTCATATATCTCCAATTTGCATTAAAAGTATTAAAGACTAAGCTTCCCCATCTTATATACAAGCAGGGGTACCAATACAATCTCTCTTCCCCGGGGCAAAAGCTGTCTCTTCCCCAGTGGCCCCACTGCCTTCCCGCTCATCCCCTCACAAACAATAAATCCATCTCCCCTCAGAATAGAGGGTGATATTGGGTATTATCCCTAGGAAGTATAACAAGCCATGTTGGATTTATTTTTTGAAGGGAGCAAAGGAGGCAGAACGCATCCACCTCCCAAAATAACTGCGTCCATGGATTCAAAAATTACTGGAAAGATATGAAATTTGGAGTTTAGTAATGTTTGACTTATTTTTAAAGGGAGCAAAGAGGACAAAACACCATTTGAAAATAAATGCCCATAAAAATCAAAGTGTAGTATCTGTTCTGATACTACATTTCATCTTTCCTGTCTTCAGTCAGTGAAGGAGAAATTCTTCTAGACTCAAGCGATTTTTATTTTTGTCCCAATCCTTAGTTTCCGGTTTTGGGGGAGCTGGATTTTCTTCCACGTTAAAAACCGACCTTGTGTGTAACTGCCCTCGTGGGGACTTATAAAATTACTGCTTTTACATGTGGTGTTATCCTCCCTCTGTTCAACCAGAGGAAACACACAGTATTGGACTGGCCAGAGTGCGAGGTTGGTTGATGGCAAGTGGGCCCCTGATGAAATGGGTCCCTTATACCAAATCAACACACAATAAAGAAATAAACTGTTCAGTAATAAAACAAAATTAGAAATATAAGTGGTGCATCAAAGGAAGTAGGGGGGGAGGGGAGATGTTAGATTACAGAGATAATAAACAATAGCATTACACTTGTAAGTGGAACTTTCCTTTGTCAACCAATTTTTTTTTTTTTTAATCAAGTAATCTAATATAGTGGGAGAGAACCCCAACAGAGTGCTCGATTTAAGAAAAATTAAAAAATAAGAGCGTAATATTTATTTATATATGTAATTACCGAAGATTAAAACAACATTGGTACCGTCGGTTTGAAATCCAAACAAAGGGGACCTATAGTTGGTCTCCTATGCCAGACTTTCTTGAACCTCTGTTTATGTCCGTCTCCTCGGAGACGCCATTTTTCTGAGGAGACAGACAAACAGAGGCTGAAGAGAATAGGTCCCCTTTGTTTGGATTTCAAACCGACAGTACCGATGTTTTAATCTTCGATAATTACAAATATATATGCATTTATATATAAGTTTTTATAAAGAATGTATATTTTTAATTTTATACTTCTTATACAGTACCCGAAAATTTCCAATTACAAACTTAAGTTGTATTACAAAATTCAGAGCATATATATATATATATATATATATATATATAATCTCTCGATTCAGGCAAAAATCAATCCAATAGCATAATTTACATGTGTAAGAATGCAAAAGATTAAAGATGAAAAACTGTTTTTTTATATAATAAAAAAAATTGGAATAAAAATCCACCGAGGTGTTGAAATAAATTAAAAATTAAAGGAACTTATGATTTTGGATTGATTTTTGCATGGTCATTGGAATGAATCATAAATATACATATATATATATATATATATATATATATATACATACATATATATATTATATTAGAAAGATAGGTCGTTCATTTAAAAGCATTGGTGGGTTAGAATTATTAAAATTGAAAATATAAACCTTTATCAATGCAGGATTAATTTTTTTTTTCTTTAATCTTATTTATTTCGGAATAATATTCCACCATCAGTGTTGACCAGTATTCTGTCATTTTTTTTCAAAAAACAAAATAAACAATCAAATGGGTGTTATCCGCAGTGTTGTCTTACCGGTTATGAATTCACTTACAGGCTTATATTTTCAATTTTCATATATATATATATCTATCTGCCTTTCATTTAGGTCTCTGACGAACAGCGAGAAAACGAGATTAATGGCTGCATTTTATTCGTTGAGAAAAAATTGTAAAACCACAAACAATTCTGCCATGGAAAAATAAAAGTAAATGATTTGATTAAAGGCTGAATTTTTGGTCATTGGAATATAAACAATCACTATACATATATATATATATATATATATATATATATATATATATATATATATATATATATATATATAGTAACTTTATGTTTGTCATCAATAAGATCTTAAACTAACAATGACAGTTTGCATGATTGATAAACATTTAAAAAACTTAACGGTTAGTATAATTCAATCGAATTAACCTCGGCTGTAATTTAAGAAGTTCAAAGAACTCTGCCCTAATTTAAATAAACCAGTAATTTTTTTTAATATTGGAATTTACAGTATATTATGTCGTGAAAGACTAAATAGAAAAAAAAAAAAATTAAACACAGGAGAAGGAAAAACAAGGGATTTACCGGCTTTTAAGAAAATCCAAACTAAACCGATAAATCTTGTTTGTTTTTCTTTCTCCAGTGTTTAATTTGTTTTTCATTTTTTCTTTCACTACATTTTGTCTCCATTATATTTCATTTTAAGACATATCGTGCATTTTATCTTCACACAATATGTCATGTCACTGACTTTTTTCCTGCTAATGTTTTCGCATGTAATATCACTAAACAAACGATTTATTTAGTCTGCAGGTCTAGGAATAAACAATGAATACCACAAAGTGAATGAGTCTCATTTTTCACTTTATAGTATTCTTTGTTTAATCCTAACCCCGCAGACTAAATAATTTATTTAGGGGCATTATCCATGAAAACGTTAGCACCAAAAACAAAGCAGCATAATACACAGCATAAAACAATCCTCTCATTTCTCTTACTTTGTCCTTTAGTCCTCACATTCCATCAGCAATGTTTCTGACAAAGGGGGAAGAATTGCTGTTTACTGGGTCAGAGTCTACCCATAACACTTATCGTTGGCTAGTTTTTGACCCTGAAGTAGTATCTTTTTTTTTTTTAGCTTCTTACATCAAGTGGCTTCATGCCTTGTCTGGAGGTCCTGGGTCTGACCTTAAAAGACATCCAGTGGTGAGGACTCCATTTGGGAGCTGTGGGGAATTTAGAGTTGCCCCTTAGTTGCCATTGCTCCCAGGTCCACTTTGGTCCGGAGTGGTAGTATCTGTAAGGGCCCCATTCTATGGGTCAAATAGAACCTACTGGCGCTACCAAATCAGGCTGTTTGAAGTTATTGACTTCCTGGCTCAAAATGCACCAAACATTGATGTTTTGTTTTTTTTCCTTGGCAAAACTCAATCATGTTCTGCAAAATCAAAAAACAATTTCCCTCACTCTCCCCCCTCAACCAAACACCACAAATAAACACCACAAATAAATACTTAAACATATAAAGAACTTGAAGCATAAAAACCTTCACCAAGATGACCTGATTCAGCATTAAAAAAAAACCAAAAAGGTTGATATGCCGTAAAACAAAACAACTAAACCTTGTCTGGAGCGATTTTCATTAAAAAAAGATTAATTAATTACTTATATTAAAAACAAAACAAAAAAATATGAAAATAAAACACGCAGAAACAAATAAAAAATTTTTTAAGTATATTATCAAAACTAAGTTATTTAATAAACTTAAAATACCCAATTACTTATCTAATATTGCATACATGTTTTTGAACACTACACTTATATACAAAAACATAATTTTAAAATTTATTAATTTCTATTTTCTGCGGGACTGGTTTGCTCCAACCCTACTCTCTGGCATCCATTTTGGTGAATTCTCTACACAGACGGATTTTTTCCTTTGGTGTTTATTTTTGACAAAGGAAAGATATTCCCGAAATATTAAATAAATGATGCTTAATAAACAGCCGACACAACACTTGCTGTTATGTAAGATTTTAAGAAAAAATAAATAATAAGTCCCATTTCGATTTATTATTTTTTGTTCCTTCCAGCTTACAACCTACCCGGAACTCTGCATTGCCCATAGCCTTCTTAACATACTACTACTATTCTCAGCAATGCTTCAAGCAAACTACCATTCTCTATTTATATATATATATATATATATATACACACACACAGGCTCAAATTCTCGTATATATTATATATTAAATAGTTTTTTTAAAGCAAAATAAATTGTTTGGGACTTTTAAAAGAATTTCCAACGCTTTTGATAATGTTTAACCATTTATTTATTTTTATCATCGCTTATATTTGAATTCATGTTTTGAAACATGACGTAAATCATAAATCTATGACGTCACGGCAAAGCTATAATTATTTTGTTAGGGTAATAATGTTTTAAGATCTATTTAAAAGAAAATCTAAATAGCTCAGTTCGTAGAACGCCAGACTTGAAGGTTTCGGTTTCCGATCATGGCATCCGCTTTATTTGTTGGGAATTTATTATTTAGTATTAATGCAATATTTTTCCATTTCTAAAAGTCAAGATATTCGTTTAAAAAAAATTGTGGCTGACGCATACAGAATAGGAGAAAAGTGTTGTGTTATTGGATGAAATTAATCTTCAGTGTAATTTTATTTTACAAAAGATTTTAATCATTAACCCAAACCAAGAAATTACTAATATCATCTTACGAACTAACTTGCAGATATCAAGTTCCTCCTAGATCGAGATGACCTACTTTTGTTTGACCGTATGTTGACCTCAACTTGAGAGGGACAGACTTCTACATAAACAAAAAGGTCTTTATTTGCTTGTGAAAATATATTAATTTGTTGTTGTTTTCCCATGGGGACATCCTAGTTCTAGAAAATCAGGCAGATACTCTATTTGTCCTAACTTTTCTGAGGGCATGATAGAAACTGATAGTGCCCATGTCCTTTATTTATTTATATCAAATATTTTCCCAATTAAAATAAACTAAGTTTTGATTGCATGACAGACAGACCGACGTTCTGGTGTCTAGCTTTAGAGTTGAGATGGCACATTGTAAGGACTGGCGATCCATGAAAATACATGTTCTTAACTTACAATGGCAGACACATCTACATGACATTGCCCCCCCCCCATCCTGCATGATAATCCAAAAAATTTAAATAGTGTTAATAGTTATTATATATAAAAAAAAGTGTGAAACTGGTCATACCCACAAATATGACATCATCTCCTCTGCCCACAATTATGATGACATCATCTCCTCTACCCACAATTATGATGACATCATCGCCTCTACCCACAATTATGATGACATCATCGCCTCTACCCACAATTATGATGACATCATCGCCTCTACCCACAATTATGATGACATCATCGCCTCTACCCACAATTATGATGACATCATCGCCTCTACCCACAATTATGATGACATCATCGCCTCTACCCACAATTATGATGACATCATCGCCTCTACCCACAATTATGATGACATCATCGCCTCTACCCACAATTATGATGACATCATCTCCTCTACCCACAATTATGATGACATCATCTCCTCTACCCACAAATATGATGACATCATCTCCTCTACCCACAAATATGATGACATCATCTCCTCTACCCACAAATATGATGACATCATCTCCTCTACCCACAAATATGATGACATCATCTCCTCTACCCACAAATATGATGACATCATCTCCTCTACCCACAAATATGATGACATCATCTCCTCTACCCACAAATATGATGACATCATCGCCTCTACCCACAAATATGATGACATCATCACCTCTACCCACAAATATGATGACATCATCTTTACCAAAATGAGAGAGACTCATATCTATATAATAAAAGTGAACATAAGCTACGATGTCATTTTTGTACGTTTTTTCTAAGGGAGGTAATTGGATTTTGTCCAATGTTAAGGCTGGCTTCATCTCACAATAATTACATCCATTATAATTAATTTTTGTTTACAAGATATTTGTAAGGATTTTTCATCAGATGGCTCTGAAATCTAACGTTTTGATGACGACAAGTACCTGAGCGGATACTGACACTGAACACAATATGAACATAAGGATTGCATGGTTATGGAGTGAGCTTCAGTCATTACACAATGTGTTTACTCTTCAATCAGGAAGGAAACCAAGACAAGTCTTCAAGGCCTGCATAGGGACAATCCTTCTGTACGGCTCGGAATCATGGACACTGAACGTGGCACGTAGAAAGCAGCTAGATGGTACGCACACAAGAATGCTACGAGCAGCTTATAAGTTAACTCTTCTGGAAAAGATATCCGACAAACATCACTGCATAGTGCGTCAGCCGTTTTGAGAAGACGACTAGCGCTTGCAGGAAGATTCCTACTCTGGTCTCTGTATGTCGCACCGAAGACGATCATCGAGGGGGGAAACTGGTCTGTTAGAGACAGATTTGCTGTCGGCAACCGCCGATCGAGAGCTCAGATTTTGTCAATGTTTTACTTTATTTTAATTTTTTATATTTTTTTCATTCATTTCTTTCTTTTTTTTTTTTTTTTTTAAAACAAATGAGTGACCTCTTATCAACGGGGATAAGGGTTATCGGTCTGGACAGATAGACTGAGACACCGAAGGGATTTGTAACGATGGTTGAAACTGATAGAGAAATTGATTATTTAAGAGGACGGCTCAGCAAGAATTTGTTTACATTGGACTTGAAAATGGCAATGTTATAGTCAGCCGGGAAGCAGTCCCGTGATACTGTGTTCCACAGACGGACTGTTCTAGGAAAGAAACTCTGCTCATGGAAGTTAGGGTTAGTTCTAGAGAGGGAAAGGGAATCTATTGACAGTGGTTGAAGCTAGACGAGTTTTTGTTGTGAATGTTTTACAGGGGGGGGGGGCATAGTTTAAAGTTCAGTCGAGCACCTGCCATGAAAATAACGATGGAGCAGAGAAAGACTAGCAACGTCTCTTCCGTGAGAAAGAGGTAGTAGGGAGGAGAAGAGCACCTGCCATGAAAGTAACGATGGAGTAGAGAAAGACTAGCAACGTCTCTTCCGTGAGAAAGAGGTAGTAGGGAGGAGGACACCTGCCATGAAAGTAACGATGGAGTAGAGAAAGACTAGCAACGTCTCTTCCGTGAGAAAGAGGTAGTAGGGAGGAGGACACCTGCCATGAAAGTAACGATGGAGTAGAGAAAGACTAGCAACGTCTCTTCCGTGAGAAAGGGGTAGTAGGGAGGAGAAGAGCACCTGCCATGAAACTGGTAGAGAAATTGATTATTGAAGAGGACGGCTCAACAAGAATTGTTTTACATAACATCAATGTTATAATTAGGCGGAAAGCAGCACCGTGGTACTGTGTTTAAGAAGTGGACAGTTCTAGGAAAGAACCTTCTCTCATGGAAGTTCAGCTACGTCTACTGGCGTTGGAGGATTCGAGTAGTTTTCGCTTGTTCAAAGCCTACATTTTTAGTTATACACTGTGAAATTTGGCTTCTGAACTAACGCGCCAAAATTATCTAATTTCCAACGAACTTTGAACGGTCATAATCCGGTGACTAACTGTGCTATCAAAATAAGTTGGTATCATTATTTTTGCAAAGATATTGTTAATCAAAAAATAAAAAATTTTAAAGTAAAAAAATTTTTCTGACTCCCCCATCAATTTTTTTTTTTTTTATCTTCCACATACATAGAAATATTTTTAATTAAAAAAATTTTTCTTTTTTAACCCTCCAAAAGAAATTTTTTTCATCCTCCCCCATACATAGAAGTATTTTTAATTAAAAAAAAAAAAAAAAAAAAAAAATTTGTGACCCTCACCCCAAAAACCAAATTTGTTACCCTCCCCCCCCCCCTATACATAGAAATATTTTTAGTTTAAAAAAAAAATAAAATAAAAGTTTTAAATATAATGAAAATAAAATTTTGGTTTAGGATACCTACTTTAACATTGAAGTGGTCACTAGATTCTAACATGACCGAGCATTTCTGTACATCGCTTTTAATTTTAAGACTGACAGACAGAAGGACGGACGGACGGACAGAGCCGGTTATTGGGATACGCTGAGCGCATCTAAAAAGCTAAAGGGGAAACAATCAAAATATTTCTTGCACCGTAAAGATGTGTCGTAATTCAAAACGCACCCTAATCTGACAGGGCAAACGCAGACATCCGCTGCATCCTTTCCAAATTGCCCGTTTTACCCTTCTGCTCATTTCCCAGCAAATCTCCACGTTAACAGGCAGAAGAGGTCGAGAGGGTTTCAAGCGATCCTAAGTCGAACACGAACTTCAGAATTATATGCGCGCGACCTTTAAACAGTTTAACCGATAAATAAACATACAAAATTTAAACTAATTTTGATTTAACGTCAACAGGATGCACTGTTACCATTGACATTTTGTTTTGTTTTGTTATGCCAATGAGTCACAACTTACCAAGGCCAAAGGGCACTCGAGGATAAAGGTTAATGACATTCTTTTCTAGTTGATTCATATATACTAGTAGATTTACTCCACATCACCTGGTGTTAGGTTACGCCTTACTGTTTGGTGTATAACGGTTTATATACCCGTGTCCAAGGACGTGATGGTGGCCAAGTGGTTAACCTGGCTGTTCTATGGATTTTTCCCCTCGGTCGTGCCTTTTCGTTTCCCCTCGGTCGTGCCTTTTCGTTTCCCCTCGGTCGTGCCTTTTCGTTTCCCCTCGGTCGTGCCTTTTCGTTTCCCCTCGGTCGTGCCTTTTCGTTTCCCCTCGGTCGTGCCTTTTCGTTTCCCCTCGGTCGTGCCTTTTCGTTTCCCCTCGGTCGTGCCTTTTCGTTTCCCCTCGGTCGTGCCTTTTCGTTTCCCCTCGGTCGTGCCTTTTCGTTTCCCCTCGGTCGTGCCTTTTCGTTTCCCCTCGGTCGTGCCTTTCCTTCTCCCTTGGTCGTGTCTTTTGTTAGTACACGTTTACTAATGTGTATTAGTGTCCATAAATTCTACAGGTTTCAACTTTATTTTATTAGTCGACTTAAAACCTTGTTAAAAAGTAATATTCACTCCAGTTTTTATGACTCCCGATAAGTGTGCTCTTGTTAAATGGAAACTATAAAATGAGATAAACATTTCCTGCTTGACAGAAAATGTTGATAGCATAATCATTTATTGAAAACAAATGCAGTTTTAAAATTTTTTTTATCATAGTTCACCCCAAACAAGGCAGGCCGCCACTGTAGATGTGAGGGGCTACTGAGAAAAAAGGATGACGGTTTTGAGGGAGGGAGGGGGGGGGGGGGTGTAACTTAAATTAGGAGCTGCGCAGCGAGATGTCTGTTTACATGTGTATTTATAGATTGTATTTTGGTCCGGTTGTGCGTGTATAGGTTCTATCTACTAAAAGTATACTTTTAGTTTCATATTTTATTTTTATTATATATATATATATATATATGTGTATATATATATATGTGTGTATATATATATATATGTGTGTATATATATATATATATGTATATAAAATTGACTTCTAAACTAACTTATTTCTGACCAAGTCTTTATCATTCTTGAATCGACCCTTATTACTTTCTCCTATGTTTTCCTTCGCCTTCCCTTGCTACCTCAACTGTTCTACATCTAACCCAAGAACTCACATTCACTCTTTCAACTTGGGCTGAGTAGGTGTGTTCTTACGCGTCGGAGATACGTCCTCGACAATCAGTCCGACAGTGACTTTGTTGCTGTTGAGCTGAGGTATGATTCTGTTCAGTCTCAGGAGGTCCACTCCTCCCAGGCTTTACCTTCTCTTTGAGAAGGGGTTAGTTTATTGTGTATTGCTAATTGCCTGAGGCGCCCTTACCGGGAAATGCCGACGAGGTTGCTCAAGCATTTTTGTAGACCAGAGGGCGCTAATCCTATTGTGTTGGCTTTCCACACCTGACCTTGTGTCAAACCTCCTGGAGAGGAGGTAAATAAACATACGACACTCGTTTTGGCTATGATCATAGTGTAGCATCTCTTCTGATACTACTCTTCATCATTTTTGTCATCGGTAAGTCAGACAAATCCTTCTAGACCGAGACAATTGTAATTTTAATTTTTGCCGATGTGGCTGCTCAGGCATTTTTGTAGGCCAGAGGGCGCTAATCCTCGTCTGCTGGCTCTCCACACCTGACCTTGTGTCAAACGTCCCGCAGAGGAGTTAAATAAACATACCAACAAAGTATCCTGTTCTGCACACATCTACCAATACTTTTAAAATCTAATCTTCCTCTGAGGTCATCAGATCTACGCCTGTCTTTAAGACTCACATTACACATCGATTGTATCATTCTCATATCGTTTCTCTTCATGCAACACATGTCCGCCATCCTCACTTATAACACTGTGTAGACATGTCTGATACCCAATAGATTCTTCCCTGGGTCGACACTCGTAATGTTCTATTGCTTAGTAATAGCAGAATTTTTTTTTTTTTTTTCATAGAAATCGCTCCAGACAAGGCATGAAGCCACTTGATGTAAGGAGCTAACAAGAACAAATATGATTATCGCAAAGACAGGAGATGCCTATTGGCCTTAGTCTTGAAAAGATCAAGAGTATATATATACTATACTGTCCCCCAAAGGAGGGGGTAATACTTGGGAGGATTGACCCATAAAAGGTAATGCCTGTGAGTATGGTATCCTGGCAACAGAACAGGTACTTCACTACCCCCCCCCTCCCGATAATAGAGAAGGTATTCCCCGGGAAGATGGTTTCATGACAGCATAGCAGATACATTACCTCCTCACCCAAAGGAGGAAGTAATTCCTGGGAGGACGGTCTTATGACAAGAGAACCGATACTACACTACCCACCCCATTAAAAGATAATATAATAATAGATTAAATCAGGGTTTTTTTTTTATTTAAAAATGTCTAGCCATAAAAACATTTTTATGGTTCCTTGGCATTTTGACTAAGATCAAAGTGTAGTATCTCAAATGTTTGTTTTTGTCTCACCCCCCCTCACCCCACGCTCGTGTTATTCCAATTAATTTTTGCACATAAATTTAATTTTGAAAAATAAAATTTCAAACAAATTTAACGATATCTTAAGTAGAACAGCCCTAGAGCAAATGTGTTATTGTGGTGATTGAGATGATTCTAGTTAAAAGTAGGATAGACATTGTTATAACTTTAGACCAAGGATGACAAACGACACCCATTTCCTCACTTTTGATGGCCTTGTGCCTACTTTGTTTTAAATTTAAGTTTTTATATTTTCTGAAAATAAATATTTAAAAGTGTAGTATCTGTTCATGACATCTCAGTTATATCTGGCATTTTACTATTGACAAAAATATTGCATACAGTTAAAAATTGACAAAAATATTGCATACAGTTAAAAATTGACAAAAATTGACAAAAATATTGCATACAGTTAAAAATTGACAAAAATATTGCATACAGTTAAAAATTGACAAAAATTGACAAAAATATTGCATACAGTTAAAAATTGACAAAAATTGACAAAAATATTGCATACAGTTAAAAATTGACAAAAATATTGCATACAGTTAAAAATTGACAAAAATATTGCATACAGTTAAAAATTACAACTGTATATTATAAAATATTATTAGAATCTGTTCAGAGTGAAACTATTTTTTTTTTTTTTTTTTTAAATGGAAATCGCTCCAGACAAGGCATCAAGCCACTTGATGAGTTAAGAAAAAAATAATACTACTTCATGGTCAAAAACTAGCAACGATAAGTGTTAGATAGATAGATTCTGACCCGGAAAACAGCAATTCTTCCCCCTTTGTCAGAAACATCATGAAATGTGAGGACTAAAGGACAAAATAAACTAACTGAAATTATTTTATTTTCTTGAAAATAAATGAAGTCGAATGTAACCTTTAATAAAACGTCTTTGACATGAAAAAGCTAGCAGCTTAAATGAAAAAAAAAAAATTAAAAAGATTTGGAGTCAACATCTGGTTCATCACGAGTGACATGGGATCGTTTTTCATATGTAAGAGAATGCGAGTATCCAATAACAAAAACAGCTGAAATCAAGATGAATTTTACAATCTGGGAATCCCCCCCCCCCGTGTGTGTGTGTGTGTGTGTGTGTGTGTGTGTGTGTGTGTGTGTGTGTGTGTGTGTGTGTGTGTGTGTGTGTGCGTGTGCGTGGAGAGGGCAGTGCAAATAAAAAAAAAAAAAAAGAACTTTTTCATAAACAAATCCAATCAGTTTCAACTAAGAAAGTCAAAACTTGGAAGGAAGCAAGAAGTCGGGCTTTGATGAAATAAAAGTCACCTAACTCCCTTCCCCATCACGAATCATTTGAAGTCTTGACCTTGACAACTGTGATAAGAGAGAATAGGAAGTAAAGGAAAGACGAGAGAAAGAATACAGAAAAAAAAAGAAAAGATAAATAAATAAAATCCAGCCAAATAGTGACGAAAAAATAAGGGGGTATGGTTCTAGTGATTTGGTGGAAATCAGCTTTTGCTTATTAAAAAAAAAAAAAAAAAAAAAAAAAAAAAAATTTAAAAAATTTAAAAAAAAAAAATTAAAAAAAGCGGATTTCGACCAAAAAGCAGAAATCTACATCCATGGGCGGCTATAGAGATTTAAGCAGAAATCCGCTTTTTCTGGATTTAAAACGAAAAAATTTGGAAGACTCACATCCCCGAGTATGTGTAGGAGTTGTGAGCACTCAAGACTAATTTTCAAAAATAGCCATAAGTGAAAATGCCTCCGCCAATCCCTCTGCCATATTTGTTCACTTGAACGCAACGACGGCAAAGTTAGACATAAAATCAGTTTACAGTGGAAATCCAGATCCACCACTAGCGGCACTTTGATCCGGTTTCAAAATGATCCAGTCAGCATTTCTTCAGGCAACAGATAATAAACCCTTCACCGCCCAGGAATAGAGGAGGCAATCCGGACATTTTGGTGAAGGTTTTTATGCTTCAAGTTCTTTATATTTTCAAATATTTATTTATAGTATTTGGTTTGGTTGTTTTGTAGAAGAAAATTGTTTTTGTTTTTGGCTTTGCAGAACATGATTGAGTTTTGCAAAGGGAAAGGAATAAAACAATAACATCAATGTTTGGTGCGCATTTTTGGCCAGGAAGCCGGTTTCTTCAGACAGCCTGATCTAGTAGCACCAGGACGGTGTGTGTGTGTGGGGGGGGGGGGGCACTTTCATAATTATTATTGTTGAAACCTTCACCTTGGTCAGATTGAGCCGGCTTCCTCCCTGGTCTGTACTAGATAACGACCCATGCACAACGGTCCTGAGAAAGGTCGCACAAAATGGCTAACCTATTGCGACTTTGGTGATTAAAAAAAGGAACAATGCTTTTTACATTCTGGGAGATATCACCACATTTTCTGTTTTATCCTTCCCTTTTTTTTTTTTTTATTTCATTTTTTTTTTTTTAAAAGCCATACCAGAATGAGAAAAGTCAAGTCGATAATAGCGTGGACCGATGACCTGGGTGTGCCAAGTTCGAATCCAGTCTATTCCATAGCATCACTTTCATGTATGGATGTTGACAACCTTCATGTGGTCCCTCCTGTGAGTACCCGATTCTAGAAAAAATTGGGGAAACCAATGTCAACAACAGGATCGAACCGGTCAAAAAAAAGTCGCACCTGGTGCCGATTCAGAATCGCCATTAACCCAAGACATTAGTTAAAGATCGAACACAATTTAGAAATTTGAAACTTTTTTTTTTTTTGGTTTTTAAATAATTTAATATTTTCAAGTTATTTTAGTTTTATTAATATATTCACTGTACGCAGTGTGATGTATGAAATCTAACCAATGAGGGTTGAGGAGATGTGTTGCATGGAGAGGAATGATATGAAAATGCTATGATGGATGTGTAATGCAAGTTTTAAATACAGGCTTAGATCTGATGACCACAGAGGAAGATTCAATTTGGTCAGTATAGGGAGATGAGTGCAGAACAAAAGACTTTGATGGTATGGCCACGGTGAAAGAACGGAAAGTTCTTGGGTACATAAGACTTATCTAATCGCACACACATCTTTCTACTCAAACTTTGTTGAACATATTCTTGTGAACTCAATTTCATAACAAACACCATTTACAAACTTTCTTGTACACATTCTCAATGGACACTTTGCCCAGAGAATCTGGTACATAAATTTTTCCTCTATGTACGTACACACACACACGCACACACATTCTACTCACTCCTTATACACGTTCTAATGAACACTATTTAATAGAAAACCCAATCGGGTCCGTGACTAATAAATACCTTTTTGTATACTTTGTTGTTTCTCGAGTTGTTACTTTTTTTTTCATTGGCATGCTTGTATATTAAACACACACACACATATATATATATATATATATATATATATATATATATACAGGATAAGTGCTGCTGCCAAAACTCATAAAATAGCTTTCATGTACACCAAAAAGCAAAACATAATATCTATATATATATATACGTCCCTTAATGGGGCAACATAATGCAGGCAATGCAGATAAGGGAGTTAATTCTGAATCATCTTGGAAGTGAATCAATGCAAGATAGCTTTCATTATCGCAAAAAAAAATTAAAAATTAAATTTAAAAAAAAATTAAAAAAAAAAAAAAAGAAACAATTATATGCATATATATTTTTTGATAATATATATATATATTTTGATAATATATATATATATATATTTTGATAATATAAAGATAAATCCTACCGTGATAAGGAGATGCTCGATATTGTAGATAGAGCATTAATATAGAAAATATTGAAAAAAAAAAAAAAATTGGATAGTTTACAAGTTTATTAAATCATCAGGTGTTCAAACAAGGAATATAATGAAATGACCTTTAATCCATGGATTAATAATCAGATATTTTACTGTTTTCCCTTCCGAGGAGAAGATTAATTCTTTGAAAATCCATGGATTAATTTTTTTTTTTTAAACATGATCTAGAACAGGGGTGGGCAAACTACGGCCCGCCAAAGGAGTTTATGCGGCCCTCCAAAGTATTGAATATTAAACAAAGTTACTTTTCTTTTTTTTTCAAATGCGTTTCATGTGAATCCTCTAGAGTACTTTAAAATGCTAATAAATGAAAATGATTGCATTTTCGCCGTAAAATCCATTTATTTCAGATATCAATTATATTGGAAAATATACTATGCGGCCCAGTAAAAAATTGATTTCTTTTTAATGTGGCCCTTGCTCTGAAAAGTTTGCCCACCCCTGATCTAGAAGTAGTTTCGAAAAAAAAAAAAAAAATGCTCCGTGTTATTTTTTAGGATTCTTCTAACGTTAATATGAGAAATAAAAATTATTGATCATTATTAAATGCCTTCATTTATTTCCTGGATAAGAGTTTTTCTTTACGTTTTTATTATTATTATTATTGGTCCCCCGATTTATAAAATCGGGGGACCTATGTTTTGAGGCATTTCCGTCTGTCCGTCCGTCCGTCCATTGAATTTCTCTGAAATTTTGCATGAAGTTGTAACTTTGGTCAGGTTAGAAAGTGACATTCTCCGATTTTTGAAAAAAATCTGGTTAGCCCCCCAGGGGGTCAAAACGCCCAGAAATGGCAAAAAATGACATTGTTTGCCCCATAACTTTTCATCCATCCATTCACTTTCTCTAAAACTTGGCCAAAATGTGGAGGCAATTGTTCCTAATAGAAAATAAGTATCGCTGACCTTGGAAAAAATCTGGATCGCGCGACCAGGGGGGAAGGGTCAAAACCCACAAAATGGCAAAAAATTACCCTTTTCTCCCATCGATTCAATTTTTCTGAAACTTGGCCAAAATGTAGAGGCAATTGTTCTCGATATAAAATGAGCATCCTTGACCTCAGAAAAATTATGGTTCGCACCCCCAGGGGGTCAAAAATGCACCAAATTTATTGCATTTTACACTTGTCACATACAGAGGGGGACCACGCAAGCACGGCTTATTATTATTAGATTTGATGTACAGTAAATGGGAGTGTCACATGATTCAAGAACGAAAAAGTTGATTTACCAGTTTGTATAGTCACTCACCAAACAGGATTTAAAAATTGGAGCAAAAATAAACTATTGTTTCACGGTCAAGTGTAGTTATTTATACAACCCTGTTGTCCTAAACAAGGTAATAAAAATACGGGGGAGGGGGGGGATAGCTGAATAACAAGAGGACCCCCATCTCCACCACGGCCCTTAGAGAATAAGTTTCTGTTCAAATGTTTTCAGAAAGAGAATTAGGACCGGAGATTCAGATAGTTTCCCCTCCATATCACCCAACCCAACCGGGACCTGATTCCTCAATTATCATGCCAGCAAGAATGTACCCAGCATTCATTGTGTGGGGGTGTAAATAAAGTGATATTAATTTAAATAAAATGTCTGTAAATCTATAGTGTTTAACCCTCTCGAGGCACACCCGGCGTTTCCAGAGAATCGGTGAGGGCACCTGTGCATACTTACTCCAACCCCTGAACCCCACAATAACATTTTTCATTCTTATTTTTGCATTTGTATAATTTTCTCGTTATAAATTAAATGTAAAAAATAAAATATAACGAATTTACTTTCTGTGTGTGTAAAGCGCGAACGCAGATCCCACACTAGATTTGTCTCCCTTTGATCAAAATGAAATATACTTATCCAAATAACCTACATAATGTATCTATTTACAACAACTTGTTCCAAACGCAATAAAATTTACTTTTCTACCTAATCGAAAGGAGAACAATGACAAAAAAGGAAAAGCAATCAATCTTCGGTGATTTCCGGAAACTAGAGCGAGCCATTTTGAAGTCTGACTGTAACCATATCGTATTTGAACGAAATCTTAAATTGAAATAAAAATGCTTTTAAGGTTTTTTTTTTTAATAAATTATGCAGATAGGTAGAAAAATAGCTTTTTTGTTCCGTTTGATAAGTTATTTGTTGAATAACGTTTTTTTTTTCTGTACTTTCACCTAACAATTTAATGAACAAAAAATACCATAAAACTTTAACTTGAAAATACTATCTAAAAAATAATCTGCAAGAAGCATCAAAAAAATTTACCACCCTAAAAAAAACATGTTTCATTTTAGGGTTCGGCTTATTTTAAAAACGGAACTGAACGTATCTCTTGTGTTTCTATTCAACTTGACACCACCCCACGAGTTTTAAGTGGGTCAGTTTAAGGACAGGCAGTAGAATTTCGGGGAAGGGGTATTGCTGCCCCCCCCCCCCCTGCAACGCTCTCTCATTCGTGAGGGAAGGCTAACGGGACTATACAGGTAGTTATGCCCTCCACCCACCCACCCACGCCCAGATCCAAAGTTCTGAGGAGCTGGACACCCCCCCCCCCCCCAAAAAAAAACCTTGTGTCTAACTTTGCCCATATTGGCAAGTAAATCGGAGACGGTAAAACATTTTATTTGCGACAAAAAAAAAAAATATATATATAATTTTTGAATGTGAAAGTAAAAAGTGAAAAAAAAACAAAGGTTAGAGTTCTTTTGGGGGGGGGGGGGGGCGAGGGTCAATGAGACAATAATGATGCAGCTGAAAAATACTTTTTTCAGTTGCCTCCTCACCAGGACAAAGTTCGACACAAGGTCGGTTTTTTTTATTTGGAGAGGAGGGAGATGGTTCCAACTTCACAAAACTCCATTCTGGATTTGCGACAAAAAGAAAAGAAAACAGAAGTTGACAGTTTTAAGCTTCAAAATCTCTTTTTACAGCCACGTGATATCTATCATAATAAATAATAGTTGAGCGGAGGGGGCTTAAATGTCTTGCGATATTTACGACGTAGAAAGTGATTTTTAGGGACCTCCAATTGGTTGTGAACTATTTATCCCCCCCTATATATAACACGATGTAACTTTAATTTAGATTAAGATTATCAACAAAACTTTTTTACCATTCAAAAGAGGATACATTAAATAAACTGCTGATGATTTTTTAGAATTTTTTCCAGCATACGAAACTCATGAAAATGTGAAGTTAAAATGTTGTGTACTTTTTTTTACGTGATAAACTAACGTTCTTATGTATAAGCATCTATGTGCGCTGTGATAGGCACATTTTTAATAAATCTCGCATAAATCAAGTTATGGCCAGATCTTCACGAAATTTTCAATACTTATTCATTATAGGACTAATTTATCTTTAAAATGCTGTTTTCCTAAAATATATTAGGGAAAATATTTTTTTTACGTGATTCCCCCCCCCCCCTGTTTCATTTTATGAAATATTGAACGAAATATATTGTCATCCGGCGATTTTTTTTTCTTATATAAAACTAAACTCTTTTAAAAAACACATTGGATTAATTTTATTAAATTTTACGTAAACTGTTTTAGTAAACTGGTCCGTGAATGCACAAATAAAAAGTGGAAATAAAAGCAATATTATTATGTTTTGAATTTTTTTTTACCTTTTCTCAATAAAATATACTGTGATTTATTGAAATGCAAAAAAAAATAAAGTTTTACGAAATAATTTTTATTTTCAGAGACATTTATTCATTTGATCGTATTGATCGAGTTTATCGGTTTTAAACATCAATTTTGAACATATTCGTGTTCGAAATTTTTCAAAATATTTTAATATAATATAGCCCGAAGTATTATGAATCGTAAAAGACAAAAGTTGTGGCGGATGTCATATTATGTACTTGGAAAAAACTACTTCATTTGCTAGAAGTAAGAAAATTTTTTTGCACTAACTGATTTTGCCGCAACTATGGAACGCAATACTAGCCATAATTAACACGTCAATTTTTAAAGTGAAATTGTCCCACGCGCATGCGCATACATTTTTAGAGTAAAATTGGTGCACGCCGCACGCTAATTTGTAAACAGTAACACTAATAAGAAAAAACGTTGACAAAAGTAATTATTATTATTATTATTATTATTATATATTTATAATACTTTTTATCATTTTTCTTTTTTCAAATTAAAATGTTTATCCATTTCGAAATATAAACTTATTTTTACTTTGAATTTTTATTATTCAATTGACGAATATTTTTAATCATTAACAAACCACAATACTTTCTCCATTTTCATTTTTAGTTTAATTTTTATTATATAAAATTTAACCCAAATTTAAGTCAAATGCTAACAAAACAAAATAGATAAATCGTTACTTGCAGTAATATGTAAGTTATTCAGGCAATTCTGTTTTTTTTTCAGTAAAAAAAAAGTAATAATCTGTCTCAAGGAAGAAAAAAATGGTTAAAACAAACCGTTAATTTTGTTTACACCATAGTAGTAAAGTAATTTGTTTCACTTCTGTTCATCCGTACATAGATAATATCTTGCCATGTCTCACGCGATGTTTAGTAAACACTACCCCGTGTGTCGTAAAACAAGAAAATTTCGTAGTTTCATCGGACAATGAAGAAGGGTTTCTTTCAGAATTTGATAATGTAACCTTTAACTAAACTATTTTACTTTAAAACAAGTATAACTTTATTTGAGAGAGTTTTTTTTGCAATCGGTAAAGCAAAACGAATGTATGACTATTTAACGTACACATGAAATAGTGACGTCACCGTTCTTCACATGCAATTGGAGGTCCCTAGTGATTTTCAAGCCTTTAAATTGGCCTGGCTGTGCTAGATTCGAAAGAGATTTATTTGGAAGCTTTTCAACTGTCAACTTATGTATTCATCTTTTTTGCGAACAGAGGTTGGCATTAAGGTTAAAAAATAAAAATTTTTTTAAAAAGTTCGGTGCAAATTCGGTAGAAATACATTTTTTTTTTCAACTTTATTGGGAGAAGGGAGGGTGAATTAAAAAAAATTGGCACTTGTGCAGTTTAGTAAACAGGGGCAGATAATCCACAGGAAGTAACGACCAATAGATTATATCATTTTAATAAATTTAACAAGATATAGTTTCTGAAAGAAAAACATTGTAATAAAATAAAGTTTATTTTCAATAAAGTAACATTTTGGCCAAAACATTTTAATAAAATATAGTTTCTGAAATTAACAATGATTTTTTTTTATATATAATTTAAAATATTATAAAAACGAACATAATAATGAAACTATATTTTATTATTACAATGTTTTGGCCAAAATGTTACTTCATTAAAAAAATAAATTTTATTACAATGTTTTTCTTTCAGAAAACTATATTTTATTAAATAAATTTATTAAAATGTTTTAATCTATTGGCTGTTACTTCCTGTGGATTATCTGCCCCTGTTTACTAAACTGCACAAGTGCCCTTTTCTTTTCTTTTTTTATTAACTGGTTTTGCATTAGGCATCGTCTACTTTTTACATTTTTTTTCGCGGTTTTCAAATCGTAAATTGCTTCGGCCATCTTCGGCTCGTTCCGTAAATCGCAATAGCAAACATTCGGGTTCGTATTTGTCTCCCCCCCCCCACCAGAAATTGTCTCATAATTATTAATTACATTTCATTTGTGCCCCTAAACCAAAGAAAAACAGAAGGTTTTGACAGCACCACTATTGTAACAATGGATAGACTTCTTTTTTTTAATGAGAGCATATTGTCAAAACGCAGTAAAACATGACAATTAATAATTACTATTAATCTTTTGGTGCTTCTGTTTCGCTCCGAAATGTTCGGTCTCTCTTTAATAAAAAAGAATAGCTAAAGAAATGTATAAACTTTGTTATGTACTTACGTGGTAGCTTAAAATAAGATTGTACAGAAAAAATTACGCAAATTCATCCAGTATTTATTAAATTAAGAATAAAAAACGATTTTATCATTCGGCAGTCATTTTTGTTAAACCAGTAAACAATATTTGAGTTATCTCCCTTGTTTATTTCATAAGTTAAAATGTCTAACGAAACGTAAGATCGTTTTTTCTTTTTCTTATAATTTAAGAAATACTGGATGAATTTGCGTAATTTTTTTCTGTACATTCTTATTTTAAGCTACCACGTAAGTACATAACAAAGTTTATACATTTCTTTAAATATTTCAATGTGGCTATAAACAGCAGAAACAATCTTTTCCCCCCTTTTTAGGAAAAAAAAGGAAGACTTTTTAAACGCCTTGATCGGCTCAATTGTAGAATAGAGAACTGTCAAAATCTCACCAATTTCGCACACATTTTAGATAATACTGATTCATATTAAACTGTATTTGTCATGCTACAGAACTTGGTACTTCTGCAGTTTACGGACCGTGCTGAAATAACGTTATTTAGAAACTCATTTTTAACATGGGGAGAAGGGCTTTGTTAACTATTCTGTACTTTCAAACAAAAGATACCGTAAAAATTGAATTTAACTCGAAAATCTTAGTAAAAGAAAAAAAAAAAAACACGGTCCGTAAACTGCAGAAGTACCCAGAATTTGAACCAAACCTAAAACTTAGATTAGGGTTAGATTTTTAAAAAAAACAAAAGAAAACAGTTAGGTTCAAATTCTGTAGTTTTTTGTTTTTATCCTAAAATAAAATTATACTTTGCTTTTTTATCGGAAATATCACTTAATTCGCCCCCCCCTCCCACACACACATTTTTAAACTGGTAAAAATGTGACTTTTATTCAAAGTTTTTTATCGCTGGCGGCCATTTATTTGTTTGTTTGTTTTTTATACAAAAGGTTGCCTTTTTTTTTTAACACGCAAAACAAAAGTCTTTGTCACACTAACCTTTTAACAGAATTTAACAGCAAAAATGAACATAACTAGTCGACAATTTTGTTGTATTGAAGTTTTCAGCTTTAAGATGGCTGCCATTTCAACAACATTATCTTAAAATTAGTTGTTTATGACAATTTGGTTCAATTAATAATTTTATTACCGATAATGTTGTTTAAATGGCAGTCATCTTAAAGCTGAAAACTTCAATATAACCCATAATTTAATTAATATTTATCAAATGTCCGTCCGGCAGCGGGAACTGATAATTTATATATATATATATATATATATATATATATACATACATGTATAAAATTCAAATTTATAGACTTTAAAAAGCAAAGTAAAATATTAGGTATTTTAATATCATCATTCGCGTCTTCAATTAGGATTAGAGTTACGGTCAAAATCATTCTCAGGTCACTCGAAAAAAGACAAAAACTACCAAAAAAATATCTATTTTGGAGACAAGAGTGATTCTAAGAAATTACATCAATTTATTTCGGGACAAAGAAATTGAAATACAAACAAAAACCTGGTCAAAAAACTGGAATTGAACCTGAAACGATCGTTGGCATTTATAACTACAACTAACAGAACAAAAAAGGGGTAAACAAATAAATAGACAACAAATAAATGTTACCAAAGGCAAGATAAGTTACTCTTCTAACCTGGAAGTGTTTTAACTTATTTTAACGTTTCTTCTTTTGTTCAAAACAAACCTGGTGTCCACCTATTCAGTCAGAACGAAAAAAAAAGAAATGGCTGAAATTAGTTTCGATAATCGCTCAAAAAACGAAAATTAAGCAAAATATTGTAGAAAACATTACATTTTCCCCACGATTGGTGACATTTATTGGATGTGTTTCTGACACTTATTTTGTTTATTTTTCAAATTTTCACCGATTATCAAGGGGTTGGGCTCATGAACAGCCATTTTGCGTTTCGTTCGAACCGGACATGTGGACACCAGGTTTGTTTTGAACAAAAAAAAAACCGCTTTAAAATAAGTTAAAATACAAATAAACTTATCAAGGTTAGTCGAATAGTAACTTATCTTACTTTTCGTGACATTTATTTGTTGTCTATTTGTTTTTTGTTGTTGTTTTTTCTTTTTTCGTATTATTAGGTATTATTATCGTCCACGCATCTTATTAAAAGAAGAATGATCAAACGAGAACAATAAGAATTAGTAAGAAAAACGTTCTAATAAAATCCTGAAATAAACAAGGTGGATATAGGAGGGAGGGGGGGGGTCGAATAAATTTATATTTACTTCAAACTTACCACATTGACTTGTCGGAGAGAATCTGGCGGTACGGATGAAGCAAACTGGATAAAGACGGATAAAAATACGGATAAAATGAATATATTTTGACTGGACATTGTTTCTGTTTTGTTTTTAAAAATGTGAAGCGAAGAGAGAGCCTAAAAAAAGACGTCCATTCAAGTTTTTCAGTCAAAGAAGACAAATGTCTCGCCAAGGGAGATAACTCGCAATTTCTAACCTTTTATTGAATTGTGGGAATTATTTTTTTCATTTGGCATTTCGTTTATTATTTTATTTGACCTTTTTTTATATTCGTTTGTTTATTCCTGCTATAATCATTTGTATCATTTACTTTGTTGTATTTATTTATCTATTTATGTATTTATTTATATATTTGTTGGTTTGTTTGCGTTTATTTATAACTTTAATCATTTTTTTTTATCCTATTTAAATTTTTTTTTCCTAATTTTTATTGATTTATTTATTTACTCTATATTCATAGCTTAAAGTTCATCTATTATTATTTTTTTTTTTTTTCAGCTTAATTATTTGGTGGACATTTGAGTAAGTAAAAATAATGCCATCTGGTCAAAGTTCTCAAACACAAGGATTAAATTTGTTACTCAAAATTCAAAGTACTCTATTCAATGATTGACTTGTAATTTTCTAAATTGCAAGTAATCATTTTTTTTTAAAATAGACACAAGAGAATAAAAACCTTTAGCTGCCCCTGATAATCAATTATATAAAGGAAATGCGTAATTTTGTTTGTATGTCTCTGGCTATCTGTTCCGATGGATACTATACCCTATAGACCAGTACCGTCTTGGTCTTCGGGTCTTGATTCCGCCGGTCTGTAGGTTTGTCCTGTGCAGTTCTAGGAGGTCCACCCTCCCAGGCTTTGCCGTCCACCCTTTGAGAAGGGGTTAGTTTATTGCTAATCGCCTGAGGCGCCCCTACTGCAGAATGCCGACGGGGCTGCCCAGGCATTTTTTGATGGTCAGAGTGCTCTTCTTCCTCTAGGGTGCTGACTTATTAAATCCCACTTTCCCGACCTTGTGTCACATCTTACCGCTGTAAGAGGTAGATAAATACCAAGATCAGAGTGTAGTATCTGTTCCACTGGATGCTAAACTCTGTAGACCGGTATCGTCTTGGCCCTCGGGCCTTGATTCCGCCAGTCTACGGTATTGTCCTGTGTAGTTCTAGGAGGTCCACCCTCCCAGGCTTTACCTTCTCTTTGAGAAAGGGTTAGTTTACAACTCCCTCCCTGCTCCCTGTTTCCCCGGCTGTACCGACATGCAGAAGTTTAAAACTAATGTAAACAGACATCTCGCTGCACAGCTCCCAACTTAGGATGTCACCCAAAACTTACACCCTAATTCTCAGTAGCCCCTTACGTCTACAGTGGCGGCCTGCCTTGTTTGGGGGTGTGAACTATGTTAAAAAAAAAATTTTAAGTAAAAGAAAAAAAAAAAATTATTCGATAAAAAGGGGTCACATGAGAACAGCGCCTTTTTTTTTCCGACAAAATTGCAACAGTGACACACGTGTTAATTGCTTTTCTTGTCGATCGCTAAAGTCCACAAAAAGGTAGGACCTTTCATTTCTGTTTCACTCAAAACAAAGCTACAAAATATTACACCGGATGAACTTTTAACTTTTAGCCAAAAATAACACTTTAATCATTCTCGCTATCGACACGAAAATTTTGGTTGAACGCATCATGAAGTAATAATAGATAAATAAATAATTGAAAATCTCATGCATTCTACATACTTTTAAGTATTTTTTTTTAATGAAAATCGCTCCAGACAAGGTATGAAGCCACTTAATGTAAGGAGCTAACAAGAACAAATACGATTATCGCAAAGACAGTAGATGCCTACTGCCCTTAGCTTGAAAAGACCAAGATTATAGGTAGGAGGAAAACAGTCAGAAGAAGAGAGTCCCTGCAGTTCTTGGAAAGAAGCTACTGGAATAGGAAGCTGTATTACAATGAGGTATCAAAACTAAGAATTGATGAAGACCACTAGACCAACGAGTCAAACGAGCTGAAACAAAGGAAGCAGGGAATAGGAAGCTGTATTACAATGAGGTATCAAAACAGCGAATTGATGGAGACCACTAGACCAACGAGTCAAACGAGCTGAAACAAAGGAAGCAGGGAATAGGAAGCTGTATTACAATGAGGTATCAAAACAGCGAATTGATGGAGACCACTAGACCAACGAGTCAAACGAGCTGGAACAAAAGAAGCAGGGAATAGATAACATAATTCAAAACAACACATGCCATAATAGTATTTATAGAAAAGACTGAGACTAGCAACATCACGTCTGTGAGAGATAGGGTGCAAAGAAGAAGAAAGGGTAGGGCCAATCAAATTACAGATACGTTTCTGCATCTTATCAAGAACCCACAAATGGGACAGAGATTCACCAGCCGAAATATCACAACAGTACTCCATATTGTTGGGTTTGACATAAAATTGCATCCAAAATGTAATGTGAACAAACATCTCGCTGCACAACTCCCTACTTAGGATGCCCCTATTAATTTGGCCCCGAATTCACAGTAGCCATTTATCTCCCAGTGGCAATGTGTCCCCTTGTTTGGGGTGAATATAAGTAAAATATAGTTTTGTACTTCTTATGTGGATCAACCTCTTAGTAAACATTTATCCCAGGGTACTTATACAGATTAGGACCCAAGCTAACCCTTACCCTTATCGATGCTAAGTCGATTTTAGCTTGGGTCCTAATCTGCATAATCTAACCCTAATCCTAATCCTTACCCGGGATTTTATTTATCTCATTCATGGGAAGGTTAGACACAAGGTCAGGAAAGTGGAATTTGAAAAGCAAAGCGCCCTAGAGAAAGAGCACTCTGGCCGAAGAAAAATTTCCTGGACAGTACCGTCTACATTCCCCAGTACTATGGCCGAACCCCCGTCGGCATTCCCTAGTAGGAGCGCTTACCCGTGGATGGTAGCACCTGCCAAGACTCCAGCGTCGTCTAGTCTAGTTTCTTTTCCCCTTCTTTCTCTCACTTCACCTCTCATTCTCTCGTTTTTTCACCCCTCTCTGTTCCCTTCTCTCTTTTTTCTTTGTGACGTCATCATGTATGAGCGTTGCCAAACAAGATGACGTCATCCTTTTGTGATGTCATCCTGTGTACGCCTCCTGCTTTTATCTCTCTCTTTCACTCTATCTTCCCCTCCCCCCCCCCATCTTTCTTCTCTGTCTGACGTCATTCATTGCGCACAATGCCTTTTGCGATGTCACCCTGTATGAATGTTGACGAACAAGATGACGTCATCCTACTGTGACGTCATCCAGTGTGCACCACTTTCTTTTGTGCAACCCCTGCTTTTCTCTCTTCCCCTCTCTCCCCACTGCCTCTCTTTCTCTATCTTGCCTTTTCATATCATACTCCAGTATGAACGTTGAAAAACAAGATGACATCATACTTTTGTGACGTCATCCAGTGTGCATGGATACAAACAATCAGGCAGGCAAGCAAGCAAGATAGCAAACGAGTAGCAATATTTACAGTTTTATAAGTAGACTAGCAGAATACGCGTCTCAGGACGGGTATAAGCAATAAATACAGAATTAGTTTAAAATTTTAATGTTTTTTTCTTTCTTTGGGGGTATGGTACGTTTTAAGTGACACCCCTCCTAAATGGTATAGTTAAAAAAAAAATAAAAATAAAAAAATAAAAAAAATAAATAAAAAATTAAAAAAATAAAAAATAAAAAATAAAAAATAAATAAAAAAAAATAAATAATAATAATTATAATAATAATAATAATAATAATAATAATAATAATAATAATAATAATAATAACAATAACAATAACAATAATATGCCGACAGTACTCACCCTGTTGCCTAGAATACATATCCCATAATTCAACTTCAAAATTGTTCTCTTCATTTTACTTATGTATCCTTTTTTTTTTTTCAAAAATAACAATAAAAAAATGTCTAGTTGCATCTCTTTTCACTGAAGAAGCCTTTTGAATTTATTACCAAGAAAAAATGCGTATTTTGAAAATGGACAGAAATGGGTTTTTTAAAATAAATTTGGAACATTTATTGGATTATTATCTCTTTCTCTCTCTCTCTCTCTCTCTCTCTCTCTCTATATATATATATATATATATATATATATATATATATATATATATATATATATATACATATTATTATTATTATTATTATTTCATGTATCCACATAAAATGTTATAAGGGGATATCTTTTATGTATCAATTTTTAGTATTTACTTCAACAGTGCTCAATACGTGAGTAGAGCTAGGTAGTAAGTTATGAAAATATATTTATGGCAATTAAGCTACACAGAGGCTTCCGCGTTTCATCCCCGTAGGGAATCGTCAGCCTGACGATTCCCTACGGGGATGAAACGCAGAAGTCTCTGTGTAGCTTAATTGCCATAAATATATTTTCATAACTTACTATATATATATATATATATATATATATTTATGATACATGCTGTTTCTTGCTCACACTATATTAACTGAATCTCGGCACCATTGATAAATAGCAATTTGAACTATTAAAACCTTTTCACATTTTTGTTTCATTTTGCTTCAGTCAAAGTTCTCAGAAATCAAGGGGTCTTTACCTGGGGCTAACACTTGATCTCTATATGAGATTCGAATATTCTATTAAAGTTCTTTTTTGTCTCTCCAACGTTGAGTTATTAAAGAAGTTCAAAACATTAATTTTCCTCTCCCCAATTGACCAGTTAACTATGTTGTAGTATATCTTTCTTTTGGTCTCTTGGTCTTACCGGATTCCAGGACAAGAATTCATCTGGTCTGGTGGAGTATCCAGCTAAGTGCTTTTACTAGAGGCAATATCACTTGGAGAAGGTGCACCATCCATTGTATGAGCCAGTGTAGCCATACCAAAAATATATTATATGTGCTGCGAATACTATGTTATTTTGAATATTTGGTCAGGGTTTACTTGTAGGCTGAAGTAGCCTCATGCCAGGTTGTCCTGACAAACCCTTGTATAGAGAGACCAAAGGCACTCGAGGATGGTGTAGTAGGTAATTCAAATATACACTTATATATAATAAAACATGGATAAAAAAAGCCCCCAAAAAACTAACATCAAAGGATAAAATCATTGATTCAAAGAATTAAATGCAATGGTTTCTAAGAATGTTCATGTCGTTTACTTATGTCACGTTATAATAATTAACATCAAATCATCAGTTTGTTTGATTTAAGTATATAAGAACCATCAGCCTACACCATACACAAAGAATCAGCACCATTGAATATGGGGGAAACGACATCGTCTTGGATAAACAATACACCTGAAGAAGGTCAAAAGGCTGAAGAAGGTCAAAGGGCTGAAGAAGGTCAAAGGGTTGAAGAAGGTCAAAGGGCTGAAGATGGTCAAGGGGTTGAAGATGGTCAAGGGGTTGAAGATGGTCAAGGGGTTGAAGATGGTCAAGGGGCTGAAGAAGGTCAAAGGGTTGAAGAAGGTCAAAGGGTTGAAGAAGGTCAAAGGGCTGAAGAAGGTCAAAGGACTGAAGAAGGTCAAAGGGCTGAAGAAGGTCAAAGGGCTGAACAAGGTCAAAGGGCTGAAGAAGATCAAAGCGCTGAAGAAGGTCAAAGGACTGAAGAAGGTCAAAGGGCTGAAGAAGATCAAAGGGCTGAAGATGGTCAAAGGGTTGAAGATGGTCAAAGGGCTGAAGAAGATCAAAGGACTGAAGATGGTCAAAGGGTTGAAGAAGATCAAAGGGCTGAAGAAGGTCAAAGGACTGAAGAAGGTCAAAGGGCTGAAGAAGATCAAAGGACTGAAGATGGTCAAAGGGCTGAAGAAGGTCAAAGGGCTGAAGAAGATTAAAGGGCTGAAGAAGATCAAAGCACTGAAGAAGGTCAAAGGGCTGAAGAAGATCAAAGGGCTGGAGAAGGTCAAAGGGCTGAACAAGGTCAAAGGGCTGAACAAGGTCAAAGGGCTGAAGAAGATCAAAGCGCTGAAGAAGGTCAAAGGGCTGAAGAAGATCAAAGGGCTGGAGAAGGTCAAAGGGCTGAACAAGGTCAAAGGGCTGAACAAGGTCAAAGGGCTGAAGAAGGTCAAGGATATTGTCTAGTAGATAATTCAAACTCCCCCGTAGGTAATTCAAACTCCCTTATGTGTGTGTGTGTGTGTGTGTACAATCATATCAATTTTAGAATTATGTGAAGGAGGAAAGAATTAGTTTGAGTCAACAGGTAATAACAAGTTACTTACCATATCGGTGAAATAAAGAAAGATAATCCGAGACGCTTTGTATTGTTTAGAAAGCCTGGACTTGACTGCGGGAGTGGCTGGTTCAGTGGGTGTCCCAACTGGAACTTTATTTTCAATCAATTCGTGAGCGGCAGACAACTGTGGATATGAAGTGATAAAACTGTGTTAGGGTTAGGGTTAGGGTTAGAGTACAAAATCGACTTCGAAATCTAGAGGAGGATGCTTTCTTCTCTTCCATCCAGCCTCTTTCTCACAGAAGAGACGTTGCTAGTCTTTCTCTACTCTATCGTTATTTTCATGGTAGGTGCTCCACTGGTTCCCTTCCCCCCCCCCTGTAAAACATTCACAGCAAACCTCGTCTAGCTACAACCATTGTAAATAATCTTTCTTTTTTCTTCAATGTACCGGGAGCTAAAAACAAGTTCCATGAGCAGAGTTTCTTTCCAAGAACTACCCGTCTGTGGGAACACAATACCACAGGGCTGCTTCCCAGCTGACTATAACATGGTCGTTTTTAAATCTAATATTAACAAATTCTTGTCAAGCCGTCCTCTTAAATAATCAACTTCTGCCCAGTTTCAACTATCGTCTCAAATCCTCAAGGTGTTGTTTCAACGTCCACCTGAAAAAACTCATTTTCCCTTATCCTCGAGTGGCTTTTGGTCCTTGATAAGCAGTGACTAATTAGTACAAAATAAATAAATAAATAAAAATTCTGCAAAAAAAAATTATTTTTACAGTTCTTCCCTTTTCTTAAGTGAAATTTCTGTTTCCAAAGTAACCAACAACTCATTACTTACCTTACACGAAATAGAAACAAAGATGTTTCTGATTTGGATTACTCATCTTGAGCGTTATTTTCACAACGTTTCGGCCGATGTAACCTCCGACCTTCTTCAGGTGCATCTTGTAGAACTCGCGAATCTTTCTGTCGAACTTGGGAGTCTGCATAGAATCTCGAACGGAATTCCCTATTTAATCCACGGGGTACCATGCTCTCGTTCCGTCAGCCATGAGCGGGCAGAAGTCCTAAGTAATTCGCAATTGTAGAATAGTGTCACTTAGAACTGAATTTTACTTATTACTTTATCCGTTACGCCACGGGTCCTTGCGGACAATTCTAGTATGAATTTTGGGAGCCTTTCTGGCCGATGTAACCTCCGACCCTCTTCAGGAGCATCTTGCAGAACTCGGAAATTTTTCTGTCGAACTTAGGAATTTGTACAGAGTCTCGAACGGAACTTTTTATTTAATCCCCGGGGGGGGGGGGGGGGGAGCATGCTCTCATTCTGTCAATTGTAAATTACTTACGACTTCTACCCAGTTATGGCTGACGGAATGAGAACATGTTACCCGCTTGGATTGATTAAATAAGGAGTTCCGTGCAGATTCCCAAGTTCGACAGAAAGATTCCTGAGTTCTACAAGATTCATCTGAAGACGGTCGGAGGTTACATCGGCCGAAACGTTGTGAAAATAACATTCAAGATGAGAACAGTAGTCCTAATAATCCAAATAATACAGAAACAAAGACGTATATAAATCTTCTACAGCCGTAATAAGGTCACAATAATGGTTCAAAACTGCAGAAAGAACTCCTCTTCATTTAAAACAATATCAACAGTGACAACATTTCCTACACCAACGCTTCCTCTCACCTGTCAAAACTCGGCTCCCTGTTTGCTTTTTAAAATTCAGTTGGTTTCTATGCATGAAAATTAGTTGCTCACGCATGCAAATTAGTTCCACTATAAAACGTGCAGTTACAAAACAGTTGTTTATTTACTCCTCGCGGAGTTAGGCACAAGGCCAGTTTTATCTTACTCCCACAAGTAAGATGTGACCCAAGATTGGGTCGAGCAAGTGGGGTTAAAAGCCAGCGCTCGAGAGGTGAGCACTCTGGCCATTTAAAAATTGCCTGGGCAGCCCCGTCGGCATTCCCCGGTAGGGGCGCCTCAAACAGTAAGCAATAAACTTACTCCTCCCCAAAGAGGGGAGGCGAAGCCTGGGAGGGTGGACCTCCTAGAACTGCACAGGACAGGCGTGCAGTATCCATCGGAGCAGATACTACACTTTGATCTTAGCCAAAAGGCCGAGAACAGGGATGCTGTTTACCCCTGTGCCAGGTTGTGTGGAGTTGTCCTACATGCGAAACATCTAATTTGCTTTGAAGCTGGTAAGTATTTGTTTACGTTAAATATTGCTATAGTTACATACATGCGTGCAATTTCATTTTAATTAAAATGTTGGCACTTGTGCACTTGAGAAAACAGCTGAATTTATTTGTTTCCAATTTTGAAGAGTCACATTCAAAACAGCGGCGATAATCCACATTCAAAACAGCTGCGATAATCCACATTCAAAACAGCGGCGATAATCCACATTCAAAACAGCGGCGATAATCCACATTCAAAACAGCTGCGATAATCCACATTCAAAACAGCTGCGATAATCCACATTCAAAACAGCTGCGATAATCCACATTCAAAACAGCTGCGATAATCCACATTCAAAACAGCTGCGATAATCCACATTCAAAACAGCTGCGATAATCCACATTCAAAACAGCTGCGATAATCCACATTCAAAACAGCTGCGATAATCCACATTCAAAACAGCTGCGATAATCCACATTCAAAACAGCTGCGATAATCCACATTCAAAACAGCTGCGATAATCCACATTCAAAACAGCTGCGATAATCCACATTCAAAACAGCTGCGATAATCCACATTCAAAACAGCTGCGATAATCCACATTCAAAACAGCTGCGATAATCCACATTCAAAACAGCTGCGATAATCCACATTCAAAACAGCTGCGATAATCCACATTCAAAACAGCTGCGATAATCCACATTCAAAACAGCTGCGATAATCCACATTCAAAACAGCTGCGATAATCCACATTCAAAACAGCTGCGATAATCCACATTCAAAACAGCTGCGATAATCCACATTCAAAACAGCTGCGATAATCCACATTCAAAACAGCTGCGATAATCCACATTCAAAACAGCTGCGATAATCCACATTCAAAACAGCTGCGATAATCCACATTCAAAACAGCTGCGATAATCCACATTCAAAACAGCTGCGATAATCCACATTCAAAACAGCTGCGATAATCCACATTCAAAACAGCTGCGATAATCCACATTCAAAACAGCTGCGATAATCCACATTCAAAACAGCTGTGATAATCCACATTCAAAACAGCGGCAGACAGATAATCAACCGGAAGTAACGAAACGACCAATGGATTCAAACATTTTAATAAATTTATTTATTTAATAAAATATAATTTCTGAAAGAAAAACATTGTAATAGTGTTTTTTTTTTTATAATTTCAAATATAATTTTTTTTAATTTAGAATGTTCAGTGATTTTTTTAATATTGTAATAAAGATTATGTTTAATAAAGTAACAGTTTGGCAAAAACATTGTAATAAAATATAGTGTTTTTTTTTTAATAATTTAAAATGTGATTTTTTTTTTAAATTAAAATGTTCACTGATTTTTTTAACATTTCTGAAATACTTTAGAATTTTAAATGTTATAAAACGATTTTTTTTTTGTCTGTAGCTGAGTTTACCAGTTTCTGGACTGTGAGAGTTCAAAGATTTGCTCACCCCTGGAATGTGGAGACAAGTATGTTGATCCAAACTGAATTTCCTCCTCTCATTTAGAAGGGATGGGGATATCACATGACCAAAATTGATACCACAATGCTTATTCATAGAGAGAATGAGTAAGGGGGCAGCTTTTTTCAGCAATTTTCAGTGTAATTTCAATGTAATTATGTATTAATTTGGAAAGAGGACAATGTAATTTCAATGTAATTATGTAATAATTTAGAAAGAAAATGTTGAATCATGTCTCAATAAACGACTTCCGGAAATGACTAAGCATTTTCTTTCAAAATTAATAGACACTATTTTTAAAATTTTATTTAACGTTTCTTAAACTTCTGCTCGGACTATTGTCATTATTAACATCATTTTTCTTCATATTATTGTGAAAAGGAGGGGGAACGGAATTATCCAAGAAAAATAAACGTCATTATGTTTTGTAGTACTCGGCGTTGTCCGGGAACAATAAATGTAAAATTACAATATTAAATTTGGAAAGTTGTATATATTAAATCCCTTTTGACTATTGTCAGTATCAACATCATTTCTCTTCATATTATGGTGAAAGGTGGTAAGGGGGAAAGGGAATTACCCGGAGCAAGAACGCCATTGTATTTTTTTCTACTCGGCGTTTTCCGGGAGCAATAAATGTAAGATTACAGTATTACATTTGGTAAGTGGTATATATTTGTCATTATCAACATCATTTCTCATCATTTCTTTTCATATTATTGTGAAGGGGCAGAATTACCCGGAGCCAGAACGTCATCATATTTTGTTTTTAAAAAGTAACTGACTGTCTATGCAACAATTTATCTAACAATAATTTATTTTAAAAATATATCAACTCACAAATTGCGGCAAATGAAGAGAAGCAGAGGAAAATACTTACCTGAAGCTGTGCCTTTCTCGGATTGATGATGTCGTCCTTGGTGTCTTCCCTTATTTTCTTTTGTTGCTGTTGATGCACTGTGAAGATCTTCCAGGGTTGCTGCTGTCTTCGATTCAGATGCAGGGTTTCTGTTTTTTTTGTGGCGGGTGATATCCAGGGTGGATTCTGCATTTTAAGGCACCATTTTGATATGATTGTTCTGCACCAAGATGTTATTCTGGTTTGAGGCACCATTGTGATCAGCACTAAGTATGGTCAGGTTTTGAGTCCAGGAGCCACGAAGGTCGCATCAGTTCCAAATACTTTGTCAATAGATCTGCACCTACGCTGTATATTTAAATCTGCAAAATTGTGATATTGACGCTGCTGGTCTGGAACTGGGGGTAAGTGTCTGTTCGGCATTTCTTTGCTTTTGCAGAGAAAGTGTTGTCTTCATCCAGGGACGGGTCCCTTAATTGTGCCACATCCGATAAACAATGTGAGTCTGCAAGCTGAAAGAAAATGGCTGTATATAAAACTGACAAAACATTTTTGCCTTTTAAAGAATATACTTTATTTTATTTCAACCGATGCGGGGGCTACATTATAGTGACTTCTATGAAGCCTGTAGTTTTCAACATGTGTCCTTTTGTGTAGAAGCCAAACTGTTTTCTCTGTTCCAAGAATCTGTTACTTAAACAAAACCATCACCATCCCTCGACTCTCAACAGCAGCAAGTGCCTCTTGTTTAACTTTTTTAAGCCCTCACAGCAACCCGTAGTTAACTGTCGATGTTTTATTTTATTTCTCATTCACAAAACTCTGGTCTCTTAATTCTCATACTTGAATAAATCGCTTTTTTTTCACATCTCTCATTTAGCAATAAATGATCGTATAATAATTGGTTCTTCTTTATACTTTGGGGTCTGCGTCCGCGCTCGATCTGTTCTTCGAAAATACAATTGGGTCTGCGTTCGTTCTCGATTTTTTCAGGGAAGGGGGGGGTCCGGAGGGGGGGATTTAAGTAGACTAGCGAAAAAAAAAATGGGGTAAATCCCCCCCTCCGGACCCCCCCCCCCCCTTCCCTGAAAAAATCGAGAACGAACGGAGGGGGGATTTACCCAATTTTTTTTTTTTCGCTAGTCTACTTATAATATAACGAGCACTTTCTCTGCCTGTCTGTCTGTCTGTCTGTCTGTCTGTTCGTCCTGGATAATTTTTGTAAACGGGAGGGGGTGGAGGGGGGCAGGTAATTACTATTTAATTAATTTCAAAGTCAGAAACATAACAAATACATTAGGGCACATATTAACAACTAAATAAACAATAAATGATTTTGACGCGATGCCGTGATTTGAACTCGCAACCTTAACGTCAAAGAGTACCACTGGACCACCATGCCAAGTTAAAATTCATGTTGCGTTAGCACTTGCTAGCTGGTGACCCGAACATTTCTTCACTAAAATATCCTTTCCATTTATATTTAATATGCATGTTAAGCAAACTATTTATTTTAAATTAATTTTACTCGTCCTGCAACGAGTATTTTTCTAGCTATATATATAGTCTAAAGAAGCTTTGAGTCATTAAAAAAATAAAAAAAATAAATAAATAAATATATATATATAAAATGCAGTTCAAATTCCCAGACAAACTAACTAAATCCAAGATATTGCAGACTTAACATTCGTTGGAAAATTAATAAATGAAAAAAATATAAGTAAAATAAAAAAAAAAAATATAAATAAAATTAAAAAAAAATAATAATATATATATATATATATATATATATATATATATATATATATATATATATATATATATATATATATATATATATATATACATTAAATTAAGTCCTCCAGGATTTACAATATTTTGATCACATTTAACGCAGTTTCCACGATGAATTTTAACGGTGAATTTTTTGTCTTTCAAATCTTAACTATTTCCTCACTGGACATTTTGTCACTGGACATTTTGTCACTGGACTCTTTTCTATCCGGAAGATTTTCGCAGTATTGTTGCTACTAAGAAAACCAGCAAAGAATTAGTCCCAAATGCATTAAAAAAAAAAACAATACTGCGAAAATCTTACGAGCTACTTTTCTAAGACATTTTCTATTTTTTTCTTTTTATCTTTTTACTTTTTTCTTCTCTTCTTAAGTGACCCCAATTAAGGCAACACCACATTGTGTATTGTCAGTTGTTGAAACTCTTATTCCAGGTACTTAATTCCCCTGATGATCTGCCAAGCAAGAACCTGCTTGGTAGTGAAACGTGTAGGAAAAGACTCTTTAATTTGAATATATATGATAAATAAATAATCTTTGAAAGAAAAAAGTCTTGTGTGGTGTTGATTGGTCTCCTGAACAGAATGCTTTGGTAAGCCTTCAAAAAATCACATATAAATGCTCTGTACCCTGTAATCGAGTATCATCGAGCTTGTTTTTATTGGCCTAATGCCGGTCTTCACTGAATAATATATCTTCTAAGTGAAAAATCTAAATATATATATATATATAGAGAGAGAGAGAGAGAAAGAGAGAATATAGACAGAAAAAAATTCACATACACATTGTAACTGTTGGCACTATAATTTAAGTTACAATTTCTGCCATCCATATGCAAGATAGCGACTGCGTGACTCCAACTCTCTATATATAAGTAAGTTCTAATTTTTTTTTTTTTTTTGTGTCTTAAATAACTAATATAAGTTAGCAAAACATTTATATGGAACAAAACGTAGATTTAGTATAAGGAACGTTTATGTGTTTGTCTTTTAAGGGAAGTGGGGTCTGATCAACTCTGCTGGGAAGCCATGAAATTAAATACTGTCTTGTTTTTAAATTCCCGAAACAGTTTTTCATGGTAAACAACTGATGATCCCTTAAAATAGTGTTAGAAATAAACTAATATAATAACTGTAAAAAATAAATTGACTTACATGAGTGATTTTCCACTGGAAGACTTGGGACTATAAGTTTTTTAAATTTTTTTTTTGATATAGTTTTAATGGTTGAGAAACTTCCGAGACTATATATATATATATATATATATATATATATATATATAAGTTCTATATATATATATATATATATATATATATATATATATATATATATATAAGTTCTATATATATATATATATATATATATATATATATAAGTTCTATATATATATATATATATATATATATATATATAAGTTCTATATATATATATATATATATATATATATATATAAGTTCTATATATATATATATATATATATATATATATATAAGTTCTATATATATATATATATATATATATATATATAAGTTCTATATATATATATATATATATATATATATATATAAGTTCTATATATATATATATATATATATATATATATATAAGTTCTATATATATATATATATATATATATATATATAAGTTCTATATATATATATATATATATATATATATAAGTTCTATATATATATATATATATATATATATATATAAGTTCTATATATATATATATATATATATATATATATAAGTTCTATATATATATATATATATATAAGTTCTATATATATATATATATAAGTTCTATATATATATATATATATATAAGTTCTATATATATATATATATATATAAGTTCTATATATATATATATATATATATATATATATTAGTTCTATATATAGATATATATAAGTTCTATATATATATATATATATATATGTAAAAGTAAGTTCTATATATATATATATATATATATATATATATAAGTAAGTTCTATATATATATATATATATATATAAGTAAGTTCTATATATATATATATATATATATATATATATAAGTAAGTTCTATATATATATATATATATATATATATAACTTACTTGTAAACAACTAAGTTAGACACATAATTGCTTTTTTTTAGTGTGTCTGTTAAAATTTATCAAATTTATATAAATTGATTATTACATATGCATGGAAGCTGAGTGTGTGTAACGTGATACTCTTCAATGTGCTTGAAATCGTTTGATTGATTAAACTCCACTTCATATTCAGGTCATTTTTTATTTCTGTAACAAATATATAAAAGACAACATCTGCATATGTACGTCTGTATGTCCCAAAGGTTAGGGTTATTATCAAGATGGCTGCTGAGTGTAAGCTCTTGTCAGCTGTTTAGATATATCAAACGATAAGTGTATCAAAGAGCCTCTGACAATTAAATCCAGCTCCTGGCTTTCCTGGGGCAGAAATGTTTGGAACAGACAGGATAAGGAGTGAAATGCAGATTTAAAAAAAACCTGGTGTTGTATTAGCTCTGGGTGCTGGTTTCCTTTGAAGGAACAAGTTTACAGGAGATATCAAATTCACAAGCGGTTCCCAGCCACATGTATATCCTGGTCATGGGAAGATGACATACAGCACCTAAGCATTCCAAAATGGTCACCCATTTGGTACTGGCCAGGCTCCATGTTGCTTAACTTCGGCTATGCTGTATATAAGTAGGGGTGGGATGTAATGGGTGAAAATTTCAGATTCATGCGAGTAGTATTTTTTTGTGTTCATTCATATATAAATAACACTAAACAATCAAACATTTTGAAAATTTTGCAAAATTCAGAAGGTGCAGGCCAAAAATAGCCGTTAGGGCTCCACAGGACTCAAAATCCATCATTTTTTGGTGAAAAAATGGTTTCATGCGACATTGCAGGTCCTAAAACATCCTCAAAAGCTATGAATGGATATAGATGGTTAAATCTGATATAGTACTTTTATTTAAGACCATTTTCAGGCTGTGAAAGGGTTTTCATGAATGTAAAATAGCCAAAAACTAGTGGCCTGCACTTTCTGAATTTTGCAAAATTTTCAAAATGTTTGATTGTTTAGTGTTATTTATGTATAAATGAACACAAAAAAATATTACTCACATGAATTTGAAATTTTCACCCATTACGTCCCACCCCTATTTTCACCCATTACGTCCCACCCCTTCTGAATTTTGCAAAATTTTCAAAATGTTTGATTGTTTAGTGTTATTTATGTATAATTTTCACCCATTACGTCCCACCCCTAATATAAGGTGGATTACTTGTGCGTTAAAGTCTGTTTGCGTTGGACTGATGGAGTTCATTAGATGACTGTCTATAAAAAGGATCACTTTGATTACTCTCTAGCCATGAAACTCTGATGTAAATCCTGCAGTTAAAGTGATTACCGGTTGTCTTGCCTTGGCATGTCACTGGATTTTAATTGTGGAGGCTAAGAGAGTGATATTCGTGTTGTACAAGCGTTAGTCACTATAATACAATAATCTAATGATAAAGAGATGTATGTCTCTGCAATCTGATTAGTCACCTAAGCATACTAAAAGTCCTATGGCGACAGAGGAGTGGCGAAGTGTGCAGATATGGAGTCACGCAGTCGCTATCTTGCACACGGATGCCAGAAATTGTAAGTATGATGCTTGTCTGCCACCTGTGCTACAGGCCATGCAGATTTACAACAAGTCTAAAAAGCTACCCTTTTTATACAAACGACTCACGTCTAACCAAGGCCAACAGCCACTCAAGGATAAGCGAAAATAAGACTGTCAGTTGATTGCTGAACAACCTTATTCCTAGAATCCTTGTTCTAATTTTGATCCAAATCCATTACATGATTTTGATTCTAGTAAATGTCTAAAATTTCAGGCTTAAGCTTAAGGGGTCCTAAGAAGAAACTGAAATTCAGGGAATCTTGCTTCATTAGTGGTTATGACTAAATAAATACATAGATAAATAGATAGATAGAGATAAAATAAAATAATATGATATCCCTATCTATCTATTTATTTATTATTTCTCTCTCTTTCTATTTCTTTGTCTCTCTCTCTCTATCTTTCTTTCTTTTTATATTTTATATTTTTTGACCATATATTATTTTGGATTTTGATTTTTAACGGTCCCAATTTTAACCACGTGACTTTCCAAATTTTAATAAAAAATTTTTTTTTTTCTCCCCATTTCATTGTTTCCAAATATGATCTAAGGTTAAGATCGGATTTTAACTCTTCCTGATGAGATCTCAGTTTATAACAGTTGTTGATCGATAACATCGACATGCCAGTATCACAGATTTTGTATATGTCTGCGTGATTAAAAATAATCATATATAAAAGCTCTATTTGATATTGAGCACTTTTTAAAAACCCAGTTGAAATTCTTTGGATTACTATCCTGTGGATGTTTTACCTGGATTATTATTATTATTATTATTATTATTATTATTATTATTATTATTATTATTATTATTATATATAGTCTCGGAAGTTTCTCAACCATTAAAACTATATTAAAAAAAAAAACAAAAAAAACTTATAGTCCCAAGTCTTTCAGTGGAAAATCACTCATGTAAGTCAATTTATTTTTTACAGTTATTATATTAGTTTGTTTTAAGGGATCATCAGTTGTTTACCATGAAAAAACTGTTTCGGGAATTTATATTATTATTATTATATATATATATATATATATATATATATATATATATAATAATAATAATAATAATAATAATCGAGGCAAGGTAAACATACACAGAATAGTAATCCAAAGAATTTCAACCGGTTTTATAAAAATTGCTCAATATCAAATAAAGCTTTTATATATGATTATTTTTAATTACGCAGACATGTACAAAATCTGCGACACCGCAGAGAGATATGACTATTCACTACTACTCGCGCGATTCGAAACCCCGAGCTGCAAGTATTTTACAACTCAAATCCCGACATCTAGAACCACTCGGCCACCACGGAATAGCTAAATAAACTGATAATTTTAACACTTATTTTGGCGGCTTGACGTCGAGAGAGCGTTCTACTTAATGAAAGGAACGATGCATTTATATTTACATATATATATATATATATATATAATAAATATTTGTTTTTTGTTTATTATCTATGTATGTATACGTTTCGTCCTTTTAATCGGAACTCATCAGCAGAGAGATATGACTATTCACTACTGGTCGCATGATTCGAAACCCCGTTTTACAACTCAAATCCCGACACCTAGAACCACTCGGCCACCGCTGGATAGCTAAATAAACAGCGATAATTTTAACACTTCATCAGAGCGTTCAACTTAATGAAAGGAACGATGCATTTATAGCTAGCGACGTCATGCTACACTTACAGTGCCCATCTAGAGGTTTTCTAGGGGCTACAAATAATAAATATTTGTTTTTTGTTTATTATATATATATATATACACAAATATAAATATTTTGACATTAATATGAATTCATTTTAGCACTCATAAATAAATAGTTGTTTAATGCCTATTTCACATGCTGCCATGTGTTGGACGGCTTTTAGAACTTGGCTTCCAAAGTAATCTAGTTCTGGACAGGTCTTTATTTATCCATCTTTCCCTCAGGTCCATTTTTATCACATCACTTCAACCCCCATGCTTACCTTGACCTTCCCATGCCAACTGACCCTGCTACCTCAACTGTTCTACATCTACTAACCCAAGAACTCTCATCCATTCTTTCAATGTGACCAAACCAACAATGTCTCCCTTTCTGCACACATACTGTCTAGATATAATCTTCTCTGAAAAAAAAAAAAAAAGAACCACTTCCCCATGAGTTATTAAGATCTATATTGCAAAACATGAACTCATTTAAAAATAAATAATAATTTTAATCTTTTATTTGTGATTATGATGTTTTTGAAATCACGCATATTTTAGCCAATAATTCATCATTGATTCACAAATGGGCTGTTACTTATTTTCAGTTTCGTATCGGTCACCGTTATGCCTGGAAGAACACCGTATGTATTTTGAGCTTCAAAAACTATTTGGTAAAAATCTGTGACACAAAATGTCTCTGTGCAGATTAGATTGTGGGAGGACAACCTACGCGGCCAGAATAAACAGATTTCACTTATGCATTAGATTAGTCATGATTAAGTTTGAAATAGCATTTCAGTCAGTCTTCATAAGTATAAAATAATTTTAAATAGCATTTAAGTCAGTCTGTCATGGTTAAGTTTGAAATAGCATTTCAGTCAGTCTTCATAAGTATAAAATAATTTTAAATAGCATTTAAGTCAGTCTGTCATGGTTAAGTTTGAAATAGCATTTCAGTCAGTTTTCATAAGTATAAAATAATTTTAAATAGCATTTAAGTCAGTCTGTCATGGTTAAGTTTGAAATAGCATTTCAGTCAGTCTTCATAAGTATAAAATAATTTTAAATAGCATTTAAGTCAGTCTGTCATAGTTAAGTTTGAAATAGCATTTCAGTCAGTCTTCATAAGTATAAAATAATTTTAAATAGCATTTAAGTCAGTCTGTCATAGTTAAGTTTCAAATAGCATTTCAGTCAGTTTTCATAAGTATAAAATAATTTTAAATAGCATTTAAGTCAGTCTGTCATAGTTAAGTTTTAAATAGCATTTAAGTCAGTCTTCATAAGTATAAAATAATTTTAAATAGCATTTAAGTCAGTCTGTCATAGTTAAGTTTCAAATAGCATTTAAGTCTGTCTGTCATAGTTAAGTTTTAAATAGCATTTAAGTCAGTCTGTCATAGTTAAGTTTCAAATAGCATTTAAGTCTGTCTGTCATAGTTAAGTTTTAAATAGCATTTAAGTCAGTCTGTCATAGTTAAGTTTTAAATAGCATTTAAGTCAGTCTGTCATAGTTAAGTTTTAAATAGCATTTAAGTCAGTCTGTCGAAGTTAAGTTTGAAATAGCTTTTAAGTCAGTCTGCCATGACTCAGTTTTAAATAGCAATTATGTCAGTATATTTAAAATAATTTTAAATAGCGTTTAGTTCAGTCTGTCATGGTTAACTTTAAAATAGCATTTAAGGCAGTATGACCTGGTTAAGTTTAAAATAGTTTTAAATAGCATTTAAGTCAGTCTGTGATGGTAAAGTACGTCATGGTTAAGTTTTAAATAACCATGAAATACTGAGTTCAATGCTAACTATAAAATAGTTTTAAATAGCATTTAAGTCAGTTTTTTATGGTTCACTTTGAAATCGCATTAAAATCTGTATGTCATGGTTTAGTTTTAAATAATTTTAAGTTGCATTTAAATCAATCTGTCATCGTTAATTCGTTTGGTTTTAGGCACGTAGAGGAAGAAAGTTCTTTGCGGTGGATGTACGTGGAAATTGTAGTGGCAAAATGTTTATGCCGCTATCCGTTCACCAACGAACATCATACCATGCATCAGCAGCAACTAACCTGAAGTATTAGTATTGTTTGTAAAAAAAATAGATGGCAACTGTTTTTTTTTTTTTCAAATGACTGTAATTAATAAAAGTTCTGAGTAAGCTGATTTAAAATGTTTTGATTGGAAGAAAAGTAAATGATTTAGTCAATATTGTGAGAGGTCAAATGTGTCGGTATGCGGTTTGGTTGTTGTTTTGTTTTACGGCATATCAACCCTTTTCGGGTTTTTTAATGCCGAATCCGGACATTTTGGCAAAAGTTTTTATGCTTCAAGTTCTTTATATCTTCAAATATTTATTCATGGTGTTTGGTTTGGTTGTTTTGTTTTACGGCATATCAACCCTTTTCGGGTTATTTAATGCCGAATCCAGACATTTTGGCAAAAGTTTTTGTGCTTCAAGTTCTTTATATCTTCAAATATTTATTCATGGTGTTTGGTTTGGTTGTTTTGTTTTACGGCATATCAACCCTTTTCGGGTTATTTAATGCCGAATCCGGTCATTTTGGTAAAAAATTTTATGCTTGAAGGTCTTTATATGTTCAAATATGTATTCATGGTGTTTGGTTTGGTTGTTTTGTAGAGGAAAATTGGTGTTTTTGTTTTTTGCTTTGCAGAACATGATTGAGTTTTGCATGCAGAGGGAAAGGAAAAAAAAGAATAACATCAATGTTTGGTGCATTTTTGGTCAGAAAACCAGTATCTTCAGACAGCCGGATCTGGTAGCACCAAACATCGGTATGCGGCTTATATTAACCAATGTATAATCTGCATAACGAAACACACATCCGTACACAATGTAGACTAAACCCTTTGCTTTTCAGCCCCTTGTCCAAATTCTAAACTAAATTTAATAAGAACTTCATATATTTTTCCTTCTTCCTGCCACGATTTAAATAAACTAGATTTGAGTCATTTCTACCCCCCCCCCCCATTCTCAATTTTGTAAACTTTTCGCCAACCTCAACTTCTATTGTTATGGTAATTTACCTACGCACACATGATGTCTTCTAACTAAAAATAGCAGCAGCTACTGCTCTTAGAGGAAGTCAATATTCCAACAGACAGCCCTGACAGTCGGACCGAACAGTCTCACTTTTAAGTATCTCATTTGTATATGTTTTGTACTATTATTATTTGTTAATATATTTGTTTACTCAAATATAAGAAAAAAAAGATTCCAACAGACAGCCCTGACAGTCGGACCGAACAGTCTCACTGTTAAGTATCTCATTTGTAAATGTTTTGTACTATTCTGTGTTTAATATATTTGTTTATTCAAATATAAGAAGAAAAAAAAGATTCCAACAGACAGCCCTGACAGTCGGACCGAACAGTCTCACTTTTAAGTATCTCATTTGTAAATGTTTTGTACTATTATTTGTTTAATATATTTGTTTACTCAAATATAAGAAAAAAAAAGATTCCAACAGACAGCCCTGACAGTCGGACCGAACAGTCTCACTTTTAAGTATCTCATTTGTAAATGTTTTGTACTATTATTTGTTTAATATATTTGTTTACTCAAATATAAGAAAAAAAAAGCTTCCAACAGACAGCCCTGACAGTCGGACCGAACAGTCTCACTTTTAAGTATCTCATTTGTAAATGTTTTGTACTATTATTTGTTTAATATATTTGTTTACTCAAATATAAGAAAAAAAAAGATTCCAACAGACAGCCTTGACAGTCGGACCGAACAGTCTCACTGTTAAGTATCTCATTTGTAAATGTTTTGTACTATTATTTGTTTAATATATTTGTTTACTCAAATATAAGAAAAAAAAAGATTCCAACAGACAGCCCTGACAGTCGGACCGAACAGTCTCACTTTTAAGTATCTCATTTGTAAATGTTTTGTACTATTCTGTGTTTAATATATTTGTCTACTCAAATATAAGAAAAAAAAAGATTCCAACAGACAGCCCTGACAGTCGGACCGAACAGTCTCACTTTTAAGTATTTCATTTGTATATGTTTTGTATTACTATTCTTTGTTGATATATTTGTCTACTCAATTCTTTTCTCGTATCTTTATTTCTGGCCCAATTTTGTCAATATTGATTCAATATTGGACGCACGAGATTCTATTTTCGTCACACTTTGTTCTACTCAACAGTACTTGACAATCCAGAAACGGAAACTAAGATTATATTAGATTAGATTATGACATTAAGAACGTTTTGGGGTTAAAATCAATTTAGTATTATGTAGTAATAGGGTAAGAAAATACTTAAAATGTTTCTAAATGAATCCAGACATTTTGGCAAAAGTTTTTATGCTTCAAGTTCTTTATATCTTCAAATATTTATTCATGGTGTTTGGTTTGGTTGTTTTGTTTTACGGCATATCAACCCTTTTCGGGTTATTTAATGCCGAATCCGGTCATTTTGGTAAAAAATTTTATGCTTGAAGGTCTTTATATGTTCAAATATGTATTCATGGTGTTTGGTTTGGTTGTTTTGTAGAGGAAAATTGGTGTTTTTGTTTTTTGCTTTGCAGAACATGATTGAGTTTTGCATGCAGAGGGAAAGGAAAAAAAAGAATAACATCAATGTTTGGTGCATTTTTGGTCAGAAAACCAGTATCTTCAGACAGCCGGATCTGGTAGCACCAAACATCGGTATGCGGCTTATATTAACCAATGTATAATCTGCATAACGAAACACACATCCGTACACAATGTAGACTAAACCCTTTGCTTTTCAGCCCCTTGTCCAAATTCTAAACTAAATTTAATAAGAACTTCATATATTTTTCCTTCTTCCTGCCACGATTTAAATAAACTAGATTTGAGTCATTTCTACCCCCCCCCATTCTCAATTTTGTAAACTTTTCGCCAACCTCAACTTCTATTGTTATGGTAATTTACCTACGCACACATGATGTCTTCTAACTAAAAATAGCAGCAGCTACTGCTCTTAGAGGAAGTCAATATTCCAACAGACAGCCCTGACAGTCGGACCGAACAGTCTCACTTTTAAGTATCTCATTTGTATATGTTTTGTACTATTATTATTTGTTAATATATTTGTTTACTCAAATATAAGAAGAAAAAAAGATTCCAACAGACAGCCCTGACAGTCGGACCGAACAGTCTCACTTTTAAGTATCTCATTTGTGTATGTTTTGTACTATTATTATTTGTTAATATATTTGTTTACTCAAATATAAGAAGAAAAAGAGATTCCAACAGACAGCCCTGACAGTCGGACCGAACAGTCTCACTTTTAAGTATCTCATTTGTATATGTTTTGTACTATTCTTTGTTTAATATATTTGTTTACTCAAATATAAGAAGAAAAAAGATTCCAACAGACAGCCCTGACAGTCGGACCGAACAGTCTCACTTTTAAGTATTTCATTTGTATATGTTTTGTACTATTCTTTGTTTAATATATTTGTTTACTCAAATATAAGAAGAAAAAAGATTCCAACAGACAGCCCTGACAGTCGGACCGAACAGTCTCACTTTTAAGTATCTCATTTGTATATGTTTTGTACTATTGTTTGTTTAATATATTTGTTTACTCAAATATAAGAAGAAAAAAGATTCCAACAGACAGCCCTGACAGTCGGACCGAACAGTCTCACTGTTAAGTATCTCATTTGTATATGTTTTGTACTATTCTTTGTTTAATATATTTGTTTACTTAAATATAAGAAAAAAAAAAAAGATTCCAACAGACAGCCCTGACAGTCGGACCGAACAGTCTCACTTTTAAGTATCTCATTTGTAAATGTTTTGTACTATTCTTTGTTTAATATATTTGTCTACTTAAATATAAGAAAAAAAAAAGATTCCAACAGACAGCCCTGACAGTCGGACCGAACAGTCTCACTGTTAAGTATCTCATTTGTAAATGTTTTGTACTATTCTTTGTTTAATATATTTGTTTACTCAAATATAAGAAAAAAAAGATTCCAACAGACAGCCCTGACAGTCGGACCGAACAGTCTCACTGTTAAGTATCTCATTTGTAAATGTTTTGTACTATTATTTGTTTAATATATTTGTTTACTCAAATATAAGAAAAAAAAAGATTCCAACAGACAGCCCTGACAGTCGGACCGAACAGTCTCACTGTTAAGTATTTCATTTGTAAATGTTTTGTACTATTCTGTGTTTAATATATTTGTTTATTCAAATATAAGAAAAAAAAAAGATTCCAACAGACAGCCCTGACAGTCGGACCGAACAGTCTCACTTTTAAGTATCTCATTTGTAAATGTTTTGTACTATTATTTGTTTAATATATTTGTTTACTCAAATATAAGAAAAAAAAAGATTCCAACAGACAGCCCTGACAGTCGGACCGAACAGTCTCACTTTTAAGTATCTCATTTGTATATGTTTTGTACTATTCTTTGTTTAATATATTTGTTTACTCAAATATAAGAAGAAAAAAGATTCCAACAGACAGCCCTGACAGTCGGACCGAACAGTCTCACTTTTAAGTATTTCATTTGTATATGTTTTGTACTATTCTTTGTTTAATATATTTGTTTACTCAAATATAAGAAGAAAAAAGATTCCAACAGACAGCCCTGACAGTCGGACCGAACAGTCTCACTTTTAAGTATCTCATTTGTATATGTTTTGTACTATTGTTTGTTTAATATATTTGTTTACTCAAATATAAGAAGAAAAAAGATTCCAACAGACAGCCCTGACAGTCGGACCGAACAGTCTCACTGTTAAGTATCTCATTTGTATATGTTTTGTACTATTCTTTGTTTAATATATTTGTTTACTTAAATATAAGAAAAAAAAAAAGATTCCAACAGACAGCCCTGACAGTCGGACCGAACAGTCTCACTTTTAAGTATCTCATTTGTAAATGTTTTGTACTATTGTTTGTTTAATATATTTGTTTACTCAAATATAAGAAAAAAAAAAAGATTCCAACAGACAGCCCTGACAGTCGGACCGAACAGTCTCACTTTTAAGTATCTCATTTGTAAATGTTTTGTACTATTCTTTGTTTAATATATTTGTTTACTCAAATATAAGAAAAAAAAGATTCCAACAGACAGCCCTGACAGTCGGACCGAACAGTCTCACTGTTAAGTATCTCATTTGTAAATGTTTTGTACTATTCTGTGTTTAATATATTTGTTTATTCAAATATAAGAAAAAAAAAAGATTCCAACAGACAGCCCTGACAGTCGGACCGAACAGTCTCACTTTTAAGTATCTCATTTGTAAATGTTTTGTACTATTATTTGTTTAATATATTTGTTTACTCAAATATAAGAAAAAAAAAGATTCCAACAGACAGCCCTGACAGTCGGACCGAACAGTCTCACTTTTAAGTATCTCATTTGTAAATGTTTTGTACTATTATTTGTTTAATATATTTGTTTACTCAAATATAAGAAAAAAAAAGCTTCCAACAGACAGCCCTGACAGTCGGACCGAACAGTCTCACTTTTAAGTATCTCATTTGTAAATGTTTTGTACTATTATTTGTTTAATATATTTGTTTACTCAAATATAAGAAAAAAAAAGATTCCAACAGACAGCCTTGACAGTCGGACCGAACAGTCTCACTGTTAAGTATCTCATTTGTAAATGTTTTGTACTATTATTTGTTTAATATATTTGTTTACTCAAATATAAGAAAAAAAAAGATTCCAACAGACAGCCCTGACAGTCGGACCGAACAGTCTCACTTTTAAGTATCTCATTTGTAAATGTTTTGTACTATTCTGTGTTTAATATATTTGTCTACTCAAATATAAGAAAAAAAAAGATTCCAACAGACAGCCCTGACAGTCGGACCGAACAGTCTCACTTTTAAGTATTTCATTTGTATATGTTTTGTATTACTATTCTTTGTTGATATATTTGTCTACTCAATTCTTTTCTCGTATCTTTATTTCTGGCCCAATTTTGTCAATATTGATTCAATATTGGACGCACGAGATTCTATTTTCGTCACACTTTGTTCTACTCAACAGTACTTGACAATCCAGAAACGGAAACTAAGATTATATTAGATTAGATTATGACATTAAGAACGTTTTGGGGTTAAAATCAATTTAGTATTATGTAGTAATAGGGTAAGAAAATACTTAAAATGTTTCTAAATGAATTAAATAAATTAAATAAAATAAATTTTATTAAATAAATTATATTTAAATTATGATTAAATTATAATTAAAATTTAATTAAAATTTTAATTTTAATTATTAAAAAATATAATAAAAAAATTAAAATATAAAAAAAATATATATTTTTATTAAAAAAAATTAATAAAAAATTATTAAATTTAAATTTTTAATTTTAATTATAATTTAATTATAATTAAATAAATTTAATTAAATAAATCAAATTAAATAAATCTAAATAAATGTTTAAAATATTTTTAAATATAGAAATGTTTAAAATACTTGAAATACTTAAGAAAATAATTATGTAGTAATAGGGTAAAAAAAGACGTTTTAATACATTTTTCGTCTTGAGCGATATAAAAAAAAAACAAGGCGGTACCCTGTAAGACTCCATTTTGTTAAAATCACGCTTCTTGTAGCATATTTACATATTTGAGACACGTTTTTCTTCCGATTACACGCGTTGTAGATTTTAAGTCAAAATAGTTCCTCGTTAAATATTATTTAAAAACAACATAAAACAATTTTGTATCACATCATGTTCACCCTTCATCATTAACCAACTATCGTATCCTCACATCCACAACCCTCTGCCTCTCCTCGTCCAACGTTTGACTATCACCTCTCCTTACTTCCTCCGTAGATACCATCCCATTAAAAAAAGCGATCAAAAATATAAACTTTAATCACTTTGATGAAGTTTATTGAATAAAAAGAACGAAATATTTAGACATGAAAATCTTAAGCCCTAAAAAAAATTTTAAAAAATAAAAACCGGTCAAGAAGAGAAACAATAGCACTTACCTTTAAGTTGCTTTCGGCAACGTAGTTTGACCGTCCGAAAACCTTTACAATGTGGCTTATCGTGTGATTTCGTCAACCAACAATAACCTGACGTGCACTTGTAACGAGATGGATTGCATATTGCCCAAGTTAACTGACACTCGACCAACCAAGGAACAAAAATTAGCACATATATATATATATATATATATATATATATATATATATAAGTAAATTTCGTGTACAACAGAATCGTAGGATTAATTTTAGAGGAAGCATTATTATAATCAATGAAACAGACGAGTGAAAAAAAAAAAAAAAAAGGAATTGTTAAAATTACCTTAAGGCCTTATCGTCTGACCCTCTGAGAGGAAACGTCAGAATGGTAAATTAAAACTAAAAGTCGAATGAGATATGAGGGGAAAAAAAAACTTATTTCAGTTGGAGGAAACGATTGAGAAAAAAAAAAAATTGATTATAATAATGCTTCCTCTAAAATATATATATATATATATATATATATATGCGTTCATTATATATGTACATATCAGGACCGGCGACACAGTTATAAAAGGGGGGGGCTCTCCTAAAAAGTGGGGGGGCCGGTGAAACACATGCATATATAACTTCATTATTGATGACTGTAAAGTGGGGGGTGGGGGGCTAAGTAAAAAAGTGGGGGGGCTGTAACCCCCTCTGCCCCCCCCCCTCCCCTGGTGCCGCCGTCCATGCATATATAGCATTGTATCATGCTCATTTTCATTTTTGTCCCATCCCCTTTTAAGAACTGGATATCCCCCCCCCCAACATAAAGAAAATTAGAAAAAGAAGAAAAAGAGAGAAGCATTACCCCCTCTCTTATAACTGCAGTCATGATCACGTGATACAGGTCACATGACTCCAGTATCTATAAGTATTGGTAAAAACTTAATAACAACCTTTGTTTAGTTAAGAATCCGACAACACAAGGTCAGTAGATTTGTGCCATTCCTTTCTGATCACAGTCAATCTTTAACAATTAGTCAAACAAATGTTTTTTTTTATTTTTCTATATTTTGGGGTTGTGCACTTTTCAAAGTGTGAAATAAATCTAAAATGGCGATACTTAACAAGAATAATGTCACAAACAAAATGACTTAGTTTCTCTTGGCCATGTTAAGGTCATCCTTAGTTTGTTTGACCCACTTAGAAGTGATGAGTGCCAAAGTTTTTTTCAATGAAAGGCAGGAAAATTCATTGGTTGAAGGAAATGAATAGATAATGAGGGGGTGGGGGTAATAAAATCAAGAACCGATTAATTTGAAGCTAAAGTATGTACTGCTTAACTATAAAAACAATCCTAAAATGTAAATCTATGCAATTAGCCTGATGATTTCCGTCGAGAATGGAGCACAGACATTTCTGTGTACTTGCCATAAGTATATTTTTATACAACTATATATATATATATATATATATATATATATATAGTCTCGGAAGTTTCTCAACCATTAAAACTATATATAAAAAAACAACAAAAAAAACAAACTGGTACTCCCAAGTCATTCGGTGGAAATTTACTTTTTTGTAAGTCTATTTACTTTTTGCAGTCACTATATTAGTTTGCTTCCAAGAATTTACGCTAGTCTTAACATTATTTAAGGGATCATCAGTTGTTTACCATGAAAAACTGTTTCGGGAATTTAAAAACAAAACAGTATTTAATTTCATGGCTTCCCAGCAGAGTTGATCAGACCCCACTTCCCTTAAAAGACAAGAACAAAAACGTTCCGTATATTAGATCTAAGTTTTGTTCCATATAAATGCTTTGCTAACTTATTTAGTTATTAAAAATATATTAATTTATATTCATAAATATATATATATATATATATATATATAATATATATTAATTAGCATACACCTTGGATACATTTTTCACTGTCATTTACTGCATCGATAGCAAACAAATTTCCCGCCTGGATAACTTTTTCGTTTTTGGACTACCATTCACCACCTGGATTGTTTTTCAATCAACCTCTTTGATATCTTTCCTGAATATGTTTTAAACTTTATGACTTGGATGAACTGTATAGGTTTAACAAAAAAGTATGTTTTGGGCCGATATATTTGATGTTTTATATACTTTTATGTATTTATATATATATTTTTTTTATATATTTTCAAAGTTTAATTTTTATTACCTGCAGTAATGTCATTGCGGTAATGATCCTCTGAGGAGAAGAATTTTCTTTGAAAACTCATGAGTTAAGGACTTTAAAGTACTTTGCCTGAACATTGAATTCTAATCAAATTTGATTCACACCTGATTTTATTCTTTCACTTTATCTAGTGCTATGTATATATATATATCTCTCTTTATATGTATATATATATATATATCTCTTTATATGTATATATATATATATATATCTCTTTATATGTATATATATATATATATATCTCTTTATATGTATATATATATATATATATCTCTTTATATGTATATATATATATATATCTCTCTTTATATGTATATATATATATATATCTCTCTTTATATGTATATATATATATATCTCTTTATATGTATATATATATATATATATCTCTTTATATGTATATATATATATATATCTTTATATGTATATATATATATATATATCTTTATATGTATATATATATATATATATCTTTATATGTATATATATATATATATATCTTTATATGTATATATATATATATCTTTATATGTATATATATATATATATATATATCTTTATATGTATATATATATATATCTTTATATGTATATATATATATATCTTTATATGTATATATATATATATATATATTTATATGTATATATATATATCTCTTTATATGTATATATATATATCTCTTTATATGTATATATATATATATATCTCTTTATATGTATATATATATATATATCTCTTTATATGTATATATATATATATATATCTTTATATGTATATATATATATATATATATATCTTTATATATATATCTCTTTATATGTATATATATATATATATCTTTATATGTATATATATATATATATCTTTATATGTATATATATATATATATCTTTATATGTATATATATATATATATATATATCTTTATATGTATATATATATATATATATATCTTTATATGTATATATATATATATATATATCTTTATATGTATATATATATATATATATATATATATATCTTTATATGTATATATATATATATATATATATATCTTTATAATAAAATATATTCTAATAAAATTTGATTCGCACCTTATTTTATTCTTTCACTTTATCTAGTGCTATATATATATATATATATATATATATATATATATATATTCATACCAACCACATCATGGTTAGATTCAACGCGTTTGCATCAGTCGGAAAATTTCAGTATAACAAAATACCTGTGATTATCAAAACGTGATCATACGACATATTTTACCTGACATGTTTACCTGGTTGAATCACTAGAAGGATAAACGATTTCAGCTGCGCTCAAGCGAAGTTTGACTCGAGTCCACCAGGAATAGAAAAGTATAACTTTTAAGGACTGCAATGGTCAATCAGCAAAAAGGTAAGGAAAAGATAACTGTTACACCGGCCGTTCTAACAGAAGAGAAACTACAACGGTTCTCACTATAAATAGTGCGAGTAGACAATCACCAGAGAGAAAAAGGACAGTATTGTAACTGTCTAGCCGAGTGCCAGTCAGTTTCCTTACCTTTGTACCTTTTATGTTAATACACTTGTTATCTTAACCCAACCTCGACTTGACTTCTTCTTTTTACTGTTTGACTACTTCACAACAGTTACTAAATATTATTAATTACCAACTTCACAACAGTTACTAAATATTATTAATTACCTACTTCACAACAGTTACTAAATATTATTAATTACCTACTTCACAACAATAACTGAATATTATTAATTACCTACTTCACAACAATAACTGAATATTAATAATTACCTACTTCACAACAATAACTGAATATTATTAATTACCTACTTCACAACAATAACTGAATATTATTAATTACCTACTTCACAACAATAACTGAATATTATTAATTACCTACTTCACAACAATAACTGAATATTATTAATTACCTACTTCACAACAATAACTGAATATTATTAATTACCTACTTCACAACAATAACTGAATATTATTAATTACCTACTTCACAACAATAACTGAATATTATTAATTACCTACTTCACAACAATAACTGAATATTATTAATTACCTACTTCACAACAATAACTGAATATTATTAATTACCTACTTCACAACAATAACTGAATATTATTAATTACCTACTTCACAACAATAACTGAATATTAATAATTACCTACTTCACAACAATAACTGAGATTTGAACGTAAACATAGAACACTCTTTCTTGAGAGAGTACAAAAATCGATTTTGTAATCTAGTGGGAGATGAGCTCTTCTCTTCAACCCTGTTCTCATAGAAGAGACACTGCTAGTCTTTCTCTACTCTATCGATATTTCCAGAGTAGGTGCTCAATTGAGCTCCAATCTATGGTTCCTCCCTATAAAACTTTCTCAGCAAGAACTCATTTTTCTACCAACATTGCAAAAAAAAACTTTCCTTTCTTCGTTTGTGTGCCTAAAAACAGAGTTTATTTCCAAGAACTTCCCACGTTACCATTGGAATGCTTCCCTGCAGACTACAACATGGTTGTTTTCAAGTCCAATGTGAACAAATATCTGTCATGTCGTCATGTGAATTAATCATAGTTCTCAATCCTTTCATCAAATTAACCCTTATCCTCGAGTAGCTTTTGGCCTTGACTCTCCATCCCAGCTACTGATGGGTGGAATGTGCCGGAAAAGAAATCCAGATTGATCATCTTAATCCACACCCTGACTCCTGGAATCAGAGTAAATAAAATCTTTGTGCTGTGTGGTTTAACCCGAAAAGAGATGATCACAGCATGACCATGTGTGATGATGACGACGATGATGACGATGACGACGATGATGATGACGATGATGATGATGATAATCATGATCGTATTCAGTTCAATGTCCGTTTTACATGCTAGCATGTGTTGGACGGCTTTTTGAAACTGACTTTGGAGGAAGCCAGCTCAACCCGACCAGGTAGGAGTATCTACGTTCAACAAGTGGCCAAATCTGTCTCTCGAGTTTGGCCATGTCTCTCAATCAAACCGAATGCGGCTCCCACAACTGACTTTGCCACAACTGACTATCAATAAGTATTTTTGGAATGAAGCAGGAAATTTTAAGCGTAAATTTAAATTATTTGGATTATTCGGACGACTGTTCTCATCTTGGGTGTTATTCTCACAATGCTGACGTAACCTCCGACCTTCTTCCATAGTTCCAAAAACACACACAAGCATTATGTGCTTGCTAGACGGACGAAGGGTCGGAAGAAAACCCTCATTTTTTTTATCCATCTATAAGAATTCTCACCCATTATCCTATATATATATGAATAAGGCATGGTCGTAATTTTTGGTCACATGACCAATCCCACCCCCCTCTCAGCAAGAGAAGGAAAAGGGGATTTGAAATTAGGTATATGTCTGTCTCCAAATTCTCGGACTGGGAAAATATTACTTGTAAACTCATATTTCTTTTATCGTTCATTTTAAGGACATTTTTTCAGGAAGAATTATATTTCTGCTTTCTTTCATTGACCAAAAGCTTCCTATACTGTCTTTTTACTGCCTAAATAATATATATATATATATATATATATATATATATATATATATATATAAAATGGGGATAAAATGATCCAATGTAATGGAAAGTGAAAAAGAAGAGCCAAAAACTATATTATTTATGTATTCATCAACGTTTCGTCTTTATTGTAGACTTCCTCAGGATGAAGAGAACTGCAGAAAAATCAGTCATTAATTCATTTTCAGGCAAATCAAAATTAATGACTGTATGATTTTTCTTTATCCTGAGGAAGTCTACAATAAAGACGAAATGTTGATGAATACATAAATAATATAGCTTTTGGCTTTCCTTTTTCATATATATATATATATATTCTCTCATTTAAAATTGTTTTTTATTAACGTATACACAAGAATTTATACTTTCAATTATACATCCTTTTTTGTGATAACCGACTTTCCAAGAACAAGTTATATTTCTGATACCTTCGTTCCACATTTACCCCTTTTTTTCGTGCACCATCGTTCCACAAATACACATGAACATTATGCGCTCTCTGCATTTTGACTTCATTTCTTTCTTGTTTATGTGCTATGTTGATATATGGCATGGCCTGGTATGGTATCGTATGGTATGGTATATTCTTTCCCATAAATAAGCTTGAATGAAAATACATTCTTATTCATATTGAGAAGATTGAGTTAAAGAAATTCAAAATGAAGAGTTGCACGAAACGATTCGATTTCTTTGGTTCTCAGATTGACGGAACAAGAAATATTAGTCTGACTCTTACTTTCAGAATTCCTTCGCTCGGACACTGTTTTAATTATTGGCAACATACACCCAACAGTGCTTAAATAAATACATAAAAGGCCTATCTAAAACGGATCCGACCTTAGGCTTCCCAAAATATTTGAAATACGTGACGGGGTCGGGACCCAAATCCCTTTAAAAGTAGGCCCCTTCTGCTTGCACACACTTAGCCCACCGATCCATCCACTGCCGGAAACACGTCTGGAAGTCTTCTTTTGGAATGATGTTCATCTCTGCCGTCGCGTTAGATTCAGCAGGTGTTTGAAGAAGATGCGATGTGTAACACAACGTAAGGAGTGGTTCAACCGATTCAAAAATGGCCGCACATCAACAGAGAGTGACCAGCGTTCTGGTAAGCCCCAAACTGCTCGGAGTGCAGCTGTTGTTGAGACGGTGCGAAAGTAGAGATAATTCGGAACGTGACGGCAGCGATGAACACCATTCCAAAAGAAAACTTCCAGAGGTGTTTCCGGCAGTGGATGGATCGGTGGGCTAAGTGTGTGCAAGCAGAAGGGGACCTACTTTGAAGGGGATTAGGGTCCCAACCACGTCAGCATTCTGGTAGGCCCCAAAACTGCTCGGAGTGCAGCTGTTGTCGAGATGGTGCGAAAAAAAGAGATAATGCAGAACGCCTGCTATGATCCATCTCTGTTGGAATTTCCCAACTCACATCTCACGACCTTCAAAAAGCACTGAACTGCAGCTAAGACTATCGAATTTTTTGTAATCCAGTGCAAATCACTGTTATTCCAGTGCTTTCCAGTCGTCTATGGTTTCCAGCTCCCAAAACCCCCGCATAGTATACAGAAACAGCTATTCATTGCACTTTACTATTATTAAGTACATCAAATGGTTCCGAAATTAAAAAATTCACTTTGTCTTGGACACCGTAAGGATTTTGGACGTTTTGCCCTTTCGAGCATTTCACTGTGACTCTCCTATAACAGATGAAGGCCTGTTCGGGAATTGTAATATAAACAGGGTCCCGTTCCAGGGATCATAAAAGTGAGGACAAAAACTTTTTTTTTTTTTTTTTTTAATCGCAAACTCACTTTTGTAAAACCTTTTGGGTATCTTTTACAATAATCCGCGGAGTGAAAACGCTAAAAAAACAAATATACAACAAATAAAAGTAACTGTAGCCGATAAAAGTTATTTTCAAACTTATCTGTGACATTTGTTTGTATTTTTAAACCGCTCCAACTGCTATTTATTAGAAATCAATAGTTTTGTCACACAAACATTGCACAAAAAAAAATGGCGATTGGGGGGGGGGGGGTTTGGTAAGGAGGTAAGGCCAAGACGCCATTTTGTTTTTAGTAAAAACCAGTGAAAAAAAAAAACAAGAATTTTTTTTTACATCTAATAAAAACCCATTTATACTACGTAAAAATACAAACAAATTTCATAGGTAAGTAGGAAAATATCTATTCTCAACGTAGGTCAGCTTCACTTGTTGCATATTTATTTTTTTTACCCCGTTCTTGTTCGTTTTTTGGACCCCGTTAGCGACTCTGCGGATTATTGCAAAAGATACCCAACCTTTTTATCTGGCAATGTTTTCATGTGGAAACATATCAAATACTTGAAAAAAAAAATGTTCAACTTGTAAAAGGTAATGGTGAATATCTATTTATTCTTAGAAGCAGACATTACTTTTTTTTAAAGAAACTCAAATTGAAAACATAATTTTGCAAACCCCCAAAAAATTCATAGACCAAATTTGGAGCATTTGGTCAATTTTATGAATATCGCCTGATATGTCATTTCGAAACATTTTTATAAGTACAGGTGCAACACCGATTTTCCGGTAACTGATGATCCGGCGCCTTTGTTAATCCAAACAAAATCACGAGACAGAACTTGATGATCCTGCTGCTGCCAGACTTGTGTACTGGGCAACTAACAGATTGCTCTACATATAGCATCTCATGACCTTCTCTACTTACACTGCACCTGCTGGTGATAGAATCTCAAAATAAAGGGAAACTTATCTTGCTTAAATTTAACCCTAGTTATGCCTTCACGGGCTAATTCAAGTGGCAGATGTTGTACTAAACATGAATATTCTTAATCACTCATATATGAACTTCATTCCGTCAATTTGTTTGTTTACACTGCACCTGCTGGTGGTAGTCTCCCTTTGTTTTTAGATTAAATCAAATCTTGCCTAAATTTAACGCTAGTTATGCATTCACGGGCTAATTCAAGTGGTAGCCATGGTGTTAAATATAAATAACGGTCTTTTTCCATCAAAGATAAAGTCATATATGGCATAATCATGTTGATATACTGGTTCTCATTAGATTACCGAAGTTAAGCAACGTCGATCCTGGTCAGTACCAAATCGGTAACTATCTGGGAAATGCGAGATGCTGTATCTGAGAGGATGGCGGCAGTTCCTTGCAAAAAAAAAAAAAAATTGCGAAAACTAACGCCATTAAAAGCATCTCACCTGAGCGGGATAAAGATACGACTGGGTACCACTTGTGAATTTAATATTCCCTAGAAACTTTCTCCTTCAAAGAAAGCTGGGTTAACCGACCCAGGGTGGGTGCCGCACTACCACAGGGAAGAGGAAATTGAATGCTTGCTCAAGTTTCGAACTATCCCTAATTTTTTTGTTTTTATGGAAATCACTCCAGACAGGACATGAAGTCACTTGAAAAAGGGAGCTAAAAAAAAAAAAAAAAAATAGTAGGTGTATAGTTTGTAGTTTAGGGGTTGATGAATTATTTTTAAGGTGAAATGGGATGGTTGTTTTGTTTTACAGCATATCAATCCCTTTTGGGTTATTTAATGCCGAATCCAGTCATTTTTGGTAAAAGTTTTTATGCTTCAAGTTCTTTATATGTTCAAATATTTATTTTGGTTGTTTTGTAGAGGAAAATGTTGATTTTGTTTTGGGCTTTGCAGAACATGATTGAGTTTTGCAAAGGGAAAGGAAAAAACAATAATATCAATGTTTGGTGCATTTTTGGTTAGTTAAGCCGGTATCTTCTGACAGCCTGATTTGGTAGCACAAAAGGAACCTTCTAGGACTAAACAGAACCCTACCTCAGTGGTAGAGAAGAATGTGGAAGTATATTAGACTCGAACCAGGTTACTTTAAAGGAGAAACCATGCAGTTTGTGACTTGGAATTGAAATAAATTGTTTGTGACAGAAGTCCTGTTACTTTTCAGACAGACCTCATATTATTAACTTTCCTTGCAGGAGATTTGACACAAGGTCAAGTAGAGTTTATGCAAATCCAGCGCACTAGAATAAACGCACTCTGACCTACAAAAAATCCCTGAGCAGCCCTGTCGGCATTCTCCGGTAGGGGCGGCTCGGACGATTAGCAATAAACTAACTCCTTCTCAGAGAGAAGGTAAAGCCTGGGAGGGTGGTATTCCTAGGATTGCAACAAAGCCACTGTCGAATCCAATTACTTTGGTAAAATATTTTAAGCTTCAAGTTCAAGTTCAAGTTTTCTATATCGTCAAATATTTATTCATCATGTCTTGTAGAAGAAATTTGTTGTTTTTGTTTTTAGCTTTGCAGAACATGATTGAGTTTTCCAAAGGGAAAAGAAAAAAAACAATAACATCAATGTTTGGTGCATTTTTGGTTAGTTAAGTCGGTATCTTCTGACAGCCTGATTTGGTAGCACAAAGGGACCTTCTGGGACTGAACAAAACCATACCCCATACCTCAGCAACAAAGTCGCTGTCAGATTGATTTGTATCTGGGATTTAAAACTATTTGTTGCTTAACTTCAATTTACAATAAAATACCTTGTCTTATCAATGTAACGAATATAGAGAATGATAATGTGTAAAAATCCTCTCACGATGACGTCACTTCCGGAAAGATGAGTCTACTGGCTGGGATATCCTCTCAAAATGACGTCACTTCCGAAAGGATGACTTGGCAATTTTAACAGTAAGCGCCATTGAAAGTATGGGTCAGAAAACACGCTGGTTGATGAAGAAAATGGCTTTAATTAATTGTATGAATAATTTTTATTAATATCACCTTATCGGAACGTATTGTAAATACATATGGAAACTTGATAATTCAAGTTATAAGTGTATATTTGTAAATCTGAATTTAATTGAAGGTTAAAAGTAATGTATTATGTAAATGAGGAAGCCCGTCTAGTGTCTAAACGACGTTTATTAAGGGTATATAACGCCGTTGAAATCTATAAATTTAAGTAAGATTCTTGCCACGTTTTCACTTCTAATCGCAGCCTCGTCTTGAAATTTCGTTCACTCTAATCTACTAAAGTTATTTAATGTTATCTAATGTAAATTTAATTAATTAATAATAGTTTCCTAATTCGACAAGTATACAAATATTATGAACGCTGACTCGAAAAGCTTAATTAATTAAATCTGGGATTTAAAAACTATATAAGCTAGAGCATCAATTATTTACGGTAAAATGTGTTGCGGCACAAAAAAAAATTAAATCGGACGGTCCGGCAAAACGGTTAACGTGACAAGTCTCTGGAACCAAGGTTAGGGTTAGGGTTGCCAGAAAACGTGTGTTGCATTTGTATTCAATCGATATTCATGCGAAATCGTTTTTTTTTTTGTTTGAAAGGTAAATAAATTAATTCATGATGGAATATTTTGTTCATAACTCAAACATTCCATATAGGAACATGCCTATATCTCAATAACGGCTTATGATATAGACATGAAATTTTCAGGATTATTCTAGCAAACAAAAACTGAAATTTAGAAATCTCAACTTCTAACCGAAATGTGAATTAATCGTGCTAGGTATGGATACACACCCTTATCCCAAGAACTGCTTATCGGATAATCATGCCATTTTTATAATATCCACTCTAGCAAATACAGATTAATCATTTAAAATGACAAGGACTTTTCTGAGAGGAGGACTTTATTAGCTTCATTTTGTAAATTTAAAAATAAAAGAATTGTCGGTGCTTCTGTATTATTGGGGCAGATGAAATTTTTAGATCTTTAATTTAGAAGAGTCTGTTGAAAGGGGAGATAATTCAACCTTTTTTTTTTTTTTTTTTGTAACCATAACCCATCAGGAAAATCCAGAGAATTAGTAAGAAAATAAATTTTAAAAAAAAAAAGGTACTTATGCAGTTTACGGACCAGACTGAAATAATAACGTTATAATTTAGAACAAAAGAAAAGAAAAAGGGGGGGGGGGGTAGGAAAAGGGCAATAGTTGAGTGGATGGTGGAAAATAATGAGAGATTATAGGAAAGTAAAAGATGTTTGAAACTTTTTGATATAAAAATATTGCCTCTCACTTGACAACTGGGATCATTTTGAGTAAAAAATTTTGGTTCACCATGTAAACATTTTACCATGATCCCCAATACTGTTTTTGCTCATCTTTCAGAGTTTTCAGCAAAACCAAATTTAAAAATTATTATTTTTTGTTTGACCCACCTAAGGCAATTCAAGAACCAGCACTAAAAGTTGTGAAATTATCCTAACATTATTTATAAAATAAAAATGTTTATACAATTCTCATGACAACATAATCAGTATTGATAATGCATAATTTTCCAAGTAGTTATCAGATATATTTTACACCCCCCCTCCCGTTTTTACATATATTTGATTAGTTTTATGTTCTTAACATGGGGAGGTGGGGGTTGATAAAATATTCTGTTTATTAAATTGTTAGGTGAAAGTACAGAATAGTTAATGAACCTGCCACCTCCCCATGTTAAGAATGGTTTTCTAAATTACAACGTTATTATTTCAGCCCGGTCTGTAAACTGCATAACTACCCCTTTTTAAAATTTATTTTTTCTCACCCATTCTCTGAATTTTCCTTATGGGTTATGGTTACAACAACAACAACAAAAATCAGTTTGAATTATCTCCCCTTTCAACTGACTCTTCTAAAATGAAAATTTAATCTGTCCTAATAATACAGAAGCACCCAACTTTAGTGCATGAGTTGTCTGTAATACTTTGAAATCATGTTTATACCTTCTTGAAATATTTTATCCGAGGTCTGTCTGAAAAGTAATGAGACGGGTCATGCTGTCTGTGTAGGGAACATGAACATGAAGAGGGCTTACTTGCGAAACGTCCTCGGGTTTGCTTGTCCTGTGCGCTGCGAGTGAAAGAAAGAAAGAAGGAAAGAAATCCAACATGGCGTCCCTGAATGTTTATTACATACAGTTCACGCAAAATCTCGCAGAGTCTCGTTGCGCGTATGGAAATTAGGTGTGACTCGATATTATAAAAGCGAGTCTCGTACCGTCTCAGGAGAACGGAGTGTGTGAAGCGAGTGCACGTGTCGAGCAGTGAGAGCTGCTTCGGAGGTTTACAGTGATGTGCGACCTTCGTTATTATTTCCAGCTATCTCGGCGATGGACAAATTTGACTTGAGGTTAATACCCGAGTTCGACGGCTCCCCCTCCGGACCCTCTGTAGTCGAGTGGTGGGAGAAAGCCGAGCGCGTCTGCAGACTTTGCAATATAAAGGATCCTGCACTGGTCATCCCGCTGAGGCTGACCAAAGGAGCATATTCGGTGTATCAGCAGCTCGGAGACGAACCAGGCCTGGAGGAAATTAGGCAGGCGCTATACGCAGCCTTTGCTGTGGACCCTTTCGTCGCCTGGAGGCAGTTCACCGAACGGCGGCTTGGGCTAGATGAGACTGTGGACGTCTACCTGGCCGATTTGAGGAGGCTAGCCGCGCCGTTTGGTGGAACAAGCGAGCGAATACTGGGATGCGCTTTTCTGACTGGACTCCCAGACGGCGCCAGCAGACTGCTGCGAGCATCGTCCAGACTCAATGAGATTGGGCTTGACGAGTTGTTGGCCAGAGCCCGAAACATTTTGAAAGAGGACACAGAGCCGGTTTCGGCAGCTGCGGAAGCGTCTTCACCACCAACAGAAGACGTGAGATGCTACAAATGTGGCGGGCCGAATCATTTTTCAAAAGACTGCCGTAGCCGAAGCGGTGCAAAGGATGCGCCCGATCGAGGAACGTTAAAACGCGTGCGTTGTTACCGGTGCAACAAGCTGGGTCACGTGGCAAGAGGTTGTCCGGGAAACGGGCAAGGGGAGTAAGCTATAGCGCCAGTCTTCTCCCCAGATCGTCGCCAAATAAGGCGCTACCCACAGTGAGCGTGCGCGTAAACGGGCGTGAGCGCTTCGCGCTCGTAGACACCGGGTGCACGCAAACCCTCGTGCGCAAAGCATGCTGTGACGCATGGGATAAGGAAAGGATCCCGGTATTGACGGTTGGCGGTGGCTCGATTGCCTCTTGTGGCGTTAGCATCATTCGCGCAGGTGTCGGCGATGGGCCTACAGTAACCGCACGAGCCTTGGTTATAAACGGCGACCTGCTCGGTTACGACCTACTCCTGGGAATGGACGTCATCAAGGAATTGGGAGGTGTACGCATTGATGGTGAGGGTAGGGCACATTTTGCAAAAGCGGGCCTTGCTCTGAGTGCAGCTATGAAGCTGGAACAGCCTGATTTTTGTGCGGAATTCGACCAGCGCACAAAATCCTGGACAGCCTCCTGGAAGTGGTCGGAGGAGCAGCCACCCGAGAAATTATGCAATAAGGTGCCAGAATACAAAATTCCCCCCGGAGCTCATGCAGAATACGACAAGGAACTACAAACTTGGATTAGTAATGGATGGCTAGTTCCGTATTCAGAGAAGGAATTGGGTCCTCCAAAGTGCCTGATCCCGTTAATGGCGGTTATCCAACAGAATAAGCAGAAGGTGAGGCCGGTGCTCGACTATCGAGAATTGAATGAGCACGTGGACCCTTTTACAGCTCGCGCGGACGTATGCACTGAAAAGTTGAGGGAATGGCGGCAAGTGGGATCTAATGTATCTGTACTGGATCTTCACAAAGCATACCTTCAAGTGCGTGTACACAAATCACTATGGCCCTATCAAACGGTGCTCATCAAGGGGAAAAGGTATTGCCTAACCCGCATGGGATTTGGACTTAATGTTGCGCTATCAATTATGCAAATGATTGTTGACACCATTCTGACTAAAGATGAGCGCATTCAGCGGGCAACGTCTGCATATATTGATGACGTGTACGTGGACGAGGAAATTGTATCTGCGGCGCGCGTGAGGGAGCATCTCTACAACTTTGGCCTTCTCAGCAAGGAACCGGAAAGGCTACGAGATGGCGCACGGGTACTTGGTTTGCAGGTCTGGGAGGAAGATGACGTTCTGTATTGGAAACGAGGAAATGAAACCCCGGACATGCCTTGTATTGTTACACGACGAAACGTGTTTTCCTTGTGCGGAAAGTTAGTTGGACACCTTCCTGTTGGCGGCTGGCTTCGTGTTGCGGTGGCATTTATTAAGCGAAGAGCCTCCGACGTCACCACTGGATGGGATGACGAAACTCATGACGTCCCTCTCAATACAATGCTCAAAGAAGTCCTCACCAGGGTGCACAAGGAAGACCCAACGCGAGGCAGATGGTGCGTCGACAGCCAGAACCTTAGTGTGTGGGTTGATGCAAGCTCTCTCGCCATTGGTGTATCGGTGGTCCATGATGGAATGGTGGTGGAAGACGCTTGCTGGTTACGCCCAGAAAAGGACTCCCAGCACATAAACCTGGCAGAACTTGATGCGGTTATCAAGGGGATAAACTTGGCAATCCTTTGGAAGACGACCACCCTGCGACTATTCACGGATTCTGCTTGCGTCCATAAGTGGATTTCAGATACTCTCACCGGGAGGGCCAGAATACGAACCAAAGCCACGAGCGAGATGCTCATCCGACGGCGGCTCGACACGATCATGAAGCTGGTGAACGAATATGCGCTGTCAATAGAGGTGTCCCTGGTCAAATCCAGCCTGAACAAAGCAGATTGTTTGACGAGAGTACCTCAAAGATGGCTTGATGCCATAAGAAAGACTATTGAACCCATGCAGCCCGCCTGCGCCGCTTCCATGAGCCCCGTTCGATCTAATACCATCAAAGAAGTCCACCAACAAACCGGGCACCCTGGGGTCAAGCGGACCCTATATTTCGCTAAGTTGGTTGAACCAGGAGTACAAAAGGCAGACGTCAGGAAAGTGGTCAAAGATTGTATAGCATGCCAATCCATCGATCCAGCACCCGTTCGCTGGGAGAAAGGAAAGCTGGTAGTGGAAAGCCATTGGAACCGGCTGGCGATGGATATTACTCACCACAACGGTGAGGATTTCTTGACTCTCATTGATTGCGGTCCATCCAGGTTTGCGATATGGCGCATGCTGCGCCGGCAGGATGCAGCCAGCATCATCCGTCAGTTAAACAATATTTTTCTTGAACGTGGCCCCCCAACGGAGATATTAACCGACAATGGCGCTGCATTCACTAGTGAGCAGTTCAGAAAGTTTGCTGATGGCTGGGGAGTACACCTGAGGTTTCGATGCGCCCACGTACCGAGTGGAAATGGGGTCATCGAGCGGAATCACAGAACCGTCAAAACCATTGCGGCCAGGACGGGCTGCACGGTATTTGAGGCAGTCTACCTGTATAACGTAACCCCAAAGGATAATGTTTCACCCTCTACAGCGCCGGCTGACACCTTGCACAGGTATCACGTCAGGGTGAAAGGCATAGAGGCTAACCCGCTGCCCGAACTGGAAGTAACCAAAGAGAAACTGAAAAAGGGGATGTCGTCTGGATTAAGAACCCGCGCGGCAAGTGTACGACGAAATACGGAGTTGGACGCGTCACCGAGGTAATCAGCCCACAGGCGGTGCGAGTCGACGGTATGCCCCGTCACATTAGGGACCTACGGTTAGCAATGCAATCATCACTGAACGACAAGAGCGAGTCGGAGTCAGAGAGCAGTGAGGCATCGCTCTGGCTTGCAGCAGCCCCATCGGACAGTGACTCGGATATCAGCAGTATCCCAGCGGACGCGATGTTTCTCGACCCTCAGACCGCGGACGAGAGCACAAGCGAAGATGAGGCTTGCGTTGTCCCCCTCCGAAGAAGCAACCGGCGAAGGCGATCTAGGCCTCCCTGCCATCTCTGTGATCATGAGATCAGGGGGGAGTGTAGGGAACATGAACATGAAGAGGGCTTACTTGCGAAACGTCCTCGGGTTTGCTTGTCCTGTGCGCTGCGAGTGAAAGAAAGAAAGAAGGAAAGAAATCCAACATGGCGTCCCTGAATGTTTATTACATACAGTTCACGCAAAATCTCGCAAAGTCTCGCTGCACGTATGGAAATTAGGTGTGACTGGATATTATAAAAAGCGAGTCTCGTACCGTCTCAGGGGAACGGAGTGTGTGAAGCGAGGGCACGTGTCGAGCAGTGAGAGCTGCTTTGGAGGTTTACAGTGATGTGCGACCTTCGTTATTATTTCAGTCTGCACTATTACATTTTAAAAAACTTATGTAAAAGCATTCATTTAAACGTAATTGTGCAAATGCTCAATGTTATAAATTAAAAAATATATAATAGAGCCAATACAAGTTACAGCTCACTCATCGTGTCCCAACATTACACCAGGTTTCAAGTTATTTTGTAGAAAACAGTTATCTAGCAAGCAGAGTCATCTCCCTTTGAGGAGAAATTATTTTATATGCTTGTATTATTCTCCATTGGACCTGGAACCCCTTAACAACAAAAGCTAGATCCCTAAAATCTAGTTAGCAAACCACAATTATCTTGTAGCAACTCTCGTACCAACGCGAGAATCAAGACCAGAATTCTTTCTCAGTCGCTGACCTACCTACCATCTTATAGGCAACGTGGCCAAAGGCAGGTCCTAATAGAAAAGACGTAGCACATAGGTTTTACCTTCTTAGGAATAACCTTGTGCATTCTACTGTGATTGGGAACAATGTGTTTAATTGTATGTTTAATCTATGTATACATGTCATGGTTACCGTAGACAAACTATAAATAAATGAAATGTCTTTGTACATCATGGCTTTTTAACTGTCTTGTTTTTCCGACGCATGCATGCATATCCCCCCACAGGTTATTTAAACCGTATTTTACTTTACACCTGTGTACGTTATCAACGTCACACCCTGTGCATTTTAGAAGCACTTCAACGTTCTTAGAGAATTAATTTCAATCCCTTATTGTTATGGTGCCGTACCTACCTACGGAGAACTAATGGACTCGTCCACCTTATAAATACGGGAAGCACGTGACACTTGTTCTCTTCTTCCCAGGCAAACCGGCAATGGCGGTTGAGAGCACCATCTCCTTGTATCTCTTTCTTTCTATTATATAATATATACCTTTGTTCATTTAAACCATGTGTTCCTGTGTCATTCATTCGGCCTTACCCAGGTCCACAACACTTATCCACGCTTTGTAAATCTTTGTAACATAGTCTATTAAATATTCTAATTTTACAAACTCATATATACTGTTGGGCATAATTGAACTAAATGTTGCAAGAAGCTACTTTGGCATAATGGGTGTATTAAAAGAGTGGTCATTATTCTAATAATGGTAACAACCATTACTATAATTGTAACGTTAATCAGAGTAACTAGTCGCATGATTAAGTGATAGCGTAGATGGGTCTCAAGATACACAAAGAGAAAGAAGCTGCTAACGCAGTATGGATCTCTGGATCATAAACACGTACTAAATCCTCACAAGATGCAAACCACAGTAGACAGATTATTGCTACAGCAGCATTGGCAGGCTTGACTGAGAATGGGAGGGGGGAGAATTAATACTCTGATACTTGGATGGATAATTAAATATGTTCTACCTTCTTAAGAACAACCATTGTGCATTCTACTGTGATTGGGAGCAATGCATTTAATTGTATATTTAATCTATGTATACATGGTATGGTTACTGTTTTTTATAGTTTGTCGTAGACAACCTATTAATAAATGAAATGTTTTTATACACCACAGGGATTTTTTACTGTCTTTTATTTTCTACACGCATGCATAGCCAACAAAATACATGGCCATTCTGAGCAACATTATACCTGCTCAGAGAATCTATTCCAATTTTCTGCTCACGCAATGCTAATCTTGATAAAATAGATGATGTTTTTTAAATTTTGAGATGAGGATTAATAATATGAATTATTTGGATTACTCGGACTACCGTTCTCATCTTGAGTGTTATTCTCACAAAACTTAATACAATATGGGAACCATTAATTATAAATAAGGTCACTATTATATATATATATATATATATATATATATATATATATATATGCAAAAGAATGGAAAGGAATTAGAGAAGCAAACGGCAAATCAAAATTCAATTCAATTGCTCAGAGCAAGGTATATTCCGCAAAAAGGCAATTTATTCAAGTTAAATTTTCCTTAAGCCAGGCTTTTCAAAGATCAAAATCTTATCATCAGAGGAAGTCGCTGGGATAGATAAGTTGGCAAAGGCCAAGATTTAAAATTTGAAAAAATAAAATAAAAGTTGTAGGGAAAGAAACACAGGGCAATATATATATGGTACATGTATTGTATTAGTTTCTGTTGATGTAAATCTGTTGAAACTCCAGTGTTTATAAAAAGTGCTCAATAACAAGTAGAGCTGTTCATAAGTATATTTCTATTCATACAAACATTATTGGTTACATATGTGCATACATGTTTCGGTTGTACTCTTCACAGAGAGTCAACCTCTTGAGACCAAAGAAGACAAGGAAGTCTTCTTTGGTCTGATGAGGTGGACTCTCTGTGAAGAGTACAACCGAAACATGTATGCACATATGTAACCAATAATGTTTGTATAAAATGTATACTAATATATATATATATATATATATATATATATATAAGGTTAGTGGAAGAGAACTCCAGCAGAGTGCTCGATTAAGAAAAATTAAAAAATAAGTGCGTAATATTTATTTATATATGTAATTACAGAAGATTAAGACAACATCGGTACCGTCGGTTTCAAATCCAAACAAAGGGAATCTATAGTTGGCCTCCTTTGCCAGACTCTCTTCAGCCTCTGTTTATGTCTGTCTCCTCAGAAAAAATTTTCAGGGTTTCTATTCTAGTAAATAAAGACTACAAATTTCAAAATATCATTTTTTAACACAAGTGGGATTTAATAGTGCCAGGTAGAAAGTCAATTAATAGAGAAGATATGACCTTAATTGTAATTTTCCATCATGTCTAAAGGTCAATCTCGTATTGTTTTCTTGTTCATTGTACTCAACATTTGCACTTGTTCTAGTTTGGTAGCAGGCTTCTGGCTCTGAGCACTCTCCATCAGTCATAGAACAAAATCTATATTCTAGTTTATGACCGTGATTGATAAAATAAAATAATACGGAAATATTTGATTGAATTGGTCATTTTTTTAGGTCACCTGATATGAGAGAAATATTATCAACCCAAAAATGTCAGTCACTTCTCCGTCAGAAGTCACTGTGGAAAAATGAAGATTAAAATAGGGAGCTTTATTATAGGGATGTTTTTTAGCATTGTTATTAAATTATATATTTGTATACATTTTAAACGTACCTCCACAAAATGTTTTTTTCTTTTTTAAATAAAAACTGACAAAATAAAAATCCCAAGGCTATAATAATTATTTTTTTTAAATCCTCTATTGTATTCGTAGATATTCTGGATTTTTTTCGTAACCCGTTGAAGATGTTGTGACTATCAATTTGGAAAGGTATGATCCAAAGCATATTCTTTTTTTTTTATGGTAGTTGCGAAAAATTACTTTAGAACTGACTTCTTCCATTTTGTTTTCTTTTCTTTTTGATTCCTTTTTTTTTATGGTAGTTGCGAAAAATTACTTTAGAACTGACTTCTTCCATTTTGTTTTCTTTTCTTTTTGATTCTTTTTTTTCTTTTTGGTAGTTGCGAAAAATTACTTTAGAACTGACTTCTTCCATTTTGTTTTCTTTTCTTTTTGATTCTTTTTTTTATGGTAGTTGCGAAAAATTACTTTAGAACTGACTTCTTCCATTTTGTTTTCTTTTCTTTTTGATTCCTTTTTTTTATGGTAGTTGCGAAAAATTACTTTAGAACTGACTTCTTCCATTTTGTTTTCTTTTCTTTTTGATTCTTTTTTTTTTATGGTAGTTGCGAAAAATTACTTTAGAACTGACTTCTTCCATTTTGTTTTCTTTTCTTTTTGATTCTTTTTTTTCTTTTTGGTAGTTGCGAAAAATTACTTTAGAACTGACTTCTTCCATTTTGTTTTCTTTTCTTTTTGATTCTTTTTTTTTTTTGGTAGTTGCGAAAAATTACTTTAGAACTGACTTCTTCCATTTTGTTTTCTTTTCTTTTTGATTCTTTTTTTTTTTTGGTAGTTGCGAAAAATTACTTTAGAACTGACTTCTTCCATTTTGTTTTCTTTTCTTTTTGATTCCTTTTTTTTATGGTAGTTGCGAAAAATTACTTTAGAACTGACTTCTTCCATTTTGTTTTCTTTTCTTTTTGATTCTTTTTTTTTTATGGTAGTTGCGAAAAATTACTTTAGAACTGACTTCTTCCATTTTGTTTTCTTTTCTTTTTGATTCTTTTTTTTCTTTTTGGTAGTTGCGAAAAATTACTTTAGAACTGACTTCTTCCATTTTGTTTTCTTTTCTTTTTGATTCTTTTTTTTTTTTGGTAGTTGCGAAAAATTACTTTAGAACTGACTTCTTCCATTTTGTTTTCTTTTCTTTTTGATTCTTTTTTTTTTTTGGTAGTTGCGAAAAATTACTTTAGAACTGACTTCTTCCATTTTGTTTTCTTTTCTTTTTGATTCCTTTTTTTTATGGTAGTTGCGAAAAATTACTTTAGAACTGACTTCTTCCATTTTGTTTTCTTTTCTTTTTGATTCTTTTTTTTTTATGGTAGTTGCGAAAAATTACTTTAGAACTGACTTCTTCCATTTTGTTTTCTTTTCTTTTTGATTCTTTTTTTTCTTTTTGGTAGTTGCGAAAAATTACTTTAGAACTGACTTCTTCCATTTTGTTTTCTTTTCTTTTTGATTCTTTTTTTTTTTTGGTAGTTGCGAAAAATTACTTTAGAACTGACTTCTTCCATTTTGTTTTCTTTTCTTTTTGATTCTTTTTTTTTTTTGGTAGTTGCGAAAAATTACTTTAGAACTGACTTCTTCCATTTTGTTTTCTTTTCTTTTTGATTCCTTTTTTTTATGGTAGTTGCGAAAAATTACTTTAGAACTGACTTCTTCCATTTTGTTTTCTTTTCTTTTTGATTCCTTTTTTTTTATGGTAGTTGCGAAAAATTACTTTAGAACTGACTTCTTCCATTTTGTTTTCTTTTCTTTTTGATTCTTTTTTTTTTTTGGTAGTTGCGAAAAATTACTTTAGAACTGACTTCTTCCATTTTTTTCTTTCCTTTTTGATTCTTTTTTTTTATGGTAGTTGCGAAAAATTACTTTAGAACTGACTTCTTCCATTTTGTTTTCTTTTCTTTTTGATTCCTTTTTTTTTATGGTAGTTGCGAAAAATTACTTTAGAACTGACTTCTTCCATTTTGTTTTCTTTTCTTTTTGATTCCTTTTTTTTTATGGTAGTTGCGAAAAATTACTTTAGAACTGACTTCTTCCATTTTGTTTTCTTTTCTTTTTGATTCCTTTTTTTTTATGGTAGTTGCGAAAAATTACTTTAGAACTGACTTCTTCCATTTTGTTTTCTTTTCTTTTTGATTCCTTTTTTTTTATGGTAGTTGCGAAAAATTACTTTAGAACTGACTTCTTCCATTTTGTTTTCTTTTCTTTTTGATTCCTTTTTTTTTATGGTAGTTGCGAAAAATTACTTTAGAACTGACTTCTTCCATTTTGTTTTCTTTTCTTTTTGATTCCTTTTTTTTTATGGTAGTTGCGAAAAATTACTTTAGAACTGACTTCTTCCATTTTTTTTCTTTCCTTTTTGATTCTTTTTTTTTATGGTAGTTGCGAAAAATTACTTTAGAACTGACTTCTTCCATTTTGTTTTCTTTTCTTTTTGATTCCTTTTTTTTTATGGTAGTTGCGAAAAATTACTTTAGAACTGACTTCTTCCATTTTGTTTTCTTTTCTTTTTGATTCCTTTTTTTTTATGGTAGTTGCGAAAAATTACTTTAGAACTGACTTCTTCCATTTTGTTTTCTTTTCTTTTTGATTCCTTTTTTTTTATGGTAGTTGCGAAAAATTACTTTAGAACTGACTTCTTCCATTTTGTTTTCTTTTCTTTTTGATTCCTTTTTTTTTATGGTAGTTGCGAAAAATTACTTTAGAACTGACTTCTTCCATTTTTTTTCTTTCCTTTTTGATTCTTTTTTTTTATGGTAGTTGCGAAAAATTACTTTAGAACTGACTTCTTCCATTTTGTTTTCTTTTCTTTTTGATTCCTTTTTTTTTATGGTAGTTGCGAAAAATTACTTTAGAACTGACTTCTTCCATTTTGTTTTCTTTTCTTTTTGATTCCTTTTTTTTTATGGTAGTTGCGAAAAATTACTTTAGAACTGACTTCTTCCATTTTGTTTTCTTTTCTTTTTGATTCCTTTTTTTTTATGGTAGTTGCGAAAAATTACTTTAGAACTGACTTCTTCCATTTTTTCTTTCCTTTTTGATTCTTTTTTTTTATGGTAGTTGCGAAAAATTACTTTAGAACTGACTTCTTCCATTTTGTTTTCTTTTCTTTTTGATTCCTTTTTTTTTATGGTAGTTGCGAAAAATTACTTTAGAACTGACTTCTTCCATTTTGTTTTCTTTTCTTTTTGATTCCTTTTTTTTTATGGTAGTTGCGAAAAATTACTTTAGAACTGACTTCTTCCATTTTGTTTTCTTTTCTTTTTGATTCCTTTTTTTTTATGGTAGTTGCGAAAAATTACTTTAGAACTGACTTCTTCCATTTTGTTTTCTTTTCTTTTTGATTCCTTTTTTTTTATGGTAGTTGCGAAAAATTACTTTAGAACTGACTTCTTCCATTTTTTTTCTTTCCTTTTTGATTCTTTTTTTTTATGGTAGTTGCGAAAAATTACTTTAGAACTGACTTCTTCCATTTTTTTCTTTCCTTTTTGATTCTTTTTTTTTATGGTAGTTGCTAAAAATTACTTTAGAACTGACTTCTTCCATTTTGTTTTCTTTTCTTTTTGATTCCTTTTTTTTTATGGTAGTTGCGAAAAATTACTTTAGAACTGACTTCTTCCATTTTTTTTCTTTCCTTTTTGATTCTTTTTTTTATGGTAGTTGCTAAAAATTACTTTAGAACTGACTTCTTCCATTTTTTTTCTTTCCTTTTTGATTCTTTTTTTTTATGGTAGTTGCGAAAAATTACTTTAGAACTGACTTCTTCCATTTTTTTTCTTTCCTTTTTGATTCTTTTTTTTTATGGTAGTTGCGAAAAATTACTTTAGAACTGACTTCTTCCATTTTTTTTCTTTCCTTTTTGATTCTTTTTTTTTATGGTAGTTGCGAAAAATTACTTTAGAACTGACTTCTTCCATTTTGTTTTCTTTCCTTTTTGATTCTTTTTTTTTATGGTAGTTGCGAAAAATTACTTTAGAACTGACTTCTTCCATTTTTTTCTTTCCTTTTTGATTCTTTTTTTTTATGGTAGTTGCGAAAAATTACTTTAGAACTGACTTCTTCCATTTTTTTTCTTTCCTTTTTGATTCTTTTTTTTATGGTAGTTGCTAAAAATTACTTTAGAACTGACTTCTTCCATTTTTTTCTTTCCTTTTTGATTCTTTTTTTTTATGGTAGTTGCTAAAAATTACTTTAGAACTGACTTCTTCCATTTTTTTCTTTCCTTTTTGATTCTTTTTTTTATGGTAGTTGCTAAAAATTACTTTAGAACTGACTTCTTCCATTTTTTTCTTTCCTTTTTGATTCTTTTTTTTTATGGTAGTTGCTAAAAATTACTTTAGAACTGACTTCTTCCATTTTTTTCTTTCCTTTTTGATTCTTTTTTTTTATGGTAGTTGCTAAAAATTACTTTAGAACTGACTTCTTCCATTTTTTTCTTTCCTTTTTGATTCTTTTTTTTTATGGTAGTTGCTAAAAATTACTTTAGAACTGACTTCTTCCATTTTTTTCTTTCCTTTTTGATTCTTTTTTTTATGGTAGTTGCTAAAAATTACTTTAGAACTGACTTCTTCCATTTTGTTTTCTTTCCTTTTTGATTCTTTTTTTTTATGGTAGTTGCGAAAAATTACTTTAGAACTGACTTCTTCCATTTTTTTTCTTTCCTTTTTGATTCTTTTTTTTTTTATGGTAGCTGCGAAAAATTACTTTAGAACTGACTTCTTCCATTTTTTTTCTTTCCTTTTTGATTCTTTTTTTTTTTTTTTGGTAGTTGCGAAAAATTACTTTAGAACTGACTTCTTCCATTTTTTTTCTTTCCTTTTTGATTCTTTTTTTTTTTTTATGGTAGCTGCGAAAAATTACTTTAGAACTGACTTCTTCCATTTTGTTTTCTTTCCTTTTTGATTCTTTTTTTTATGGTAGTTGCGAAAAATTACTTTAGAACTGACTTCTTCCATTTTTTTTCTTTCCTTTTTGATTCTTTTTTTTTTTTATGGTAGCTGCGAAAAATTACTTTAGAACTGACTTCTTCCATTTTTTTTCTTTCCTTTTTGATTCTTTTTTTTTATGGTAGTTGCGAAAAATTACTTTAGAACTGACTTCTTCCATTTTTTTTCTTTCCTTTTTGATTCTTTTTTTTTTTTTATGGTAGCTGCGAAAAATTACTTTAGAACTGACTTCTTCCATTTTTTTTCTTTCCTTTTTGATTCTTTTTTTTATGGTAGTTGCGAAAAATTACTTTAGAACTGACTTCTTCCATTTTTTTCTTTCCTTTTTGATTCTTTTTTTTTTTTTATGGTAGCTGCGAAAAATTACTTTAGAACTGACTTCTTCCATTTTTTTTCTTTCCTTTTTGATTCTTTTTTTTTATGGTAGTTGCGAAAAATTACTTTAGAACTGACTTTTTCCATTTTTTTTCTTTCCTTTTTGATTCTTTTTTTTTATGGTAGTTGCGAAAAATTACTTTAGAACTGACTTCTTCCATTTTTTTTCTTTCCTTTTTGATTCTTTTTTTTTATGGTAGTTGCGAAAAATTACTTTAGAACTGACTTTTTCCATTTTTTTCTTTCCTTTTTGATTCTTTTTTTTTTATGGTAGTTGCGAAAAATTACTTTAGAACTGACTTCTTCCATTTTTTTTCTTTCCTTTTTGATTCTTTTTTTTTTATGGTAGTTGCGAAAAATTACTTTAGAACTGACTTCTTCCATTTTTTTTCTTTCCTTTTTGATTCTTTTTTTTTATGGTAGTTGCGAAAAATTACTTTAGAACTGACTTCTTCCATTTTTTTTCTTTCCTTTTTGATTCTTTTTTTTTATGGTAGTTGCGAAAAATTACTTTAGAACTGACTTCTTCCATTTTTTTTCTTTCCTTTTTGATTCTTTTTTTTTTTTTTGGTAGTTGCGAAAAATTACTTTAGAACTGACTTCTTCCATTTTTTTCTTTCCTTTTTGATTCTTTTTTTTTCATGGTAGTTGCGAAAAATTACTTTAGAACTGACTTCTTCCATTTTGTTTTCTTTCCTTTTTGATTCTTTTTTTTTCATGGTAGTTGCGAAAAATTACTTTAGAACTGACTTCTTCCATTTTGTTTTCTTTCCTTTTTGATTCTTTTTTTTTCATGGTAGTTGCGAAAAATTACTTTAGAACTGACTTCTTCCATTTTTTTCTTTCCTTTTTGATTCTTTTTTTTTCATGGTAGTTGCGAAAAATTAGTTTAGAACTGACTTCTTCCATTTTGTTTTCTTTCCTTTTTGGTTCTTTTTTTTTTTCTTTTACAAAATTAAATTAAATGACAGTGACCCCCACTTTCGTCAAATTTTTTTTTTTTCTTTTTTTTTTTTTTTTGAAAAAAATTATCGGATTAATATAATATATATCGAGCATATTTCCAGATTATTAAAAAAAAACAGCCCCCCCCCCCCACAAAAAAAACGGTACTTTTCGGTTATCAAGAAACATTTAAAAAAAGTTAACAAAATTATTTTTTTTCTCTAGATTGTTTTTAGTCCGTTTACTTTCCTTGGTAGGTTTTTTAATGTGGGGGAAAATCCAGCTTCATCAGAAAGAAGCACTCTGGATTGGGACAAAAAATTTTAATTGCCTCAGTCTAGAAGGATTTCCTCTTCCTTAACCGAGGACAGAAAAGATGAAATGTAGTATCAGAATAGATGCTTTGCTCCAAGCCAAGAATTTGCCTTCAAACCTGCCGCAAAATACTTGAAAAAAAAAAAAATTTATTTGCAGAATAATTCAATGTTCTATTAAAATTCAATATAAACAAATCTTTTGTGACAAAACGTAGCAATGTCCGTCAGGTTAAGGTTAGGGTTAGGGTTAGGGTTAGCAGCTGTAGTACAAACGATAACGGTATTTAATTCCCTCCCACTGCAGGAATATGTGACACAAGGTCAGGAAGGTGGGGAGATCAAGCCAGAGCCCCTAAAGAAGGAGCAATCTGGCCTATCAAAAATAGCCTGGGAAACCCTGTCGGCATTCCCTGGTCAGGGCGCCTCAGGCAGCAAGCAATAAACTTACTCCTCCCCAAAGAGGGAAGGCAAGGCCTGGGAGGGTGCACCTCCTAGGAAAACCCAGGACAATATACCTCAGCCCGGCAGTATAAAAGGCCACCGAAATGGCCCAGTTCCTGCCGGACTGATTGTCGAGAACGGATCCTCAGCTGGTATAACCCCATCCCGACGTACAAACGACAACAGTAGCGACAGATCTCCGGTAATGATTTTGAATCTATGCTTAATTTCTAAACTCGGTGCTGATTGGTGCAAGCATTTAACTTCCTTTCTGGCTTGCCCAATCAGAGGCCATCTCTCAGGCTAGCTGAACATCTGACAAGAGATTATAAAAGGGATCGCCCACTGTTTACTCTCTCTTTCTCGGCTTTGAGAAACACTTCAACATGTGTGCACTTCATACAAACACACTTTACATGGTACGTAAGACTTCTTCTCTCTACTCGCTCGCACGTACAATTTAAAGACTGTCTTTGTACACATCCTCATGGACTCAATTTCATGGCAAACAGCTCATGTGCATTTCATGGCAAACACACTATTTGGTACGTAAACTTTCCTGCTCTACACACACACAAACACACCATCTACAGATATTCTCACAGACACAATTTCATAGCGGACCCAATTGGGTTCACGAACAATAAATGTTTGTTGAATTCTATATTGTCTTTGAGTTGTTATTTTGTTTTTTCCTCGGCATGCTTGTATATTGAACACATAAATATACATGAGGGTAGCGGCGCTGCCCAAGCATCGCACCAGCGTTGCCAAACATCGGCCAAAACTCACTCCTAAAAATACATTGCACATGGCAGGTAAGCCAAAATAAATTGTTTTTCTATATTTCTTCTAAAATGTCGGCTATAATAACTATTTGCCATAATTTGAGTGATTACATTAGGATTTAACCCAAATGTTTATATCAAAAGAAATTTATTAATTAATCTATATATTAATACGATAGCGTGTGTGTTCGTGTGTCACGGTTCCGGCAAAAGCTCTGCGCATGCGTGATGCACCTAGATTTTAAAAAACCAGTCAAGTCGCTTTATTTTCAAAACATTTTTAAGTATTTCCCTCTTGCGTAACGTTTAGCGACGTAGTATTTTTGACTTCGGCCCGACTGGTTTATAGTTCGATCCCAACCAACCTCTAAGGTTTTTTTTTTTCTACACTTTAAGGGGAAGGGGAAGAGAGGTAGGGAGAGGACAACCGGGAAGACACATATTAATACAATAGCGTGTGTGATTTTGTGTGTCATGCTTACATCGAAAGCAACGACCTACCGAATTTTTGTATGCTACTCACCTGGTTAAAAAGTACTTTTTTGTGTTGCTTTAAACTATTTTTTTTTATTTTTTTATTTTGGCGTTTTTAAGGGCATTGTCTATTTAATTACGTTTTCTTTTGGTTGTAGAGAGGGCCAGTATTATTTTTTAAATTTTTTTTTGAACGGATAGCATATCAACCTTTTTTAGTATATATGCGCAGTGTCCATCGTACACGAGTTACCATTTGAAAAAATATTTCACTCTTATCTAGAAGGGGGGGGGGCTCATAATAAAGCAAGTGTAACTAACAAATAAAGGGTGCTTTGTTACATTAGGACCCGCGCCAAATTTGACACCGTCGTTAGAGTTAGGGTCAGTGTGGCAGACGATAACTTCGTCGACTTTTTCAGTTTTATTTTCAAGAAATAATAAAAAAAAAAACGAACACAATACGGTGTAAGTAAAAATAAAAATTTAAAAATTCCGTGTAATTTACACGGGTCCCGCTAGTATTAATAAATAGTTTTTACAATAGTAAAAAAAATAAATATGGTAAACCTGCATAACACAGGACCCCTGGCTGTGCGCATGCGCCAACAAACGGAAGCGCAAAAATGAAGCATTCATAATACGAATAACCGCCATTAGCGATCATATTTTCATTTTTTTTTTTTTTTAACAAATAATTTTAAAAAAGTAATAAAAATATAAAAAATGAAAATATGATCGATAATGGTGGTTATTTGTATTATGAAGGCTTCATTTTTGCGCTTCCGTTTGTTGACGCATGCGCACAGCCAGGGGTCCTGTGTTATGCAGGTTTACCATAAATAAATTCTAAACTAATAATAATAATAATAATAAAAATGCAACAATTTTTAGCAAATAATTTCGTTCTTGTTAGCTCCTTACATCAAGTGGTTTCATGCCTTGTCTGGAGCGATTTCCATTAAAAAAACAATGGGGGGGGGTAACCTTAGGAACAATTATTTTGTTTTTTTAATCTCAATAGCAGAAGGCCAATATTTATTGGCAGAAAAAAATTTACTTTTTCGTTCTTTTTCTGGGAAGAACAACGTCATTTTGATTGTGTGGTATAATAATAATAATAATAATAATAATAATAATAATAATAATAATAATAATAATAATAATAATTAAAAAAATAATAATAATAATAAAAATAATAATAATAAAAAAAAAAATAATAATAATAATAAAAATAATAATAATAAAAAAAAAAATAATAATAATAATAAAAATAATAATAATAAAAAAAATAATAATAATAATAATAAAAATAATAATAATAAAAAAAAAATAATAATAAAAAAATAATAATAATAAAAAAAAATAATAATAATAAAAAAAAAAAAAAAATAATAATAATAATAAAAAAAATAATAATAAAATAATAATAAAAATAATAATAATAAAAATAATAATAATAATAATAAAAATAATAATAATAATAATAATAATAATAATAATAATGTTGTTGTTTGTTCTAGTTATCTGCCCCTGTTAAGATGAAATGGTCAGTTTTTTGTTTTTTTTGTAGCTCGTGTGTTTGCTTTTGAGTTGATTAAAACTTAAATATCTCAAATGTATCTGCATTTCATTTGACAAATTTTTCGTTATTTACAAAAGAAACAAAAAAGAGTGCGGTACGAATTTATATGGAGACAGAAGTTCCGAAGCAAGACCAGTTGTTTATTTTGAGTTTGTTCGTCTAAAAAGAATTTATTTATTTATTTGAAACTTTTCTTGAAAGAAAAACAAAAACCGACGACGCACCAGCGTTTTTGAATTTATCGTCTGTCAGTCTTCGTGTCGGCCTTTTCCGACTGCTTATGTAACCGGCCGAAAGCTGCCGACGCGAAGTTGCCTGCAATTCGGTCGAATTCTGTATCAGTACCGAAATATTGATGAAGAAAAAAAAAAGGAAATAATTTTTATCACTTTTAATATAGACACAAAAATATTCCCTTATTAAAACAGAATGGAGAGAGAGAGAGAGAGAGAGAGAGAGAGAGAGAGAGAGAGAGAGAGAGAGAGAGAGAGAGAGAGAGAGAGAGAGAGAGAGAGATTTTCGTCTTCCTTTTCTTATTGATTGCTTCAAAGGAATTAAATAGCGAAGCGATAACGACCGGGCAAAACCTGCTAGAATATAAAAATCTGAAAAATTTGGTATTTAATCGAAAGAGGAAAAAGCACCAGAAAAGCATTATATAGAGAGGGGGAGGGACTAAGGATTTTTCTCATTGGCTGACGATCTAAAACTAGAACTAGGTCTAAAACTAGCCAACGATAAGTGTTAGACAGCAATTCTTTACCCTTTGTCAGAAACATTGCTCATGGAATGTGAGGACTAAAGGACAAAATAAGGGAAGCGAGAGTTACGAGACTGCCGAAAGTAAATAATGATATTTAAAACATCATTTTATGTTAGATCAGGGGTTTCCAACCTTATTTTTCTTGTGGAATCTCCGAGTGCTATTTAACCATCTACGTAAAAGGGTAATCTTTCAAAAAATTAGATATTTTCTAATGAAGTATGATATTATTTGAATATATGTATATATATATATATAGTAAGCTATGAAAATATATTTATGGCAATTAAGCTACACAGAGGGTCTCGCGTTTCATCTGTGGGGGGGAATCTTCAGGCTAAAATGCATAGAGTTATTTTTGCCGGGTGTTTTTATATACACGGCTAGCTAGTTAACTAATCAAATTCTTTGTTGTTCTCTCAGCCAATCGTTGGGCTTCCCACAAACAAAGGTGTGGTTAGTGTTACTTCCTATATCGTGTTCTATTGTTCTGTTTTTTATAGATTTGCCTATATCCTATTTCCTTTGTTGTATCAATATAATGGGTGAATTTATTTTAACACGTGGTTCCTTGTATTTCTATTTTAGGTTTTCATTTTTAAATTGTTAGGTTTTTGTTTAGTTTAGTTTTTTTTTTACTTATGTGTTTATTTATTTATGTATTGTAAGCTTAATGTAAATTTATTTATGTGCAGGCAGCTGTTTGCTATCTCACTTCTACACTTTAATAGATTTTAGGGGTCTTTAAAGTTTAGGATTTCAAATTTCTCATTCAGACATAATCTACACGGTCGTCTAAATTTCTTCATGTACTGTTGTATTATTTTCCATTCATTTTCAAATTTCTTTGAGCTCCCAATAGTGGTTTGCTAGTGCTGCTTTAATTCGACGTTCTCTGTTTTTAAATGTGCTCTTGTGGCCATAATCCTCTAAAAATTGAACAATTTAAAAAATTAGCAACCGTTTTACAATCTGGAAATTTGCTCTTATTTTGATAGTAATCCAAAGAGTTTTTCCAAAATTAGTAAAAATAGACAAACTGGGGATTTCATCGAATACATATTATATCCTGTCTGATATTTCTTTTAATAAAAGACAATTCTTGATATTCACTGGCATTTAATTCTTCCTTGAAAAAAAAAGTTTTTTGTTTTTTTAGATTTCTTTTTTTTTGTTTTTTTTTTTACAAGCGTATCTATTAAATTAAAGGCAGCTTCCACCTATTTTTCAGGTTTGATGATTTTATGGTTCTTGTTTTTTTTTTTTTAACTTTCTTTTTAAATTCTATTTCTGCAATTTGAAAAATGTCGATGTTAAAGTTCTGCTGATTGTTTTCATTTCGAAATTTCAGAATTCTATCCATCGGTTCATCTTTTGATCGCCATCAAGCTGAAAAGATATAACAAATATTCAAGAATCTGTAGAATTTAGTAAAATTGTCGAAAAAAACAAAAAAAATCCTGCAATCTTCATAGAAGTTGATAAACAGAGCTACAGAAAAATCCACAGAAAACAGGATTCTTCAACCCCTAAAATTGTATGCAGGGCCATCTTTATCTCTCTTCAACATTTCCTCCTCTCTCTTAGAGTAAGCATTTCAGTATTAATTTTGGTCTCATAATAATTCCCTCTCCCTTCTCAGAGAGAGGAAGATAGAAATATTTGAAAATTGGTTTGGATCACAGCATTGAAGAAGTAACATGTCTATATCCAGACTCACAGAAATGCAAATATGTTAAATATTGGATGAATATAATTTTGTTAGTTGAGAGTAACAGGAAATAGGGTTCAGTCAGTACTGGAATGTCAGCTTGACCTCCTGTGTGCTAGAAGCGGATGTGACGTCACATGCCCCAAAGAGAGAGAGAGAGAGAGAGAGAGTTAGCGAGAGAAGTCGTGAGTTTGCTTGGGAACACATACGTGAACTTGTGGTTTTAGAGATGGCCGGATAAGATATGATTAAGCATTAATTATCCCCCCAACCCCGGTCAGTGGTTTAGAACAACAATAACAACAAAGCGAATAAACCACTTCTTGTCTTCAACTGTCTGTCTCGTCTTGGTCCTTATTTTCGGGGTATGAACAAACTTGTTTGCAGCTGGCAATATCATGGTAAGGGACGCGTGCCGGAGCGAACAGCCAGCAAGGTAGGTTATGAAAGTTTATGTATTTTAAGTGATTTGTGAGGCATTAGACCTCCCTCTTAGGGGAGGTATATATATATATATATATATATATAACAAATCATTACTAAAGGTACACATTATTCCATTTTAAGGGTACATTAAAATATGTATATATTCGTATTTCTGAATTTTTTAGATGAGGATTGATAATTTGTATAATTTTGGTTATTCGGACTACATTTCTCATCTTGAGTGTTATCATCACAACGTTTCGGCCGCTGTAACCTCCGTCCTTCTTCATGTGTAGGACCCGTGGCGCAGTGGATATAGTACTAAGTTAAATTCAGTTCCAAGTGATAGTCATCTGAAGGTTGAAGGTTCAATCCTCGGTGTGGGTGATACAAAGAATTGTGAATTACTGACTTCTCCCAGTCATGGCTGACGGAACAAGAGCATGCTACCCCCGTGGATGAAATAAAGGGTTCCGTTCGAAATTCTGTTCAGATTCCCGAGTTTGACAGAAATATTCCTGAGTTCGAAGAGATACACCTGAAGAAGACCGAAGGTTACAGCGGCCGAAACGTTGTGAATAACCAAAATTATGCAAAGTATATATTCATGTTTGACCAACTTCCAAATATATTACTGTATTACCGTCAGTCGTCCGAAACGCATCAAAGTGTGTCCCACATTAATGTTGTCTATATATATATATATATATATATATTTGTATGTATCTCTCTTTCTATATACATTTTAAAAAGTTTGGTTTTAGAATTATATCTGTTGCCATATCTCAAAGAGATTATATGCCATTTTTTTGTTGTTAAAATAAAAATAATATTACGAATCTCTAAGATATTATAAATACGTCTAATGAGTATAATCTCAATTGTTAACACATAATCTAAAACTGAATTTATATATCTTAATTAAGTAGAAGGTATAAAAGTGACAATAAAATTGACTTTCTGAAACGCGTGTATGTATGATGAAATATTTTTGAGTGTTGACATTTGTTTAGCATAATTACAAAAATATTAATAATATCATAAATTTATACATAAATTATATTTCTAATCCAAATCCATGGAGGGTATCAGTTGATAACAACCTGATTCTGGTGGGCGGCAGGAGAAGTTGGAAGTCATTCACAAAATGTTTAATCCCAGCATGAGACAAGAAGACCCTGTATACCCAAGTTTGTAGACGTGCGCTCAACAACGCATGGTAACTGGCAGTTTCTTACCGCGCGTTCTTGAAATCATGTGGTCATTTCCATTGTGTATGTATACTGATCAGTTGCAATAAATAAATGAATATTGTTATAGATGTTATTTTTTTTTACTGACCTAGTATGTATGTTTCATGTCTCATGCAATCTTCTGACATCATTAAAAATCAGATAAATAGAACGCAATGTCGTGGTTTGTCACGCTTAAAACAAACTGAACATGGTCATAAAAGACCTCTAATAACTCGCAGTTGTGTTCCAAAATTCATAATAATTGGTTAAATAGTTTAGGAGTGAATCATGTAAACACAAATATATAAACACTAAAAGAATACACGTCGTCTCAGAAAAGGTAAAATTAATTCCCCGAACAAAAAAGTTTAGCACCGTTTTACGTCCCCTAACGAACACGTAAATGAAAATATAATGTTACTAAACTTTATCTCTAGAATCCTTATTCTAGATTTTATCACCCGCGTTTGTTATTCAATTGATGTTTCCTCATTAATGACCATACATAGAATCCCTATGTTTTATCAATGATTTTCAAAACTGTTAATATTTATTTTCACGTTGACATTAGATCAGGATTCCATATATAGTCATTTACCGAAGCACATCAACGGGGGGTGGGGGTGGGGCGAAAACGACCGGGAAGAGATATATTAATACGATAGTGATAGCGTGTTTTTGTGTGTCACGCTTACATCAAAAGCAACTACCTTCCTAATCTGTGTATGCTACTCATGAATGACCATTAATAAAGCTCAAAGACAGACTTTTGTTATTTATTATTGTCTTCTTTTCCATCGTGATCTTTAGTGAAGATTTTATTCAGTTCACAGGGTTCAGTAGTATTTGAACCTCCCTGGTGTGATCAGAGTATGAACGGCTCATCTACGTATCTTGACAACTTAATAATACATTTTTTAAAAAGTCTATTGTCTTCTTTTCCATCGTGATCTCTAGTGAAGGCTTTATTCAGTTCAGAGGGTTCAGTAGTATTTGAACCTCCCTGGTGTGGTCAGAGTATGAAGGGCTCATCTACGTATCTTGACAACTTAATAGACTTTTGAAAAAATTTATTATTGTCTTCTTTTCCATCGTGATCTTTAGTGAAGGTTTTATTCAGTTCACAGGGTTCTGTAGCATTTGAACCTCCCTGGTGTGATCAGAGTATGAACGGCTCATCTACGTATCTTGACAAAGTAATAGACTTTTGAAAAAATTTATTATTGTCTTCTTTTCCATCGTGATCTTTAGTGAAGGTTTTATTCAGTTCACAGGGTTCTGTAGCATTTGTCCCTCCCTGGTGTGATCAGAGTATGAACGGCTCATCTACGTATCTTGACAAAGTAATAGATTTTTAAAAATTTATTATTGTCTTCTTTTCCATCGTGATCTTTAGTGAAGGTTTTATTCAGTTCACAGGGTTCAGTAGTATTTGAACCTCCCTGGTGTGATCAGAGTATGAACGGCTCATCTACGTATCTTGACAACTTAATAATACATTTTTTAAAAAGTCTATTGTCTTCTTTTCCATCGTGATCTTCAGTGAAGGTTTTATTCAGTTCAGAGGGTTCAGTAGTATTTGAACCTCCCTGGTGTGGTCAGAGTATGAAGGGCTCATCTACGTATCTTGACAACTTAATAGACTTTTGAAAAAATTTATTATTGTCTTCTTTTCCATCGTGATCTTTAGTGAAGGTTTTATTCAGTTCACAGGGTTCTGTAGCATTTGAACCTCCCTGGTGTGATCAGAGTATGAACGGCTCATCTACGTATCTTGATAAAGTAATAGATTTTTAAAAATTTATTATTGTCTTCTTTTCCATCGTGATCTTTAGTGAAGGTTTTATTCAGTTCACAGGGTTCAGTAGTATTTGAACCTCCCTGGTGTGGTCAGAGTATGAAGGGCTCATCTACGTATCTTGACAACTTAATAGACTTTTGAAAAAAATTATTATTGTCTTCTTTTCCATCGTGATCTTCAGTGAAGGTTTTATTCAGTTCACAGGGTTCTGTAGCATTTGAACCTCCCTGGTGTGATCAGAGTATGAACGGCTCATCTATGTATCTTGACAAAGTAATAGATTTTTAAAAATTTATTATTGTCTTCTTTTCCATCGTGATCTTTAGTGAAGGTTTTATTCAGTTCACAGGGTTCAGTAGTATTTGAATCTCCCTGGTGTGATCAGAGTATGAAGGGCTCATCTACGTATCTTGAGAACTTAATAGATATTTCTGGTGTTGATCCCAATGTCATTCTTTCAGAGGATTCCAGGGGGTGCATGATTTGCCTTATTCATACCTTATATAATTTGGAATACTCGGACTACTATTCTCATCTTGGATGTTATTCTCACAACATTTCGGCCAATGTAATCTCCGACCTTATTCAGGTGCATCTGTCAAACTCGGGATCTTTATGAAATTCTGGCAAGATGTATCTGAAGAAGCCTTGTGAGAATAACATCCAAGATGAGAACAGTAGTCCGAATAATACAAATTATCAATCCTCATCTCAAAAATTATAAAACTAACTCATACTATTGTGAAATAAAGACCTGGACAGAGATAAGTTAGTTTGGAAGTCAGTTTCTAAAAACCGTCCAACACATGCCACCATGTAAAACAGACGTTTAACCAAATATGATGATCATGTGACATAGAAAGGATTTGAGGTGAGATTTCAGCTGTTGAGTAAACTCTGTTGGAGATACACGTAATAATTTTGAGTCCTCTATCAAGATGTGTTCGGACTCAAATTTGAGAAAAAAATGTATATCCATGTTTAAGATAAGTAAAAATGTTGTACTGTACACTTAAAAGCCCACCCGAGAGAAAACCATACGGAGAACATTGTCAACCCTGGAAAGGCAGACGATTGCATAGCCCACATCATGGGTTATGTAATATGTTCTTTTAGTTAGTGTAAGTGAGGAAACACTGTATTTTCTAATATTTAGTTTCTTCTGTTTTGTAGTCTCTAAATGATTCTATCCACCGGATGCACTTTATCATAATATCTAACCCTAACCCAGGAGTCAAAATTACATGAGACATAAAACATATCTTTTTTTTTCTTCATCCCAAAAGTACTGTTGTCATATTTGGGCTGAGGAATCTCTGTCCCATTTGAGGGTTCTTGATAAGGTGCAGAAACATATCTGTCACTTGATTGGTCCCACCCTTTCTTCTTCTCTACACCCCCCCTCTCTCTCACATATGTGATGTTGCTAGTCTCAGTCTCTTCTATAAGTACTATTATTGCATGTGTTCTTCAGAATTGTGTGATCCATTCCCCGCTTCTTTTCTTCTTGCTCATTGTAATCGTTGGTCTAATGGTCTCCATTAATTCGCTGTTTCAAATCCTCGTTGTAATACAGCTCCCTATTCCAGTAGCTTCTTTCCAAGAACTGCAGGCTTGTGGAACTCTCTTCCTGCTGACTGTTTTCCTCCTACTTGGTCTTTTCAAGACTAAGGCCAATAGGCATCCCCTATCTTTGCGATAATCATATTTCGTTCTTGTTAGCTTCTTACATCAAGTGGTCTCATGATTCACCTGGAGCGATTTCCATAAAAAAAAAAGAAAGACATTGCCACTGAGATGTAAGGGGCTATCATGAAAGGGGCCAGATTTATGGGGGAAGGGGAACCTAAGTGGAGAGTCGGGCTTGCAAAATGTTTGTTCACATTACATGCAAATTTCTGCATGTTGCTACGGTCGGGGAAACAGGGAGGGAAATCCAAAGGGCAGCGATCCGAGAAAAGTAGAATGTTTTCCGGCATCTGTGGACCTCTACAGTGAAGGGATATAATTTTACTGCTAGTCGGAGGTATTTTTTTTTTTGAGGGGTTACAAGTTCAGTAAGTTCGTCGGAGCACATTTAATGGAAGTAGAACAAGCATAGGGATGCAACATGCGGTGATGGGACAGGGGATGGAGCTTGGAAGACAGTGCGGGACCTATTTGGTTAGAGACTCTTTTTGCACCCACTCCAAAAGGATCAGAGTTAGGGCAGCAGATCAGATGTGGCAACAACACTTTTTGTATAGACGAATGATGGCTCTATAAAGATATAGGATACCGGCAGGTGTGATAAGTTTTCTAGCCTGGTACAGGGAGACTACCTTCTTTGCAGTAGATTTGGCAGTATCTTCTGTGTATTTATTCCAATTCTATGTTGCTTGAGAATGGTAGGCCGATGAGTTTGAACGTTGGACTCTCGGAAAAGAGTGCTATCGCCTATGGCGATCAGCGGTTGAAAAGGTCTCATATAATTGTTAAAGGAAAGGAACTAACGAAGAAATAAATCTATGAAAATAAATATTTGAAATCATTTATCATTTAGAAATAATAATTATTTTTCACACAAAACAAAAGCTGAATAATATATAGGTAGCGATAAGTGACGAGAATGAAAATTGGATAAAATGCAATATTTTCACTCGCTACTTATACTGTTGTTCTATCTTGTATATCGAGCTTTTGGGATATTGTTCATCATCGCGTTACATTGGGGAAGATGCGATGGGTGTAACACAAATAAAGGAGTGGTTCAACCGATTCAAAAATGGCCGCACATCAGCGGAGAGTGCCCAGCGTTCTGGCAGGCCCCAAACTGCTCGAAGTGCAGCTGTTGTTAAGAGGGTGTGAAAAAAGAGATAATGCGGAATGCAATAGCAGAGATGAACACCATTCCAAAAGAAGACTTCCAGAGGTGTTTCCGGCAGTGGATGAATCGGTGGGCTAAGTGTGTGCAAGTACAAGTGGCTTACATTGAAGGGGATTAGGGTCCCAACCCCGTCACGTATTGAAATATTTTTTCTGGCCTAAAGTCGGATATCTTTAGAACAGGCCTCGTATATATATATATAGATATACATATGTGTTTTTACAAAAAATATAATTTTTTTAAAAAACGTATAGTCCTTATAATATCTGAAATGATTCCAATTGTAAGCTCAATAAAGTTGTATTACAAGATTCAGAGCATGTATATCTTATTTTTGTATTCCACTGACCATGGGAAATCAATCCAGAACAATGATTTTCATTAGTTTTTACAATCTTTTTATTTCCGTATTTCGATGAAGGTTTATTTTTCTTCTCTCATCTTACATTCAAAAGTTGTTGTTTTTTTCAAATTTAATATTAATTTCTTACACGGGTTTCATGGCAAAATTCGGACAAGTGTATTTCTTTAGTCCAACCGTGTCAATCATCAGAGTGTGGCAGTTTATATTGTGGAATAGTGAAAGAACATGAAAAACACAGGGGATAAAAAATATGGTGAAGTTCCAGCTTGAGTCCTGATAAAAGTTTGGCAAGTTGAAGTATTAAAAGGCATATATAGAAAAGAGAGAGAGAGAGAGAGAGAGAGAGAAGGAGGGAGAGAGAGAGATATGCTTACTAAAACTAGAAATACACTAATTAAAGGGAGGTAATTGATCAGTGATAAATGCCAGTGTTTTTTTTTTAACTTACCACGTCTATATTTCGACCTTGATGGGTGAAAAAAAAAAAAATAAAAAAAATAAATAAATAAATAAATAAGTAAACAATAAAATAAAAAGTAAATATAAATAAATACGTAAAACATGTCATGTTAAGTTTTTTTTTTTAAAGAATTGATAAACCAATGTAAAAGGATTTCAAGTAAAACGTGAAACCTTCGTATGTTACTCGAAATACCAGTGACCTGTTGGGTCACAACTACTACTTGTTCCATTTTGATTTCATTTGAAAATTCACAAACTATTAGGACCCATGGCGCAATGGATAAAAGTGCTAAGTGATAATCAGTGATAAGTGACTGTCTGCGTCAGGTTGATGGTTCAATCCTCAGTGCAGGTGATACTAAGAATACAATTACGAATTACTTCAGATTTCTACCTGATCATGACTGACGGGACGAGAACAATCTACCTCCATAGATTAAATAAAGAGTCCAGTTCGAAATTTCTTACAGATTTCAGAGTTTGACAAGATGCACCTGAAGAATGTTGGGTGTTACATCGGCCAAAACGTTGTGAGAATAACATCCAAGATGAGAACAGTAGTCCGAATAATCCAAATAATATAAAATTATCAATCGTCATCTAAAAAATTCCAGAATAGAAATATGATTTATCTGTTTAGAAATTATTTTTGCAGGACTAAAAATAATGTTTCTTTAATTATAATACAACTTCGGATTAATAAAAATAATAATAATAAAATAATCATAATATAACTTCGGATTAATAAAAATAATAATAATAAAATAATAAAAATAATAATAATACAACTTCGGATTAATAAAAATAATAATAATAAAATAAAAATAATAATAAAATAATTATAATACAACTTCGGATTAATAAAAACATAACCAATCACCATCTTTGCTGATTGGACGATCTCATTTTTTGTAAACGGGTGTGAAAGTTGATAACATACATATAAACATTAAGTGACTTAGAGAAAGTGTAGTATCTGTTCCGATGGATACTGCACCCTATAGACCGGTGTCGTCTTGTCCTTCGGGGCTTGATTCCGCCGGTCTGTGGGTCTGTCCTGTGCAGTTCTAGGAGGTCCACCCTCCCAGGCTTTGCCTCCCCTCTTTGGGGAGGAGTAAGTTTATTGCTTACTGCCTGAGGCGCCCCTACCGGGGAATGCCGACGGGGCTGCCCAGGCAATTTTTCAATGGCCAGAGCACTCACTTTCTCGGGCGCTGGCTTTTCAAATCCCACTTTCCGACCTTGTGTTACATACTCCTATTGTGGGTAGGCGTTAAATAAACGTCATTCAGAGTTAGTAATTCAACCCAATGTCAGCCTGTTCTAGTGAAAATTGAAAATGCGCATAAAAAAAGTCCGACTCTCGAATTGTATTAACAATTCTCCAAAACGCATGAATCTCGTCAACGGAATAAGCTGATACAATCTTTCTCTCGATGTGGTTCCAATATGTCATGTAAACTTTACGTTTTTGCCGGGGAGAAAAGTTCCTACTCTTTCTAACTCAACGAGAATCCAGCCGTGCAAAACAATGCTCATTTGCATAAGTGAACTCTCGTCATCGCACAAAAATAACAAGATTCTACCTTGTAGGCGGAACGTTCTGGGTTCAATCCCCGATGGACGACACACGCCGCGACTCTCACTCCTTTTCCTCGTGGACCCTCATGATGACTGCTACACAGCCAGGAAGGCGAAAATCCAAGATGTATATACACCGTCCACAAGTGAGAGTACAAATCAAGCCACTACGAGGCATGATGAAAAGAAACGTTGGTGTTTCGTGACAAGTGCACGTCACGAAAAAACAAACAAAAAACGTCTTATTATTTTTTTCGAATAGACCAATTTTCGGAGTGACTATTTATTTGCTTTCCCCACAAGGGCAAAGTTAGATACAAGGTCGTTTTTGTTGTGGGGGATATCCAGTTTCTCAAAAAGGTTCACTCTGGATGGGACAAAATTCAAAATTGCCCCAGTCAAGAAAGATCTCTCTGCCTCCGACAGAACAGATAGTGAATACTTTGAAAACAATTAGTTTTTGTGTAGTTTTTTTTTTTTTTAACTTAAAATTTAACATTTAAAAAAAAGTGTCTATTTGCTAACGAGTCACCACTTATCAAGGCTAAAAACTAATCGAGGATAATCGTTAATGAAATGGATGGATTGTCAGTTGAATGCAAATTAGTTATTTGATCCACCTACATTGACCATTCATTCCAAACTAACTCCGAATAAGTAAAGGGAGATAACTCATTGAATTTAAATCACATTAATAAACTGGTATTGTCCTGACCTTTGGGTCTGGATTTACGCCTGTCTATTGGGGGTTGTCTGGTCCTGTGCAGTTTTAGGAGGTCCACCCTCCCAGGCTTCGCCTCCCCTCTTTGGGGAGGAGTAAGTTTATTGCTTACTGTCTGAGGCGCCCCTATCGGGGAATGCCGACGGGCCTGCCCAGGCAATTTTTAAATGGCCAGAGTTCTCACTTTCTCGAGCGCTGGCTTTTCAAACCCCACTTTCCCGACCCGATCTTGGGTCACATCTTACTTGTGGGAGTAAGATAAAACTGGCCTTGTGCCTAACTCCTGGGGAGGAGTAAATAAAACCCACTCTCAGCCTTTTGACTAAGATCAAAGCATAGTATCTGTTCCGATGGATGCTACACCCCATAGACCGGTACCGTCTTGGCCTTCGGGCTTTGATTCCGCCGGTCTTAGGGTTTGTCCTGTGCAGTTCTAGAAGGATCACCCTCCCAGGCTTTGCCTTCTCACCTTTTGAGAAGGGGTTAGTTTATTGCTAATCACCGGAGGTGCCCCTACCGGGGAATGCTGACAGGGCTGCCCAGGCATTTTTATAGGCAAGAGTGCTCTTCCTCTAGGGCACTGGCCTTTCAATCCCACTTTCCCGACCTTGTGTCACATTTTATTGCTTTATGGACGGAGATAAAAAATAAATAAATCTAAAAATTAAAAAATGGCAATCCCATTTTTATCGATCACGTAATTGTCCTCATCTTGGTTGTTGTTAAGTTCACAACGTTTTGGTTGTTATACTCTACGGCCTTCTCCAGGCGCCTTTCCCGCGGAATGTATTTACCTAAATACATTCTCCAGGCGCCTTTCAATGTAGTCATTAACTTTCAAAGAAATTTAGAATTGAATCTTGTATTTAATTCACCGGACAGACTGCTCTCCTACTGGCGAAAGAAAATAAGAAACTTTTTTCCTTTCTTTTGTTTTATTCATGAATCATCACTTATCAAGACCAAAAGCTACTCGAGGATAATAATTCATGAATCATCACTTATCAAGACCAAAAGCTACTCGAGGATAATAATTCATGAATCATCACTTATCAAGACCAAAAGCTACTCGAGGATAATAATTCATGAATCATCACTCTAATAAGGGTTAATGAGATTACATGATTGTCAGTTGAAAGATGAAGAATATTATGAGAGGATTGCGGATGATTAATGGAATTAACTAAATTTGATTATTTATGGGGAGGGTTTATGACAGGAATCTGTTGACATTGGATTTGAAGACGACCATGTTGCAATCGGCAGGGAAACAGTCCTGAGGTAATGTGTTCCACAAAAGGGAAAGCCCCCGTGAAAAAGCTCTGTTTGTGGAAATTCTGCCTGACGCTAGGCACACGGAGGAAGAAAGAAATTAAAAAAAAAAATTTTTTTTATTGTGGTAGCAAAAAAAAATTCTTTGCGTGAATGTCTTACAAGGAGGAACCAATCGAAAAACCCTCGGAACCGTCCAGATGCCCCAGGATATTTTCACTATATAAAGCAAAAAGATCTGGAAACAATACACAGCCTTGTATTACTCCACGTTGTATTCCTGTTTTTGGACTCGTTTCATCATCGATACGAACAGCTGCTTGCTGGTCCCAGCACAAGTTGCGTATTAATTGAATGTCTTTTCTAGCAATATCAAGCTCTTCTAGCATTTGTAATAAAGGTTCGGGTCAGACTTTGTCGAAGGATTTGCTTTCGTCCAGAAAGCACACATATAGATCTGGTTGATGTTTTATATAATTCATTATTTGTTCCTCATTCATTTGTATATGTGGCCTACTTACGACTAGCATATGTGCTGATTCTTCGATATTGTTCTTCTAGCATGGTTACCCGGGTTGCATGGACAACAAAATAGGAGAGTTTAAAAATTTGTCTGACATCTATCCTATCTATCTCCTTCATCTTCTCTATCTATCAATCTATCTCCTTCATCTTCTCTATCTATCAATCTATCTCTTTCATCTTCTCTATCTATCAATCTATCTCTTTCATCTTCTCTATCTATCAATCTATCTCTTTCATCTTCTCTATCTATCAATCTATCTCTTTCATCTTCTCTATCTATCAATCTATCTCTTTCATCTTCTCTATCTATCAATCTATCTCTTTCATCTTCTCTATCTATCAATCTATCTCTTTCATCTTCTCTATCTATCTCTTTCATCTTCTCTATCTATCTATCTCTTTCATCTTCTCTATCTATCTATCTCTTTCATCTTCTCTATCTATCTATCTCTTTCATCTTCTCTATCTATCTATCTCCTTCATCTTCTCTATCTATCTATATGATAAATGAAAGGATAGAATAATCTGACGGTATAAATTAAAAAGGAACAGTGGAAGACAAAAGTAAACATACAATAATAATCAACTCAACCATACACCTTCTCTTTTCCTTATCACTTCAGTATCACCTCAGTCAGGTTTTGGTGAAAAATTTACTGTAATATTCATTCATTTGGCCTCACAAAGGAACCAAATTAGTAACTGCAAAATTAGAAAAACAATATGCATTTCTTTTTTCATTCGAGAAATCAAGGGAAATAACTCTATAAATGATTTTAAAGTTATTTCCCTGTAACAAATTAAAATGAAAAAGGTCAGCTTAATAAATATTGTACAATGCAACAACTACCCGGTGAGCGTGACATCGGCTCCAACAAAAATAAATAGATGGGTGGAGGATAATAGACAGAAAATTGCCACAGTTTTATCTACACAATGTCAGAGGCTCATTGGAAAAGATAGCAAATATCTGCGGCTCGTAGAACGTCAGACCAGTATTTCAAGTAGTTCAAAAATGTTTCACCCCAGAGGAGAGCGATTAAATGAAGATAAAATAATAAACAAATAGCAATACTGGAAAAATCAGCGAATATGCTAGGCTACAGTGACCTCTTAAGTAGACAAAATATAGAGATGAACACAATATGGAAACTAAATCAAGAAAGAAAGGGCAGACAATCCCAGAATTCAAAATAATAAAAGGAAAAACAATTAAATAATCTATTATTATATTAAATGTCAGTTAATCAACGTTTGTTTCCATAAGGCTTTTTTCCTATATATTTTAATAGCACAAAATACATGCTAAAATATAACTTAGTTCTGGGATTGACTTATATTTGAAAAATATTGTTTTAACTCTTAATTAGACACTGTAATTTGTAATTAACTGAACAAGTCATCTATCTCTTTCTTAGCTATCTATGTATTTCTCTCATCCTCTTTCTATGTTGATTCAACCATTCTCTAATATTTCTTAATGTTTTTGTGAACATTTAAAGAAAAAGAGTGACTCTTTTTTTTAGCGTTGTCATCTAATTTAAATACGTGCGCCTGTATAAACTACAAGCACATATATAAATCAGAAGGCAAAATAAGTCTCTTCTATATAAGAACAAGAACATAAGACTGCATACCTCTGCCTGACAACATAAGGATGGGCCAAAGACTCATCTGGGCTTTACTTTTCCATATCGTACAAAGTATTCCCAAACTTATGCCACGGAAACAAATTGGCTACTCTGGTGCCCCCTCGACGTAAATGCACTAGACTAACTCGACAATCAACTAAATCTCATTCATTCACTGTGGAGGTCCCCAGATGCCGGAGAGCCTTCTACTCAAATAGCTTCTTTCCTCGTGCTGCTGGGCTTTGGAACTCCCTCCCTGCCCCCTGTTTCCCCGACAGTACTGACATGCAGAAATTTGAAACTAATGTAAACAGACATCTCACTGCACAGATCCCAATTTAGGTTGACCCCCCCCCTCAACCATCTCCCTTTTTTTTCTTCTCAGTAGCCCCTTACGTCTACAGTGGCGGCCTGCCTTGTTTGGGGGTGAACTATGTTAAAAAAAACAAAAACATTGATAAGTCAAAAACTATTTATCTGATCAGGCTGAGATTTTGCAGGGTGGTTACTGTTATCAAAGAGCATAAAATCCATGACTTAAATTTGGAAAAATTGGAAGTTGAAATTCCAAACTTTTCAATATCATAAGATGCGGGACATCATTAGTTGTAATATGGGCCAAGTAGTGAGTCTCTACAGTTGAATAGAAACAAAGTTATCGTGGGCCAAAATAAGGGTCCTATCTTTAAATTTGAATAACTTGAATTTGAATAACTTCCACAAAATAAAAGTTAAACTCACCAAACTTTATGTGTGTGTAGACTGACCCTTCCGAGATTTTTTGAAATAAACAAAACAAATTTTAGCCGAAAAACACTTCTTAAAACTTACAAAAACTAAAGTATTGTTTTTTACACTGTTTTGAGTTTTTTAAGCAAAAATAATGTTTTCTAAATGAGGGTACGTTCCTTAGGGCTAATACGGCTCATGCTTCGGAAGGGGTCCTTTACTTATTCTAAAAAAAAAAAATAAATAAATAAAAAAAAAAAAAATCAATAAATAAAAAAGTTATGAATTTTTAAAAATAGGACCCTTATTTTTGCCCACCCTATATGTGTGACCTCCACCTTTACCGTGACCCAAAATTTAATTAGTTTTAAATTAAACCATGAGCAAGTTTCGTGATGATTAATTGTACACAAACAAACAAACAAACAAACAAACAGTGACAAACCAAGAAATAAACTCAACTGAAAACACAACCTCCTTGGCAGAGGTAATAATAGATGAGGATTGTGATAATAATAATAATGAAGAGGTAAAGAGACTTATGATTTATAGTTATGCAAGAAGAATGTTTTCATTGTTTTTTTTTTACTTCGCTAAGTTCTCAAAAATCAAGGGGCCCCTTTCTGGGGCGACCACTTGATCTCTATTTGAGATACATAGATGTCTGAATGCTCAATCAAGATTCTCCTCAATCTCTCAAACGTTGAGTCAGCAAAGAAGTGAAGAACATTAATATTCCTCTCACCAACTGATCAGTTACCTATGTTATAGTAGAACTTTCTTGTCCTACCGGATTTCAGGACAAGAATTCATCTGGTCTGGTGGAGTATACAGCTAAGTGCTATTACTTAAGGTAACATCACTAGGGGAAGGTGCACCATTCCTCGTATAGGCGTGTAGCGAAACCGAGGAGATCTTATTTGAGCTTCGAATAATATGTCATTTTGAATATTTGGTCAGGGTGTACTTGTAGGGTGATATATCCTCATGTCAGGTTGTCCTGACAAACCCTTGTACAGAGAGAGAGAGAGCGAAGACACTCGAGGATGGTAACAGAAACGTAACAGTTCATGAATTTTCAAATGGAATCTAAGTAGAATAAAGAGTCGTAATGGATGTGACCCAATGGGTCATGTGTACATCTAATTAAAATATAAACATAGAATATGCAATATGAGAAGAAGAAAAAACAAATAAAACATGTCAGACAGAAGCCCCCCCCCCCACCCCCTCTCCATCAATTACCTACTGGACACATAGCCAAGGGGATCGATGTCATAACTTTGGGATTATCTTCTATACGTGTATATAGGTGTGGAAACACTTCATTTCAGAGTTATAGGATATTGAAAGAAATAGTGATCACCATTTTTATTGTAAACATCTAACATGTACATTGTGTATGGCAGTGCACTGTTATTCCTACATATAGGATAGACAAACATTGTCACAGGTAAGATAAGTCTGGGCCTGGTGTTGCCACATACACGAACAACACCATGAAAAATGACACTGGGAAACGAACGAGGCAAAGAATCGCAACCTCTAGAAATAAATTGATCAGAAAGGACAAGAAAGGCGGCTTTCACCCAAACTAAGCCTTTATTTACGATACAAAACAGCATTTGTAAAAAAGTTATTGTGTGTCTAGGGGGGGGGGGAAGGAACGGCTTTTTAAAAAAAAATTACAATTTAACAAAAGAATTAAATGGCTGACTCGTGTACAAATGAACCAAAATGCATTCTGGTGGAATTTTATTTCGTAATGAAATAAATGTGTGTGCATATACCCCCCCCCTCCCCCATACTCAGTGCTTGGTTGTGGTGTATGTGTGTGTGTTTGAGAGGTGTGTGTGTGTGTGGGGGGGGGGTGTAGGTTTAGGGTTAGAACGTAGAATCAGATCCACAACTTCCAGAAGTAAATTGACCTGAAAAGACCGGGGATAATCTTTCCAACAAAAACGCTAATTTTCTATCCAATATATATATATATATATATATATATATATATATATATATATAAATAAAAAGCGTCAAGGTGTAATTATAAAATTAAAACAATCATTGAATTAGAAAAGAATGAGAATGAATAGTGAATTAATGAGATGTCCTTTTGCAAAGCAACACGCTAATAAGTTAAGCTTAGTACGTTGATCGTATCCACATGATGAATATATTAGAAAGTTATTATCATTGTATTTTGAATATGAATTTGGCATTTTAATCTCACTGTCAGCGTGATAAATTGTCAAACTTTATAAATAGACACTTTATGTAAAGCATCATTCTTCACTGCGACATGAACTTTTAATAAACTTTTTAACGTCATGTTCACAAAATTTCATTAGTGTGGATAATAGTGTGTTGGGTTAGGGTTAGATTAGGATTAGGGTTAGGGTTGGGGTTAGATTAGGATTAGGGTTGGGGTTAGATTAGGATTAGGGTTAGGGTTGGGGTTAGATTAGGATTAGGGTTGGGGTTAGATTAGGATTAGGGTTAGATTAGGGTTAGGGTTAGGGTTGGGGTTAGATTAGGATTAGGGTTAGGGTTGGGGTTAGATTAGGATTAGGGTTGGGGTTAGATTAGGATTAGGGTTAGATTAGGGTTAGGGTTAGGGTTGGGGTTAGATTAGGATTAGGGTTAGGGTTGGGGTTAGATTAGGATTAGGGTTAGGGTTGGGGTTAGATTAGGATTAGGGTTGGGGTTAGATTAGGATTAGGGTTAGGGTTGGGGTTAGATTAGGATTAGGGTTGGGGTTAGATTAGGATTAGGGTTAGGGTTAGATTAGGGTTAGGGTTAGGGTTGGGGTTAGATTAGGATTAGGGTTAGGGTTGGGGTTAGATTAGGATTAGGGTTGGGGTTAGATTAGGATTAGGGTTAGGGTTAGATTAGGGTTAGGGTTGGGGTTAGATTAGGATTAGGGTTAGGGTTGGGGTTAGATTAGGATTAGGGTTGGGGTTAGATTAGGATTAGGGTTAGGGTTGGGGTTAGATTAGGATTAGGGTTAGGGTTGGGGTTAGATTAGGGTTAGGGTTGGGGTTAGGGTTAGATTAGGGTTAGATTAGGATTAGGATTAGGGTTAGGGTTAGATTAGGATTAGGGTTGGGGTTAGATTAGGATTAGAGTTAGGGTTAGGGTTAGATTAGGATTAGGGTTAGGGTTAGATTAGGATTAGGGTTAGGGTTAGATTAGGGTTAGGGTTAGGGTTAGATTAGGGTTAGGGTTGGGGTTAGATTAGGATTAGGGTTAGGGTTGGGGTTAGATTAGGATTAGGGTTGGGGTTAGATTAGGATTAGGGTTGGGGTTAGGGTTGGGGTTAAATTAGGGTTAGATTAGGGTTAGGGTTAGATTAGGGTTAGGGTTGGGGTTAGATTAGGATTAGGGTTAGGGTTGGGGTTAGATTAGGATTAGGGTTGGGGTTAGATTAGGATTAGGGTTGGGGTTAGATTAGGGTTAGGGTTGGGGTTAGGGTTAGATTAGGATTAGGGTTAGATTAGGATTAGGGTTAGGGTTAGATTAGGATTAGGGTTAGGGTTAGATTAGGATTAGAGTTAGGGTTAGGGTTAGGGTTAGATTAGGATTAGATTAGGATTAGGGTTAGGGTTAGATTAGGATTAGGGTTAGATTAGGATTAGGGGGGTAGGGTTGTGGATTCAAAATTTTCAAACAATATTTTTTGGAGATCTTTGTTACGTCAAACGTCATCGCGACAACCGTAGACCTCGCACTGGTCACTAAGTTATTAATTGAAGCAAATTATTATACAACTATAACAGCTTTTTTATTATTTGGATTATTCGGACTACGTTCTCATCTTGAGTGTTATTCTCACAACGTTTCGGCCGATGTAACCTCCGACCTTCTTCAGGTGCATCTTGTCGAACTCGGGAATCTTTTAAGTACTTTCGGTCGAAACGTTGTGAGAATAACACTCAAGATGAGAACAGTAGTCCGAACGATTGAAATAATACAAATTATCAATCCACAACTAAAAAATTCAGAAACACAACGACTTTTTGTTATGGAAATGTTTTAGTTTCTATTTATCCAATTAATGGATGTAAATATCTTCCGGAACTGGTTTCAATGAACTGGTTTATACCCGTCCCTTGATTGGTGTTGGTACAGTACCCACTTGTGTCAATTTCCATCTTTACCTTACTTCTATCGTTTAAAGGCCAGTACGAAGGAATATATTTACGGAACTTTGTGGAAAAAAGCATGCTACTTAGTATTTTGTTTGAGAGAGTAAGTAACTAGGATTAATGTATTTACGAATTGTTTTTTTTTTATTGGCAAACAACATTAGAAATTGTGATTTTAAGCAAAAATTATTTGCTTTGAACTAACGCCGAATACCATTTATGCCTTTTGTGAAATATATAAATAAAAAAAATTTTTTTTTTTTAAATGGAAAAAAAAGGTTGCTTAGTTTAAGAAACAAAATTGTCATGTTTATTGTCATCTTTTTCAATTGATAAAACATGTATCCAGTTAAAAAAAAAAAATCTTTTAGACTTACACGAGATTCGGGTATTGACACCGTAAAACGTACTACCTTGGTAATGTGCTATTTATTATGTGCCTATTCCTTTTTTGTCAAAGAAAGATTGTTGCTGTTAAACTTGCTCTTTTAAAAGTTTTAATTAAAAAACTAATACTTAAAGTTAATAATAACGTCTTTTTTAATTTTTAAAATTTTTTTTTATGTTATCGCATATATGCTAAATACACGCGGACTTTTTTTTTTTTTTTAATTTTTTTAATTTAAAAATTTTTTTTTTTTATGTTATCGCATATATGCTAAATACACGCGGACTTTTTAAAAAAAAATTTTTAAATTAAAATTTTTTTTTTTTTATGTTATCTGCATATATGCTAAATACACGCAGACTTTTTTTTAAAAAATTTTTTTAATTTAAAAATTTTTTTTTTATGTTATGCTAAATACACGCGGACCTTTTTTTTTTTTAATTTTTAAAATTTTTTTAATCCTTATGTTATCGCATATATGCTAAATACACGCGGACTTTTTTTTTTAAATTTTGAGAAAAATGTCTTTTATAAAATATAGCTATATTCACGGCAGACAAACATTATTAATAAACTGACCATGAACCGAAAAGAAAAGATAACTCAGACACAGATGAAAGGAACATAATAATAATACAGTGTAATTTACACGGGTCCAGGTAGTAAATTATTATTTTATCTACTGTGCATGTTATTTTTTTAAAGAAATTATTAATATTATTAGAATAACACCCATAGAAAATGATGGGTTATTATGGACTGACACTTCTCTCTAGGATCAGGGTATCTATGTACTTTGCCTCAGATCAAAATATAGCATCCAGTTCCTTTGATTCGGATCAAAATGTATCTGTTCACTCAATAAGTGTTACATGTCATATATATATATATATATATATATATATATATGTATGTATGTATGTATGTATATGTGTGTGTGTGTCAAGTTGTATATGAAAAGAAATCAAATAAAGTGCTCGATCATATAAGAGAGCTAATATAATTTATTTAGATACTGTATATTACATATTTCAGCAATGTACTGCGGTTTCATCCAAAAGCACAGATTTAGACATCTTTTGTAAATCTCCGTGCCCAGTGGAATCATCGGCAAGCTGAAACGATTGTAGTCACGCCCGATTGTTGACGCCATTCCCTATCGGACGTGACTACAATCGTTTCAGCTTGTCGATGATTCCACTGGGCACGGAGATTTACTAAAGATGTCTAAATCTGCCCTTTTGGATGAAACCGCGGTACATTGCTGAAATATGTAATATACAGTATCTAAATAAATTATATATATATATATATATGGAAATTGAAAAAGGGAAACAAAAAAATATTATTTATGTATTTTCCCCAGAAATAACGTATGGGAAAAATATTATCAAAAGGGGTTAATTGCAGATAATGAAAATATTTTTTTAGGAATTATCTCCCCTTTAAACAGATTAGTTTTTTTTTTTATAGTTGTTTCCTTAAATTATTTCTTAGTCTTTGTTAAACTCAGGGCAACATCAATACCCATGAATTCAAGTCGATATTTTGCGTATGTAGATGAGTAAAAAAAAAAAATTTAAAAAAATAATTAAAAAAATAAATAAATAAAAAAAATAACAAAAATATTTTAAAAGAGAAGACAATTCCAAAAATGTTACTGAGATAATTTTACTCTTCTCGACTTATAAATAGCGTACTGTAAATAGTTATCAAAAAAAAAAAATTTTTTTAAAATAAAAAAAATAAATAAATAAAAAAAATAACAAAAATATTTTAAAAGAGAAGACAATTCCAAAAATGTTACTGAGATAATTTTACTCTTCTCGACTTATAAATAGCGTACTGTAAATAGTTATCAAAAAAAAAAAAAAAATAATAAAAAAATAAATAAATAAAAATAAATAAAAAGAATAAAAAAATATTTTAAAAGAGAAGACAATTCCAAAAATGTTACTGAGATAATTTTACTCTTCTCGACTTATAAATAGCGTACTGTAAATAGTTATCAAAAAAAAAAAAAAAAAAAAAAAAAAAAAAAAAATAAATAAATAAAAATAAATAAAAATAATAAAAAAATATTTTAAAAGAGAAGACAATTCCAAAAATGTTACTGAGATAATTTTACTCTTCTCGACTTATAAATAGCATACTGTAAATAGTTATTTAAAAAAGAAAAAAAAAAAAAGAAAAGAAGGAATTTTTACAATAAAATGATTGGAGAACAATATACAGCAAGTTTGACTGTTTCTCCCCTTTCAACGTTTCCTGGATTAACTGATAAAAAAACAATGGCTGAAGAGCGATTAATCGGTTTTAAGTGTAAGGTTTCTTTCACCAGGCTCCCGGTGTTCGCGAAACCATCGGTACCATGTGATCTAAACTTCAGTAAAATTCAGAAATAAATATTAGGCTCTTATGAAATAATTGAGCACTATTAGATTTCTTTCCATCCAATATAATTTTTTTTAGCCTGATGATTTCCTTCAGGAATGAAACATGAACGTTTCTGTGTAGCTTACTTGCCATGAATATATTTTAATACTACTATATTTTCTTTTGTATGTGCTTAAGCATTTCTTCTATTTTGTGTGTCATTCAAAAATGGAAATCGCATTTTTTTTATAGCGTCGTTGAACTTAAGGAACAAATCCGAGCTACCATTGCTCAAGTGCTGTTGTAGATGTGTGCCAAAGTATGCCGCTCAGTCCCTGAAAGATTAGCAAAATGCATTGAGCTCCATGGAAAGTACACGGAGCTTTAATAAATGTTTTAATAAACATCATGTTTTATGTTGAAAAAATAAAAAAACGTGTTTTATCCTTTAGTTAGTTTTTATATTGCAGTTGTATGTTTCTTCCATGTTTTCATTTATTATGTTAACATAAAATTGTAGTTACTTATGGCAAGTCAGAAGTAACCGGACAGTCAAAACATTTATTATTTCAACTAAGTTTGACTGTCCGGTTACTCTGGACTTATCATGCATACATTAGGTATGTAGATGTGTGTAAAAGAGAGAAATAGGTTAGACCACCTACAAAAATTGGTAGGACAACTAGCCGAGGAGAAGGAAAACTCTGAAATGGCACTTGCGACCAGGTAAGTCTCTAACATGTGGCATACTGTGTGCACCTGAACTATAATCACTTGACTAAGAGAGAGAGAGAGAGAGAGAGAAAGAAAGAGAGAGAGAGAGAGAAAGAGAGAGAAAGAAGAGAGAAAGAAGAGAGAAAGAAGAGAGAGAGAGAGAGATGAAGAGAGAGAGAGAGAGATGAAGAGAGAGAGAGAGAGAGAGATGAAGAGAGAGATGAAGAGAGAGAGAGAGATGAAGAGAGAGAGAGAGATGAAGAGAGAGAGAGAGAGATGAAGAGAGAGAGAGAGAGATGAAGAGAGAGAGAGAGAGAGAGAGATGAAGAGAGAGAGATAGAGATGGAGAGAGATGAAGAGAGAGAGATAGAGATGGAGAGAGATGAAGAGAGAGATGAAGAGAGAGAGAGATGAAGAGAGAGAGAGAGAGATGGAGAGAGAGAGAGAGGGAGAGAGAGAGAGAGGGAGAGAGAGAGAGGGAGAGAGAGAGAGGGAGAGAGAGAGAGGGAGAGAGAGAGAGAGGGAGAGAGAGGGAGAGAGAGAGGGAGAGAGAGAGAGAGAGAGAGAGAGAGAGAGAGAGAGAGGGAGAGAGGGAGAGAGGGAGAGAGAGAGAGAGAGAGAGAGAGAGAGAGAGAGAGAGAGAGAGAGAGAGAGAGGGAGGGAGGGTTCTGTTCACCATAATGTATGGTTCATCTGGAAGTTGTCTGGTTTGTGCTAAGAATTACAGAATTGGTAAGATTTTTAAAACTTTCTTCTGCCATTCACATTGAAATGTGTCGACATAAAATCAACAGTTTGTTGCCTTGCAAATAAATAATAATGAATGAATAAATAAATTGTAATGAATAAATAATAAATAAATTGCAAAAAATAAATAATAATGAATGAATAAATAAATTGTGAAAAGTAAATAAATAATAATGATGAATGAATAAATAAATTGTAATGAATAAATAATAAATAAATTGTAAAAAATAAATAATAATGAATGAATAAATAAATTGTGAAAAGTAAATAATAAATAATAAATAAATAATGAATGAATGAATAAGTAAATCATAAAAATAAATAAATAATAATGAATAAATTGTAAAAAATAAATAAATACTAATGAATGAATAAATAAATTGACACAAATAAATAATTAAATAAATGAATAAATAAATTGTAAAAAAAAAAAAAATTGCAAACAAACAAATAAACAATAATATTAATAATTAAAAATTTGCCCGAAATAAATAAATAAATTGCAACGAATAAACAAACAATAATAAATAATTAAAGAAATTGCCAAAAATAAATTGCAACAAACAAATAAATATAAATAAATTGCAACGAGTAAATAAATGTTGTCATTATTTATTGTTTCCTTTTTATGTTTCATGCCTCATGCAAACTTCTGACAAGAGCAAATTTTAATTTTTTTAAATTTTAATTTTTTTAAATTTTAATTTTTAATTTTATTTATTTTCCAGTTGTCTTAGGTGATATATTTGTAAGGGGAGAGTACTCAATATGGCTGAGAGAGCTTATGAAGATTTACGCTTGAAGTGCGTCGACGTCGACATAGAATCAACAACATTTGGCGACCAAGTTTGCAAATGACTTGCACATGGTGGCCTTTTAGTTTAAGTAACCCACAAAGCAAGAAACTGGCAATCACCAGGTCCTGTTAATTCTATGTCTACACGCTTCAAGTGTGTATAGATACATACATACATACATACATACGCACACAAAAAGGAAAAATATACAGCAGTATGATAAAAATAATGGTTGAGAAATTCTATGTGAAGTAATCTTTATTTAGTTAACACGATGTTTCGGCATAATTTATATCTTCTTCAGATCTGTAAAAGTAAAGAGGAAAAAAACGTTTTTACAAATGAATAGAAAGTTACCGAAGGTTAAAAAAGAAAAGGAAAAGAAATTGATTTTTATTGTGAAAGGTCACAAGAAATCAATCTCTCCCTTTTTCTTTTCTTCTTTAAATCCCAGAAACTTCCTATTCATTTGTAATGTCGTCTGCTCTTGACTTCTACATATCTGAAGACGGTATAAATTGTACCGAAACATAAGATGAACTGAATAGAGCCTATTTCACTCGAGATTTTCCAGTCATTATTTTTATACACACACACACACACAAAATGTTAAGAAAAAGAGGAAAAATGGTTTGATATTTTATAGAAATTAAATGCGTTCACAATATTCATGTTTTTTTTTGAAAAATAATTGTTTGGTTTGTCTGTTTTTGGCATATCAACCATTTTTATTATTTGAGGCTAAAACATGATATCTATTGTAGATAATTGAACACAATGTGCTATTTTAACCAGTGTTTGCGGAAATTCCAAATTCATACTTTTATTAACAGTAGAACATGAATAACCACACAAGATTCAATGGAATTTTAATGCTGTAACCATTATACTACTTCCACGTCATTATATATATATATATATATATATTATACATGTGTCGTTGAAGACCACAGAGTTTTCTTTCTTTGCTATCTTTCTGGTTAATTTCTCGACGCGGCGAGCGATTCGTCGGTTTTCCGCTGTCAATTGGTGGATTATGGCGCCTAACGTATCTTGGGCCATTTCTTTAGCGCTTTCGGTCATGTGACCATCTACAGGAGGCTCTGTCTTATTATTAGTGAAGAGCCGTATTTATAGTTTTATTATTAGTTATATATTTATTAGTGTATATATATATATTTATTTATCTATTTATTTATTTTATTCTTCTTCTTATTATTATTATTATGCATGAATTGTTGAAGACTGATAGGGCGTTAGTACCAGTGGTAAATGCTATTTTATTAATTGTGGGTTGTAATTTTTCATGTGTAGGGCTTCGAAGATTTTTAGTCTATTGGTGCAGTTGTTTTTATGTATGATCTTAGTGTTAGTTGTTAAAGCGAAAACGCTCGAGAAATGGCCCAAAATACAACGTTAGGCGTCATAATCCACCAATTGAGACCGGAATACCGACGAATCGCTCGCCGTGTCGAGAAATCAACCAGAAAGATAGCAAAGAAAGAAAACTCTGTGGTCTTCAATGACACATGTATAATAAATGACTTGCTGCCGAAATATACATATATATATATATGTACACAACTGTTTGGTCGGTGCATGATTCATTGACTGTCAACATCCAAACACTCCAATTGATGCGGCCGCTGCTACAGCTATATGAAATGAGAGAGAAATAAACCTATTTATCGTTAAGAACAAAAGTTCCTTAAGAGATTTCTTTTTAAAAGGGAAATATAAATTATATACACACACAACTGTGTGTGATACATTTAGTACATGAAATTTCAATGCGAGTGTTGCATGTTTTTGCATTGATGTTTTTTCATTGATGTTTTTTCATCTTTCTTCCTTTGGATGAGGATGCTTATTTTAATTATTAAATAAAGGTCTCTGATGAGCAGTCCGTAAAAAACTAAAGACTATATTTTTGTTTACGGATTATAATCCACAGACACATGTTTTGCAGTTACAGCGGCTGATCAGCCATTTTTTTCGTACTAACTGAACAGGTAAACACCAAGTTTGTTTTGAACAAAAAAACGCTTTAAAATAAGTTAAAACACAAATTAAACTTATCCAGGTTAGTAGAAGAGTAACTTATCTTGCTTTTTGTAACATTTATTTGTTGCCTATTTGTTTTTTGCCCCTTTCTCGTTCTGTTAGCTGTCGTTATAAATGCCCACTTTTTCGACACCGGACTTTTTAGCAATCGGACATTTGCTTGCATTCGGGCAGAATTTTGCCCTGTGTTTCTTCCCCCTACAACTTTTATTTTATTTTTTCAAATTTTAAATCTTGGCCTTTGCCAACTTATCTATCCCAGCGACTTCCTCTGATGATAAGATTTTGATCTTTGAAAAGCCTGGCTTAAGGAAAATTTAACTTGAATAAATTGCCTTTTTTGCGGAATATACCTTGCTCTGAGCAATTGAATTGAATTATGATTTGACTTTTGCTTCTCTAATTCCTTTCCATTCTTCTTCATTATATATATATATATATATATATATATATGGTTTTCAAAAGAACAGACGGAATCATAATAAATCGGGGGACATCATTACATGTAAGAAAAGACAGAAAGGAAAAACCAACCCCAAAAACTTTGTTTTACTATATTTATAGTCAAAAAACCATTCAACTAAAACCTAAAAGTTGTAGAACGGAAAAGAAAAAAAAAAAAAAAACGTTTTACTAAAAACTAGTTTTTAGTCAAACATTTTTTATTGTTTTTTTTTAAATTTTCTAAAAGTTTTTTTTCCCTTTCTCTCTCCTTACATGTAATGTTGTCCCTCGATTTAGTATGACTATTTGTTCTTTTTAAAACCCTAAGTAAATTTTACACCACCAAAAACCTTATATATTTATATATATATATATATATAAAAAAAAAAAAATGAAACTAAAAGTATACTTTTGATAGATAGAACCTATAGTGAAATGGTTTAAGCTCAATATATGAGATAGAGCAATTATAAAGATAAATGAAGGAAGAGGGATAAACATGTACGAATGACAAATTTATTTCAACTTCGATTGTTCAATGAAAGGTGTACTCGATAAAAATAATAATAAACATGTTTTTACCGAGTACACCTTGCATTGAACAATCGAAGTTGAAATAAATTTGTCATTCGTACATGTTTACCCCTCTTCTCTCATTATATATATATATATATATATATATATATATATATATAAAAGCTCTATTTGATATTGAGCACTTTTTATAAACCCGGTTGAAATTCTTTGGATTACTATTCTGTGGATTGTTTACCTTGCCTGGATTATTATATATATACACATGCTGATTTTTTGTTTTCGTTATTGTTTTTACTGGCAATAGTACATCAGTGTTTACCAGTGTGTTTATTATTTGTCGCTTCCGTGAGCGGGTTGTTAAGAATATGCAGAGGACTGCATTCATTCGCCCTTAATCGGACGTGTCATCAATTTTTGTAATATAGATTTTTTTAAATTAATTTATTTATAAATTAATTTTTACATGCGTTTCTTTTATGCACGCAAAAATTAATTTATAAATTAATTTAAAAAATTTCTATATATATATATATATATAGTGTGTAGATTTCAATTTTGTGTTGAGAATCTGAATAACAGAGCTCAATGTAATTTAAACAGAGCAAAACAGAATTATAAAAAGAAAAAACT
>OY744542.1:65165779-65255779 GCA_963556195.1 Sepiola atlantica
TTCTTGAACACGGACAATTATTTTACAGACAGAGAAGAATTTTTGCTTCAGAATGAAACTTTGTTGGCTAAAAGAATCATATGCTCTTCATAGTAATTCATGACAATATAAACGCCCATACATATATTCAACTTCGTCAACAGGATAACAGAGCCGATATGTCATTTGTTGCAATTTAGCAATATATACTGCCAAGTAAAATGGTGATTTCAGTATTAAAAAATTTAGTAGGAAAAACAGACCACAATTTAGGTAAAACATATTGGGATACGGGACAGAATTTGGACAAATTTCAGAATAGAAACATGTAAAATTACAGGTAAAAAAAAAAAACAATTCAGAGAAAAAGAAAAAGAAAATTAAAAATCTTTTTTTTTTTTGCAAAACCAAAAATATGACAATTATTTAAAAGTAAAATTCTTGAAATACAAAATAAAATTATGATAACTATAAATTTATTTTTCTGTCTGTCTATCTCTCTCTCTCTATATATATATATATAGTAAGTTATGAAAATATATTTATGGCAGTTAAGCTATAGAGGCTTCCGCGTTTCATCCTCGTAGGGAATCATCAGGCTAAAATGCTGAAAATTGATACTTAAAAAATTATATCCCCTCATAACATTTTATGTGGATACATGAAATAATAATGTATATATATATATATATATATATATATATATATATATATACAGGGTGAGCCAAAAGTAGGTGGACAGTAAAAAACATTTTCCTTCTTGATTTACACAGCTTTGAAGTCTGCCTCTTACGCTTCGACAAAAAAATGTTTTTTTACTGTCCACCTACTTTTGGCTCACCCTGTATATATATAAAATTTATATAAACATTAGAACAGCCTACACAAAAATTAACTTGCGTTTCTGTGCTGGCGCACTCTACGGAGCTGGTTAACACAGGTCAAAAAAAAAAGCAGGTTAATCCATGAAGGCTGTTCTAATGTTTATATAAATTTTATTTATAAAGCTCTACTTTGTATTGAGCACTTTCGAAAAAAATATTGGTTTTACGTTCATTTTCTAATTAGCCGTAATTTATAATTAATTGAACAAGTTACGCATCTTTCTCTTTTAGCTATGTATTTCTCTCGCCCGCTTTCACTCTTTACTCGGCATTGTATCTACTTTGCGTCTCACAGAATATTTAAGTAATAAAAATGGGAGTAAAGAAATTCCATGAAAAATGCCAGTATACTGAAATCATATGCCCTTAATAGGATTAAGATGAAAATTCATATACACTAAATGTACAAAAGCAAGGAAATTCCCAAATTTTTACACTTTTATTGTCATTAATTAAGGGTATGACTACATATCAACCAAACCATTTCATTATCACATCACTACAGTATAAATCTCTATGCATGAGTGGATGAAGTGTGTGAGGTGCGCTGAAGAAAACTTCCTACCAGTAAAATACATAGCCCTGTTGTGCTCGCATACCCTTAATGACAATAAAAGTGTAAAAATTTGGGAATTTCCTTGCTTTTGTACATTTAGTGTATATGAATTTTCATCTTAACCCTATTAAGGGCATATGATTTCAGTATACTGGCATTTCTCATGGAATGTCACTACTTTTGTAAAGGCTATGCCTCAATACAATGGTCGTTTTTAAGTTTTTTTTGTAATTTTCTGGAAAACTAAGGTATATGGTAAACTGAAATTAAAATGTCATCAACTAGACTCTAGAACCTCTATCTCTGCCAAAAAATCAGCTGAATCCATCAAATAGTTGATGAGATACAGGGTGGCACATATGTACGTACACACAGATAACACAAAATCATGCCTGACCTTTCTGGATCTCTGGGTTGCCTTGACTAATGATGCTGAAATTCTACACACTTATAGAACCTATCAAATAAAAATTTTGTGCAAAGGTTTATTGGTTTTTGAGTTATGATTGATCAAAGAAATGAGATTTCCAGCATAGGCTGTTTTTGAAGTCTATTAAGGGATAGAGCACTCTCACGCCTCCCTTGATTCCCTGAGTATACATTAGAGAAAATGCCCGAGTTATCAAGAAAATTAATTCTGAGCAGTTCAAAAAAATGAATTAAATATGATAGCCGTCGTGTAACAGTTCCATTTTCATGGATTGTTTCCTTTCCATTTAAGCGAATTTCGGAGTGATTGATCTATATTATCCAATCAAAACACTTTACATAGGATCTACTTCTGTCGAACTACTTATACATTTTTTCAGATTTCTAAACCAGTTGGACTTGAGATGTCGACCCAATCAGATGTGAGGGCGCACCCGTCCACCTCATCAGCGGCATTGAACTCTTTCATAACATTGGACGTCAAATCTTTTCTTTTGTTGGTTGAGCGAAGACGTGACATAAAGGCGATAAAATATGTTACGATGGAGTTGGTCATTAAGTTACCTTTTGACTAAATGTCCTTATTTCTAAAGACGTGACAAGCACAACCCGGGAAGATAATTTTGTGACCATCATGAATTGGTCAGAAACGTTAGTAACAATAGTTAATCTGGGTACTTTGACTGTTGAGAAGGCCTAGAAAAATGTTAGTAAAAGCAGACAAGTCGGTGGGTGTATATACGAGAGAGAGAGAGAGAGAGAGAGTGAGAGAGAGTGAGAGTGAGAGAGAGTGAGAGAGAGTGAGAGTGAGAGAGAGAGAGTGAGTGAGAGAGAGTGAGAGTGAGAGAGAGAGAGAGAGAGAGAGAGAGAGAGAGAGAGTGAGAGAGAGAGTGAGAGAGTGAGAGAGAGAGAGTGAAAGAGAGTGAGTGAGAGAGAGTGAGAGAGAGTGAGTGAGAGAGAGAGAGTGAGAGAGAGTGAGAGAGAGTGAGAGAGTGAGAGAGAGAGAGTGAGAGAGAGTGAGAGAGAGAGAGAGTGAGAGAGAGAGAGAGTGAGAGAGAAAGAGAGAGTGAGAGAGAGAGAGAGTGAGAGAGAGAGAGAGAGAGAGAGTGAGAGAGAGAGAGAGAGTGAGAGAGAGAGAGAGAGTGAGAGAGTGAGAGAGAAAGAGACATCATTTAAAAATCATCAAAATGGATCCAAAGTGACCAAATTGGATTGCATAGCTAATCAAAGCTGCACAAATTTTGAAGATTTAAATTAAAAAAATATATATATATATAAAAATTGTCATATTTTTGCTTTGTTTTCTATTCAGATGAATTCCTTGATCAAAATCTGAAAAAAAATAAAAAATAAAAATAAAAAATAAAAAATCAGGATTTTTTTTTTTTTTTAAATATGGGGGAGGGAACCATTTTCCTAGTGCAAAAAGCAAAGCAGGTGGAGGCATTTCTGTTCTTCTTCCATGTGGGTTTCTTTTACCGCAACTCCGAGTCTACAAATTTCCAATAGATTAAATAAAAGATGCGTTACACCTGCAAAAAGCTGGACGGGACAACATGCGGTGAAAAGTGCGCGCGTTTTTTTTCCTTTTTTTTTTTTTATTTTTTTTTCGTTCTTCAGGGGAGGGGACAACCAAAATAAGCAAGAATAAATAAAATCATGAAAACTTGAAAAAAAAAAAAAAAAAAAAAATTGTAATTTTTGTTTTGCGTTTTGCGATGCGCAGTTATTTACATCGGTTTTCTTTCGACTATTATCCTCGTCAACGTTGATATTTTAATTTTTTTTTTACGTTTTGGCCGATGCGATCTTTGGCCTTCTTCAGGTGTACGGTTCATTCGCATATTTAAACAATTGATGGTTGTTGATCAGTGGTGTACGTTGACTTTTCTTACATACTTAAATCCGATGAACTAATGATCGGATTTCAGTATGTAAGAAATTTCCGTATTTACGCGGGAGAAGGAAAGCAAACGCAGCCAGAGGCATTTACGTCTTTCTTCCATGGTTAGGGTTTCTTTCACCGCAGCCCTTAATAGGGCAGAGTTAGAAACAAGGTCGGGTTTTAATGGGGAGAAAAATCAAGCACTCGGCGTTGAGACAAAAAATTAAATTGCCTTAGTCTAGAAGGAGTTTTCCTTCACCGACTGAAGACAGAAGAGCTTAAGTGTAGCATCAGAACAGATACTACACTTTGATCGTAGTCAAAAAGTCGAGGCGTTGCCCAAGAATCCATATTTACTTGCCTCCCCACGAGGGCAGAGTTAGACGTAAGGCAGCTTTTTTATGTGGGGAAAGTCCAGTTTCTAAAAAGAAGTACACTGGATTGGGATAAAAATGAAAATAGCCTTAGTCTAGAAGGATTTCTTCTTCACTGACCGAGGACAGAACAGGTACTATACTTTGATCCCAGTCGGAAGGCTGAGAATGTACAAAAGTAAATAATAATCAGATTTAATGATCGGGGAAAATATGACCATAAATGAACTATGAACCTGAAGAAATCTCGAGCATACATCTGCCGAAACATGGTATAAATATCAGACAATGATTAGAGCAGTAGTCCAAAGAAAATAATGTAGATAGAAAAAAAATAATTTAATTTTAAATAAAATAAGATAAAAATAATTAAAATAACTAAAAATAAAAATGAAAATAATTTAAATTAAAACAAAAAAAATAATTTATCAAAGATAAAAAAATAAATTATCAAAGATAAAAAAATAAATTATCAAAGATAAAAAAATAAATATTCTGTATTGTACTTTTATTTTTGTTTTGCATTTTTATTTTTTTATTTTTATTGTTTTTTTTTTTTTAAAACACTATTTATTTTTTTTTAAATAGGATTTTTAAAGTTAAATTAATTGAACCAAATTGTTATAACTAATTTTATTACAGTAATATTGTTTAAATCTTTATTTACAAAATTATTGGATGTAAATAGCTTCCAAAACGTTCAATCTTTTAATACATGGAGATTTACGATTTTAAAAAGTTTAAAAAATTAAACGTATTTATGCGATTTTAAAAGAGAAAATGCAAAACAAAAAGCCAGTAGATAAATAAAAAAAAAAGAGGGTTGTGACCTTGCAGATAAAAAAAAAGGCACAAAAATATTTCAAACATTTTAAAAGGAGATAACATCATTTAAAACTCTGAATATCTAACGTATACAATTAATCGCATCTGATTTTCAAAGTCAGACCTAAATAGCATTTAAGCTGACAAATCAAACTTTGCTATTGACTAGACTATTTTCATGTGTTATTAAAATTACCTACTTCGGCCCAGGTGACTGATCAGATAAAACATTTTTATCCTTCCTCTTTATACATGAAGCATGTTCTTTACACTGAAAAAGTTGAATTTGCTGCAATTTCTTTTCGAAAATAATTATTCCAACCAAGATTATTACAATGGAGACGATTTTAAATAATGAAATAAAAAAGGTCGAAATCTAAGGGAGTTAATTCCTACTTTTACATATAGGTGAAACATGAGTTATCACCTCCTCCTCATCATCTCTTCAGGGCTTATTAATTATCTTTTTTAAATTTTTAATTAACAAAAATGACATTAATGAATCCCTGGCTACGTTGAGTAAATACAGCTATATATACATACACACATCTTATGCATATACACTAATGATGGCTAAGCTTTCAAAAGGTACAATTTCTAATCAAGTTTCGGGTTCAAAGTCTGCTTGTGTTATTAGATTTGACTCTTGCGACCCCTTTCGGCAGGTGCCTTAAAAACCAGATGGCACAGGTCAATCAAAGCTTGGTGAATGAAATTGGAGATAATGAAACCACTTGTAAGTAATCTGATGGCATGCAACGTATGAAGTCAATTACCCGTACTGTTATTATAGGACTTGTTTTTAATAGTTTCGTTTTTGTTTTGAATACTAGTACTTCACAAAGGCTAACGCTCTGCTGTCACGCCAAGGCTAACGCTCTGCTGTCACGCCAAGGCTAACGCTCTGCTGTCACGCCAAGGCTAACGCTCTGCTGTCACGCCAAGGCTAACGCTCTGCTGTCACGCCAAGGCTAACGCTCTGCTATCACGCCAAGGCTAACGCTCTGCTATCACGCCAAGGCTAACGCTCTGCTATCACGCCAAGGCTAACGCTCTGCTATCACGCCAAGGCTAACGCTCTGCTGTCACGCCAAGGCTAACGCTCTGCTGTCACGCCAAGGCTAACGCTCTGCTATCACGCCAAGGCTAACGCTCTGCTATCACGCCAAGGCTAACGCTCTGCTATCACGCCAAGGCTAACGCTCTGCTATCACGCCAAGGCTAACGCTCTGCTGTCCCGCCAAGGCTAACGCTCTGCTATCACGCCAAGGCTAACGATCTGCTATCACGCCAAGGCTAACGCTCTGCTATCACGCCAAGGCTAACGCTCTGCTGTCACGCCAAGGCTAACGCTCTGCTGTCCCGCCAAGGCTAACGCTCTGCTGTCACGCGAAGGCTAACGCTCTGCTATCACGCCAAGGCTAACGCTCTGCTATCACGTCAAGGCTAACGCTCTGATACTTTGATAATCATAGTTTAAATATAAAAAGTTTAACAAGTGTATGCTATCTACTTTTATCCTACATATTTTTTTTCTCTTCAAAAGATTTAAAAAATGTAATGAGAAATAAAATCTATGAAAAAGGAACAAATAAAAATAAAAAAAATAAAGAAATTAAAAAAAGTTATTTGAAACAAAATAAAAATTTAAAAAAAAAAGGTGTTGGTTGGGAGGTTAAACAAATCCATATTAAATCAAAATAAAAACTCCACTCCAAGTAGTTGATATAAATTGACATATAATATAATTATACCTTTATTTCTGATTAAGCTGTAAAGAAAGAAAAAGTTGTTATTTTGTCAATAGGACATTCTGTTACATTGGATAAATATGACAGTAAAATAAGAGGCATCATACACACACACACACATTATATATATATATATATATATATACACACACACACGGCTGGAGTGTCTGAAATAGCAGGTGAATGTCTGGCATCCGTTAGGATGCTCCATCCCCAGCAAAAAACAAAAAGTTAAGAAAAAAAAAAGAAGAAAACAGATACAACCTAGTTTAAAAGTAGCTTTTTATATCTAAATAAAATTCATAGCAAAAACTCCTTTTACAATTATTTCAAAGCCAAATTATTCTAGAACCCCTATTATAACAAAAAAGATTCCGATTTATTATTTCTAAATAAAGTGATGTCATTTTTCTCTTCGTTTCTCTGTAAAAAGGTTTATTTACCCGAATAAAGTTCTCTTGCCATCATGACGATTTAAGCGTACAAATTGAAATATCAAAGCTCATAACTTTAAACATGTTTCTGTGTCAATATTTTAAACTAGTTTGATTATCAACTACTTAAAAATATATATATATATATATATGGGAAAAAGGAAACAATGTTTCAGACAATATGTAAAAATAAAAATGGAATAAAGAATAAGCAATTCAACAACTAACAAAAATAAACTCAAAAACTCATGTTGTAAAGTTCCACCGAAATATTTCGGCCGTAGATACGACCATTTTCGATCAGTTAATGGTCGTATCTACGGCCGAAATATCTCGGCTGAACTTTACAACATCAGTTTTTGAGTTTATTTTTGTTAGTTGTTGAATTGCTTATTCTTTATTCCATTTTTATTTTTACATATATATATATATATATATATATATATATATACTTATGTGTGCAGCGCTGTTGGTATAGTCCCAACTAAACTCCTAGTTTATTACATCCCCTATTTCCTGGTCACTCCTTCCCTTTTCCCTATAATAATTTTTTTTATAAGATGTTTTTCTCTCCCCTAAAATTATCTTTGTCCATATCTTCCCCTGTGCTCTTCCTCCTCCCCTCTTGCCCTGCACATCCTCTTGCAGGATGTTTTCCCTAAAAAACTTTATACAAGTAGCCTTGATCATATTCAACCTTTGTTTTCTAAACTTATTTTTGTTTCTATTTTTTTTTTTTTTTTTTTTTTTAATTCCTACTTTTATTTTATTTATTTTTTAATTTTAATTTCAATTATTTTTTAAATTTTTATCTTATATTTTTATTTTGTATTTATTTTTATTTTTCATTTTTATTTTATTAGTTTACTAGTTTATTCTTTTTTTTTTACATTTTTATTTTAATTTTATCTTTTATATTTTTTATATTTTATATTTATTATTATAATGTTTATTTAATTTCATTATTATTATTATTATTATTTTATTTTTAAAATTTTATATTTGTAACTTCTTTTTTCTAATATTTGTCTCTGTGGCTCTTTCTATCAATAGATGTTTCTCTACGACGAACTTTTAAATTTTTTCTTTGATTTTCTGTAAGACGTGTTGCTAAAGGCGCTGATGAAGAGACGTTTTGGATTAGATCTATTAATTTATAAAATAAAATATTTCCAAAATGTTTTGGAAACGATCGTACGCCATAATAGACTTGATGTTTTAATTCTCGGAACAATTGTAATGTTTTAATTCATTGAATCTTTATATATCTATATATATATATATATAGATATATATATATATATATATATATATATAGCATGTGTCTCAAACTTTAAACAATTAAAGTGCTCAATTGTAAATCATACAAGATCCTAATATTTATTATTTTGTTTAAATACATTACTGTGTCCGCTGGAGATACCCAAGTTTCGTCCATCCGGAATCGTCACCCTTTGGCATGTACGGACTGGTGAAAAACGGCCAAAGCATTCTAAGGTGAATATTTTTTTTTAATTTACTTTAATGAAGATAATAGTCAAGATCCAAAATAAAAGGATTAAAAAAAATATATTTCTTCATTTTTTTTTTTTTTTTTTTTTTTTAGATATATCCTATTATAGTAATTAAACACTTTTATATTTCTGAGTAATTGCAAATTTGATATTGGTGATCCTCTAAACAGCAGGCCATAAAGATTTTATAAAACAAATTCATAGTTTAAAAAAAAAAAAAAAAAGGCCATACAACTAAAAGATTTTGTCCAGAAAAAAAAATTAAATTAAGCCTGATAATTAAAAAAATAGTAATATTCATCGTCATTTCGAAAATTATTTTGATTCGTTAAAACAATGAAAAAAAAAAAAGTTAGTATCTGTCCGCCCTAATTTTTTGGTAAAAAAAAAATTAAAAAAAAAAAATTGTTTCTTAAAAGTCACCAACATTAAGAAAATATTTTATTTTAAATCATAATTTTTACATTTTTATTTTTGCAGATGGTAAAAAAAAAGCTTATTTATTTATAGTTACTATTTAAAAAACATCAAATAATAAAACAAAATCACTTTGCAGTTTCTAAATTTAGTCGTAATTGTTCTTAACTTGAAGTAAAAAAAAAAAAAAAATAAAAATAAAACAAGCAGCAGCAGCTTAGCCGATCTACTCGACTGTCAAGGTCAAGGCTAAAGGTAAAGTCAAATGAGACCGACCGATATCGTTCTAAAGAAGATATGATGCTCGCATTAAAACAAAGAAAAATACCTGAACTTTAAGATTAAAAGCAAGTAAAAGTCAAGCTTTAAAAAAAGAATAAATAAAAGCAATCAGAAGAAAAAAAACAGCAACTTGTAAAAAACAATAGTACATAAATTAAAAAAAAACAGAAAAACATTAAATAAAAAAACAAAACAACGTAAGTCTGTTCGCCTGACAACGTAAGGATGGGCCAAAGTCATATCTGGGCCTTACTTCTCCATATTGTATTAGAATTCCAAAAGTTATGCCATGGAAACGTTGATAACTCAAAAACTATTTATCAACCTAAATTGGGATCTGCGCAGCGAGATGTCTGTTTACATTAGTTTTAAATTTCTGCATGTCTGTACTGTCAGGGAAACAGGAGGCAGGGAGGGAGTTCACGAGGAAAGAAGCTATTTGAGTAGAAAGCTCCCCGGCATCTGGGGACCTCCACAGTGAATGGATGGGATTTAGTTGATTGTCGAGTTGGTCTAGTAAATTTACGTCAAGGTGGCACCAGAGTAGTCAATTCATCGGAGCATAATCCATTGTGTTGTCTGATAAGTTGGAGTAATACAAATCGTACGGACCATGCATTTTTGACCTTCGTCCCTGCATTTAATTAAAAGACCGTATTTGCACCTACAGAAATTATTCAAATTTCAATAACTTTACAGCAACTGGGGACAAGCAACGTTTCCAGTACTTTAATAACGTCTTATTTGATTTGGGAACAATTTATTTAAAAATGGGTAAAATCTTTTTTTTTTACTCTTTAGTTACTTTATTTTTTAATTTTTTAAATTTTTTTATTATAATTTCTGGACATGGCTTGTTATGCTCCCTGTTTTTTTTACGGTAGTTCATTCTTACACATAAAATTTATATTGAAAACATTAATAGTATTATTTTTTCCCCTTGGTAAAGAGAAACATAACATTTGTACATTAAATGCATGCTTACAAGTTAAATAATTGAATAAGAATCAAGGATATATACAGAGCGAGTCAGAAGTAACCAAGAAATATAAAAAAGAAAAATCTATATCTTATTGTATTGTGCGGCTAATTAGACTATCTTCGATCGATTGGTCGGCAACAGATTTTTTTTTTGACTGCATGATTACTTCTGACTCACCCTGTACAGCATCTTAATGAAAACTATTAAAAACAGATGGAATTTGAACTTGGCTAAGCCGATTCCATAATCTGAAACAAAAATAATAATTCAGTAAATAATTCAGAACAGACATTAAATGTTTAATTTAGCGTTAAAAGTTACGCAAATGTTTTGATGAAATATCAAAACAGGTTGAGAATGATGTTTCTAGTTAAGTCATGCAACTTTTAAAAGTTAGGGTTCATCTTAAATCTTTATTGCTGAAAAAAAAAAAAATCAGACTTCAATCTCCACTTTTAACAAATACATTTTTTAATTTTTTTTTTAAATACCGACCCTTTCTAGTTTTTAGAAAGTCGAGCACAATTGACTAATATATCAACCAGCAAAAAGTGCTCTCCAAATTATCTGAGAAGAGCCACCTACAATCATTTACTCATTCCAAACATACAATTAGCAAAGGGGGATAACTTTTGTTGACTAATTTCAGAGCATTAACAAGTCATAGAGTTTCAGTATTAAAAATATTAATAAAGAAAAAGAGAATATATTTTGGATTGAAACTTCCTAAGAATAAAAGCATTTAAAAAAAAAAGAAAAGAAAACCTCCAGAAAAGGCCATGAACATTAAACAAAAAAGGAAAATAGGATTTAAAAAAAAAAAAAAATGTTTAGCTTCGTTGTGGTTAAGTAAATGTAACCATTTTAGTTTATTTTTTCCTAAAAGAAATATATTAAAGAAATATAACCATTTCAATTTGGATCTGTGGTGCTTATTTAAAATCACTTGAAAATGAAAAAAAAAAAAGTCCTTTTAAAATTTTTAAATAGGCTTATTTTTGCACTTTTTCGTAATACACTATCACCCGTTTTTTCTCAACTTTTTTACTGACTAATCGTTTTTCTTTTTTTCGGTGTACAATTACCTATCATGCCGCTTGAGAGTTCCGTGTTTTTTTAGAAATTAAAAAAAATATTTGGGATTTTAAAATGGGGATCAGCTTCCAATATAAATTTAACGTAAACTGATCCCCCACTTTTTGACCATCACAAATTTAAAAAATATTTTCTGTGTACAATAACCTAACATGTCGCTCGAGAATTCTGTGAATTTTTCAGACATTTAAAAAAAAAAATTTGAGATTTTCGAAGGGGGGGATCAGTTTCCAATATAAATTTAACGTAAACTGATCCCCCACCTTTTGACCATCACAAATTTAAAAAATATTTTCTGTGTACAATAACCTAACATGTCACTCGAGAATTCTGTTTTTCGGACATTTAAAAAAAAAATATTTGAGATTTTCGAAGGGGGGATCAGTTTCCAATATAAATTTAACGTAAACTGATCCCCCACTTTTTGACCATCACAGATTTTTCCAAAAAAAAAAAAAAAAACCCGAAAAAAAAAAAAAAACGGAATTCTCTAGCAGCATGATAGGTAATTGTACACCAAGAAAAGAATAAAATTTGGTCAGCAAAAAGTTGAGAAAAACGGGGTGTGGACAATTACGAACAAGCACCCTTATTTTTGGAGTGTATACTCCAGTTGTCTTATATTTTTATAACCTCTGTGAATGGGAGGTGGCTGTGGTTGCATGTATCAAGTTTAAATCTAGTCGGTTCCATTACACCACTTTCACGTATGGATGTTGGCAACCTTCATACGTAAGTACCCGATTCTAGAAATATTTGTCGAAATCAATGTCAACAACAGAATCGAGCTGCTCAAAAAGTCGTACACCATGCCGAGTCATACATATGGTACTCTTATAGATGACGCACCATGTTTCCGTGACTTTGCGTCGTCAACGTTCGGGCAGGTCTCGGAATCGCCCGAGAGTCGACGAAACTATTAACCAAGAAACATTTGCTTGTAAACAGTTTGTTTTCGTTAAAATAAGAAAACGAAACAAAAAAAATTGCTTAAAAACATTTGTTGCGGTGTTTATGCTAAGAAAAAAATTGACTAAAAAACGTAAAAAACAAAAAACAAAAATGAAACAAAAAACAAAAATGAAACAAAAAACAAAAAATGAAACAAAAAAACAAAAACGAAACAAAAAAAAACAAAAAAACTAACATTTGCTTAAACTCGAACAAAATTATCATTTGAAACTTTTCGGTGCACAAACAAAATAACATTTTATTTAAAAACATTTGATTAACAATGGTTCGTTAGACAAAAAAGAACAAAAATAAACATCTAATTAATAACGATAGTTTAGCTCTGGTTTGTTCGTTCTTTATTTTTATATATGTATTTTAGTTTGATTTTCCTCGTCGTAATTTATCGGCTGCCAGTCTTTAATTTAGCGTTTAGCAGTTTTCGCCTCATCAACTCTCGGGCGCTTCCGAGACCTGCCCGAACGTTGATGACGCGAAGTCACGGAAACATGCTGCGTCAGCTATAAGAGTAACACCTTTTCTTTTCTTCTTTTTTTTTTTACCTCAGTGAATTTCAATAAGGAACAAGTAGTTTTACTTTATTTTAGTTGATACTATTACACATGCCGCCATCTTGCATGCCTCTGTATTAAACTACGGCAGCCCACTATTTTGATGCTTTGGTGCTTCAGGAAGTGTTTTATCAACGTCTCATGCACCTAAATACAAAAATAGTGAGATTTTTGTGTTGCCATAGAATAATACAAAGACTGGCATGATGGTGACATGGAATAAGAAACATTTGAAATGAAAAAAACAAAGAAAGAACAGGAACAGCCGTTAAACTATTTATATACGACCACTCGCGGCTGCTGCTGCTGCTTTTCTAAAAATATAGGAACGTCAGAGGAGCAACCTTTTCGTCATATTCAAGGCAATCTCTGCCTGTCAGATCGAACTGAACTGAAATATCGTCTTGCGGTATTATTTTACATAAAAAATGAAACAGATTTAGTCACAACTTTCAGCCATAACGTTTATATGAAATCGAGGGTTTTCTAGAAAAGCAGCAGCAGCCGCTAGGGGTCGTGCCTTAATTAGTCGTACATAAATAGTAAAATCCACAGGAAAAAAAAAAAAAAAAAAAAAAATTTTTTTTTTTTTTTTTAAAATCAGAAACAAAAAATTCAGAAAAAACAAACTACTTGTTACTTAAATACAATTGTAAGAGTTTCCTGTTAAAACATTAGCCTACTTAAAAAAGTAATAAAATGTTTTTTTTTTTCATTGAAGAACCAAAAAAGATAATATTTTTTGGATCTTAAACTGCCTAAAAATAAAAGCAAAAAAAAAAAAAACCCTGAAAAGGCTATTAAAAAAACCTAAAACTTAACCTCCTTACTGTTAAGTACGGATAAGGATTTTAATTATTTTTTTGCAAAAAAACAAATATAATACTAAAAAAATATAACCATTTTATTTAGGATTTTTTTTTTTTTCAAAAGGAAATATAAACCAGGATGGATCCATATATGTATGCTGGGGGGGGGGGGTGTGTGGAGAGATTAGGATGTTCTTGTGGATTGATGGTCTTCATAAAGTTTTGTCTCCCAACTTTGCCAGGAAGATTTCTTTTATTATCAAATGCAAAGACATTTTTTGGCTGTTCTAGACATAACATTCTAAGTTTAAAGAAAAAGGGGAAATTATATCAGCTTAAAATTAAGCTAAACATTACGAGCTGATTGATTAAAGTAAATAAAAAAAAACTTCATTGCGATTTCTTCACTCCCCACCCCAACCACTGAGAACCCCCCCAAACCCAAATGAAGATGAATCGCTTGGGATGGGGATGAACCTCACTTGGTCTCCTCCAAGATCCGGCCCTTGTACAAGGAAATAAATGTGACCCATTTCTCCAGGAAGAAATGCAATACTAATCATAACTATATCGGTTAATACCCTCTAAAAAAAAAAAAAAAAAAAAAAGAAAAAGAAAAGAGGCAAATTTTTATAACAGTAAGGAGGTTAACGATAGTTATAAGGAAAGTGAGTAGCAAAAGCCATGGAAATATGTTAATTAGAATTGGTTAGAGCAGATACTAAGAGCTTGCTTACTTGGTCCCACACATTCAGGGAGATGGAGTGTAGGAGGGATACAAAAACAATGCTGATGGTATTTTGGTGGGCGAGAAACTAAAGACTCAAATTGGCGTCATCACGAAGCGTCGGCAAATCCACAAGAACCTCAAAAAATAAGTAAAAATTAGTAGAACGAACAACAATAAAATTAAAGCCAAAAGCGAACAGAAAACACCCTTTTTTTTTTCTTCACCTGTTGCTTAGTATAAATAGCCGTACATAAACTATTTCACGAACAGTTGAACTAATAAACACCTTTTTTTTTTCTTCACCTGTTGCTTAGTATAAATAGCCGTACATAAACTATTTCACGAACAGTTGAACTAATAAACACCTTTTTTTTTCTTCACCTGTTGCTTAGTATAAATAGCCGTACATAAACTATTTCACGAACAGTTGAACTAATAAACACCTTTTTTTTTTCTTCACCTGTTGCTTAGTATAAATAGCCGTACATAAACTATTTCACGAACAGTTGAACTAATAAACACCTTTTTTTTTCTTCACCTGTTGCTTAGTATAAATAGCCGTACATAAACTATTTCACGAACAGTTGAACTAATAAACACCTTTTTTTTTCTTCACCTGTTGCTTAGTATAAATAGCCGTACATAAACTATTTCACGAACAGTTGAACTAATAAACACCTTTTTTTTTTCTTCACCTGTTGCTTAGTATAAATAGCAGTACATAAACTATTTCACGAACAGTTGAACTAATAAACACCTTTTTTTTTTCTTCACCTGTTGCTTAGTATAAATAGCCGTACATAAACTATTTCACGAACAGTTGAACTAATAAACACCTTTTTTTTTTCTTCACCTGTTGCTTAGTATAAATAGCCGTACATAAACTATTTCACGAACAGTTGAACTAATAAACACCTTTTTTTTTTCTTCACCTGTTGCTTAGTATAAATAGCCGTACATAAACTATTTCACAGAACAGTTGAACTAATAAACACCTTTTTTGAAAGATGAAGAGTGATGTAAAATTTTTTTACCGTGGACTATTGTTCTCATGGAAGTGGTCGCAGTGCAGAGCGTTACTATCACAGACTGTAGATCCAGTTCCGTCGGTGCAATTACATCACTTTTATTAATACCGTTGAGAAGCAGGGTCTGTTACACGTACGCAATTACTAAATTTTCTGATTTTTCTTTGAGCATTTGAAAAATAATTCCTGGATTACAAATAAAATTTAACGACTAGAAAAGTCGTTCTAGACACTATTAGAACCTCGATTGATAAAATAACGACCAACATTACCTGGCCTACGCTAACGGCCGGCCGGCCCCTGGTATTCTAATACTAATAAGATGCCGAAAGGAAAAGAGGAACGATTAAAAAAATAGATTGATCGTAGTCGAGGGTGACCCAAAGGCTCCCATTTCATTAGCTGAGATGTAGGGGAGGGCGCCACTCCTTTTCCAGGATTACTCCACTTACCCTTGATCCTAACTTTATAATGCTGAGTGTTTAGTAAGGAGGCATCAAGCACCATTTAAAAAAAAAAAAAAAAGTCTTTGGCATGACTCTACCGAGAATTGAACCCCAGTCTCCTGAGCCATTCTCGAACATTCTAATCATTATGCAAAAATGCTTAACAATACTTTATTTATCAGGATAAATTCTGATGGTAATCAGAAACTGCTGGATGCACGAGGCTGAAGTTCAGCGTGTCTCTAGATGATCTTTCTGGCTACCAACCATAATTAATCTTATCACGCAATTTTGCCAAAGGGCAGTCACCGTCTCCTAGAATCTCTGCTCGGTCAAAAGCACACAATACTTCTGCAAACTGGTGTAAGAACGACAAAGTTAACTCCCCTTTTTGGGGTTTGGGATTCAGAGTTGTGCAAAGTTGCAAAAAAAGGGTCAATTCCCAAAATCTTGTGAGAACACGTGACATTGTCCTGGCTATCGCGATGTCCGAGATTCACGCCGATGTTATTTGAAACTTAAACTTGATTGACCAACAGAGCTTCTGTGGATACATCTAAAAATTAAAAATGTTCCCTAGGTTTCACAAACGTTTTCGATTCTTCGTCGAATCATCCGCAGGTGTCAAAAGCAAATGAACAAAAAAGCTGGAGAAAGAAGAGAATTTTAAAAAGACAGTGGAGAAACGTGCATAGAACGTTTTCCGCATTGTTCCAGTAAATCGTTGACGATTTTAAATTCAGGAACGCTGGATGGCATCACAGAACAGAAAACGTTCTATGCGCGTTTCTCCGTCTTTTTAAAATTCTTTCGTAAGGTATAAGATTTTTTTTCTTTACAGAAATTAGAAACCACAAACAATTAATATATATATTTTTTTTAAATGATTAAAATTCATTTATTTATAAGCTAAGATTTTCGGCGAAGAAACTTGTCTTCAACAGAGCTAAACTTTCTTTTTTCTTCCTTTTCATTTCGCTGGTATAGGCCTCAGGAGGGGTCACCCTCATGTTATAACAGAAAACTTTAAAACCTCGTATCAACAACATCGGACATATATTTTTCTGTTATCACGGAAGAGTCACCCCCTCCTGGGGCCTATACCAGCGAAATGAAAAGGAAAAAAAGAAAGAAAAAAGTCTAGCTCTGTTGAAGACAAGTTTCTTTGCCGAAAATCTTAGCTTATAAATAAATGAATTTTATTCATTTAAAAAATAAAAAATTAATCATTTGTGCTTTCTAATTTCTGTAAAGAAAAATATATATATATATATATCTTCTATATAAAGTTAACACGATTTTCTCCCTGTACCTTTGTCAAGAATAAGAAAATAACCACATGCATTATAGGCAACTAAACTCACCACTATATTACGCTTATTCACTCGAGCGTGTTATAGTAAATTTGTGATTATTTTCTCCAGCTAACACTAAATATTACTTTTGGCCCACCATCTTAGACTCTCCCAAAAACATACTCCATAGAAGTGGTAGCAAAACTTTTCTCACTATAATTTTAGTACTAACACTTCCCATCGATAACCAATAAACGTCTTTCTTTTAAAAACGTGACCATTATTATTTACTCTTCGTCTGCTATTAATTTACGACATAATATAATACATTACGCAAACATTTAATGGACACTCCCTCTAATTCCGCTGTTTTCCTAGAATATCGGATTACGTTAACTCTTCCTATTACGTATACAGTTATACTAATTCCGGTTTTTAGAGAATATATTTAACGAACATAATTACTTATAGTTTTCAGTGATTCAAAATGGCGGCTACCATGTCTTCAGCGATTCGACTTTAGACATTTCCCTTATCAGTTTTCATTTGCTTCAGGTATAATTTCATTTTTTTTTTACTTAAACACTTAGACAATTTAAAAAATAACACCTTTAAGGCTTAAAAATTTTTTCCCAAATACTTACAGAGTAAAACGAACTGTTCATTTCAACAACATTCACTTGTTAATGTATGAAAAAAAAAAGCGGGAAATTTAGTTAGTTAAGTTCACATTAAAACTCCGCCTCCAACTTTGTACTGGGTGTGGTTAATAGTGGAATAGTTAATATTGAAGAGTTTGAATTATCAACGCTTCAAGAATGGCTCGTTTCACACTGCAGTAAAATGTTCAGTTAGTATTTTATATAAAAGTAATGAGTTAATAATATATTTGTTTTTTAAGGAAAAAACAGAGTGCTCGATATCTTTTAAATAGAGCAATAATAATTTTGGTCCCCTACAATCTTGCAAACCATTTCAATATGAGTACATTTTTTTAGGCTGGTAACATTTTATATGAATCTTAAAATTCAAACTGGCTCAGAAGACGCATTAATAATGTATTAGTTTGCTTATTCGGACTCTCTACTCCCAGGCTTCCCCCCCTCCCATCTGCGCAACCTCAAAAGAATCCTAAAAAATAACTTGGCAGGACTGCATCTCAAATAAGAGCGTCCTTGATCAGGCAAACATCCCAAGCATGTTTGCTCTGCTCACCCAACGTAGACTCCGGTGGCTTGGCCATTCCAAGCGAGTGGATGATGGGAAGATTCCCAACTACACTACAGCTTGCCGATCCAGGATAGGCCTGTACAATCACAGCTGATGTTGAAATTTGGCAATGGACTGATCTGAGGTACAGAACTCCACTGTGTCCCAAGATAGACGGATGTTAACAACAACAATTTGGATAATTCAAACTCTTGTTCTCATTTTGGACGTTAATCTCACAACTTTCGGACAATGTAACCTACGATCTTCTTCAGGTGAATCTTGCCGAATTCTAGAATCTGTATGTAATTTCCAACTGAACCCTTTATTTAATCCATAGGGATAGATTGTTCTTGTCCCATCAGCCATGACTGGATAGAAACCTGAAATAATTCTTAATTATATTCTGAGTACAGACTGTCACTTAGAAATACTTTCTTGGCCTTTTGGCTAAGATCAAAGTGTAGTATCTGTTCCGATGGATACTGCACCCCATAGACTGTTATTGTCTTGTCCTTCGGGACTTGATTTACGCCGGTTATGGGATTGTCCTGTGCAGTTCTAGGAGGTCCACCTTCCCAGGCTTTGCCTCCCCTCTTTGGGGAGGAGTAAGTTTATTGCTTACTGTCTGAGGCGCCCCTACCGGGGAATGCCGACGGGGCTGCCCAGGCAATTTTTAAATGGCCAGAGTGCTCACCTCTCGAGCGCTGGCTTTTCAAACCCCACTTTCTCGACCCGATCTTGGGTCACATCTTACTTGTTGGAGTAGGATAAAACTGGCCTTGTGCCTAACTCCTGGAGAGGAGTAAATAATACTTAGAATTGATTCTGACTTATCATTTACATCCATTGTGCCACGGGTTCATGTGGACCCGTGGCACCAGAGGTAAAGCGCTAATCCTTAGTATCATTGGTGGATTTCTTTTTGCTAGGAGAAATTTGGTCTTTTGTGCAGTGTGAGGTGTAGAATCAGCTTTCCTATAAGACTAAAGATTTCGATAATTATGTCCGGGAAATTCTACATCACCCATCAGATTCTCCAGGCATGGTACCAACAGATTACTATCTCTTTAGAAATTTGCGAACTCATTTGAGTAGATCCAGACTTGATTTAAAAGAAGATGTCTAAAATGATATGTTTCGGAAATTTTGAGATGAAGATAGTTAATTTTTATTATTTGGACTACTATTCTCATCTTGGATGGACACATGGCGTAACGGATAAAGGTGTTAAGTAAAGATCAGTTTTAAGTGACAGTCTTCTGAAGGTTGAAGGTTCGATCCTCACTACAGGCTAAGAATAAAATAAAAATTACTAAAGACTTCTATCTGGTCATGGCTGACAGAACGAGAACAATCTACCCTTGGATAAAGGATTCAGTTCAAAATTCCGTATAGATTTTTGAGTTTGACATAAACATTCCCAAAGTTCAGCAAGATGCACGAAGAGAAGGAGAGAGAAGGGGGGGGGGTTACATCGGGCAAAATGTCATGAGAATAACATCCAAGATGAGAACGACGAGTAGTCCGACTAATACATAATACATACATGCCTAAAATAAGTTATTTTTATGGGGCCTAAACACTTCTGATCTACAACGGCTTCGGCATAATGATTCTGCCAGGATCAGGTGGATGTACGGCTGCAAAGTGGAAAAAAAAGGATCCCTTAAAAAGGAGAGTAGAAAGTGGACCTCGGGTTTACTTTCGGTAGCCTTATAACTCTCGCTTTCCTTATTTTGTCCTTTAGTCCTCACATTCCATGAGCGATGTTTCTGATAAAGGGGGAAGAATTGCTGTCTTCCGGGTCGTAATCTATCCATCTAACACTTACTGTTGGCTAGTTTTTGACCTTGAAGTAGTATTTTTTTTCTTTTTAGCTCCTTACATCAAGTGGCTTCGCGCCTTGTCTGGAGCGATTTCCATAAAAAAAAGGATCCCTTCAACTGTGCTTCTATAATAAATTTGATATAGTTGGGATTATCGATGCCGTATGAGTTTGGCGTCTCTGATCGTTCAACCATGTACGGCATGAAACCTCTTGCATCAACTCCGTAACATGCCTGGATATCCCAAGTACTAGGGAACGTGGTAGACTGAGGAAGACCTTGCTTGAGTGCGTAAGAAGTGATTTGACTGCATGCAACCTGACTGACGTCAACGCTTTTCATCTGACCGCATAGTAAATTTGTGATTATTTTCTCCAGCTAACACTAAATATTACTTTTGGCCCACAATCTTAGACTCTCCCAAAAACATACTCCATAGAAGTGGTAGCAAAACTTTTCTCACTATAATTTTAGGGTGCTTAAGCATATCCGCCCCGACATTAAAAAATTTAAAGAATGTATAAACGTTATTATGTACTTACGTGTTAGCTGAAAATAAGATTGTGCAGAAAAAATTACGCAAATTCATCCAGTAGTTATTTAATTATTAAAAAAAGAAAAAAAAAGATTTAAATGATTTTACGTAGATTTTGACATTTTTGTAAACAAGGGAGATAACAAACCAAGAAATCGTGAAAATATGAGTTATCGTTCTTGACCACTGGAAAATCTAAGATACAAAATGGTGGAAAATCTACCGAGTGAAAAAATCGTTAAAATCGTTTTTTTTTAATAATTAAATAACTACTGAATGAATTTGCCTATTTTTTTCTGCACAATCTTATTTTCAGCTAACACGTAAGTACATAATAACGTTTATACATTCTTTAAATTTTTTAATGTCGGGGCGGATATGCTTAAGCACCAATTTTAGTACTAACACTTCCCATCGATAACCAATAAACGTCAACTGACGTCAACCCTTTTCATCTGACCGCATAGAGACCAGGTGTAAGATGTTATGTAGTTCTGGACACTCGCAAAGCCAAAACTTGATAACGATGATGACCTTGATTGTAACCTCGAGTAATTTTATGAATATGACATTAAAAAGCTTATTGACAGTAATTTTATGAATATGACATTAAAAAGCTTATTGACAGTAATTTTATGAATATGACATTAAAAAGCTTATTGACAGTAATTTTATGAATATGACATTAAAAAGCTTATTGACAGTAATTTTATGAATATGACATTAAAAAGCTTATTGACAGTAATTTTATGAATATGACATTAAAAAGCTTATTGACAGTAATTTTATGAATATGACATTAAAAAGCTTATTGACAGTAATTTTATGAATATGACATTAAAAAGCTTATTGACAGTAATTTTATGAATATGACATTAAAAAGCTTATTGACAGTAATTTTATGAATATGACATTAAAAAGCTTATTGACAGTAATTTTATGAATATGACATTAAAAAGCTTATTGACAGTAATTTTATGAATATGACATTAAAAAGCTTATTGACAGTAATTTTATGAATATGACATTAAAAAGCTTATTGACAGTAATTTTATGAATATGACATTAAAAAGCTTATTGACAGTAATTTTATGAATATGACATTAAAAAGCTTATTGACAGTAATTTTATGAATATGACATTAAAAAGCTTATTGACAGTAATTTTATGAATATGACATTAAAAAGCTTATTGACAGTAATTTTATGAATATGACATTAAAAAGCTTATTGACAGTAATTTTATGAATATGACATTAAAAAGCTTATTGACAGTAATTTTATGAATATGACATTAAAAAGCTTATTGACAGTAATTTTATGAATATGACATTAAAAAGCTTATTGACAGTAATTTTATGAATATGACATTAAAAAGCTTATTGACAGTAATTTTATGAATATGACATTAAAAAGCTTATTGACAGTAATTTTATGAATATGACATTAAAAAGCTTATTGACAGTAATTTTATGAATATGACATTAAAAAGCTTATTGACAGTAATTTTATGAATATGACATTAAAAAGCTTATTGACAGTAATTTTATGAATATGACATTAAAAAGCTTATTGACAGTAATTTTATGAATATGACATTAAAAAGCTTATTGACAGTAATTTTATGAATATGACATTAAAAAGCTTATTGACAGTAATTTTATGAATATGACATTAAAAAGCTTATTGACAGTAATTTTATGAATATGACATTAAAAAGCTTATTGACAGTAATTTTATGAATATGACATTAAAAAGCTTATTGACAGTAATTTTATGAATATGACATTAAAAAGCTTATTGACAGTAATTTTATGAATATGACATTAAAAAGCTTATTGACAGTAATTTTATGAATATGACATTAAAAAGCTTATTGACAGTAATTTTATGAATATGACATTAAAAAGCTTATTGACAGTAATTTTATGAATATGACATTAAAAAGCTTATTGACAGTAATTTTATGAATATGACATTAAAAAGCTTATTGACAGTAATTTTATGAATATGACATTAAAAAGCTTATTGACAGTAATTTTATGAATATGACATTAAAAAGCTTATTGACAGTAATTTTATGAATATGACATTAAAAAGCTTATTGACAGTAATTTTATGAATATGACATTAAAAAGCTTATTGACAGTAATTTTATGAATATGACATTAAAAAGCTTATTGACAGTAATTTTATGAATATGACATTAAAAAGCTTATTGACAGTAATTTTATGAATATGACATTAAAAAGCTTATTGACAGTAATTTTATGAATATGACATTAAAAAGCTTATTGACAGTAATTTTATGAATATGACATTAAAAAGCTTATTGACAGTAATTTTATGAATATGACATTAAAAAGCTTATTGACAGTAATTTTATGAATATGACATTAAAAAGCTTATTGACAGTAATTTTATGAATATGACATTAAAAAGCTTATTGACAGTAATTTTATGAATATGACATTAAAAAGCTTATTGACAGTAATTTTATGAATATGACATTAAAAAGCTTATTGACAGTAATTTTATGAATATGACATTAAAAAGCTTATTGACAGTAATTTTATGAATATGACATTAAAAAGCTTATTGACAGTAATTTTATGAATATGACATTAAAAAGCTTATTGACAGTAATTTTATGAATATGACATTAAAAAGCTTATTGACAGTAATTTTATGAATATGACATTAAAAAGCTTATTGACAGTAATTTTATGAATATGACATTAAAAAGCTTATTGACAGTAATTTTATGAATATGACATTAAAAAGCTTATTGACAGTAATTTTATGAATATGACATTAAAAAGCTTATTGACAGTAATTTTATGAATATGACATTAAAAAGCTTATTGACAGTAATTTTATGAATATGACATTAAAAAGCTTATTGACAGTAATTTTATGAATATGACATTAAAAAGCTTATTGACAGTAATTTTATGAATATGACATTAAAAAGCTTATTGACAGTAATTTTATGAATATGACATTAAAAAGCTTATTGACAGTAATTTTATGAATATGACATTAAAAAGCTTATTGACAGTAATTTTATGAATATGACATTAAAAAGCTTATTGACAGTAATTTTATGAATATGACATTAAAAAGCTTATTGACAGTAATTTTATGAATATGACATTAAAAAGCTTATTGACAGTAATTTTATGAATATGACATTAAAAAGCTTATTGACAGTAATTTTATGAATATGACATTAAAAAGCTTATTGACAGTAATTTTATGAATATGACATTAAAAAGCTTATTGACAGTAATTTTATGAATATGACATTAAAAAGCTTATTGACAGTAATTTTATGAATATGACATTAAAAAGCTTATTGACAGTAATTTTATGAATATGACATTAAAAAGCTTATTGACAGTAATTTTATGAATATGACATTAAAAAGCTTATTGACAGTAATTTTATGAATATGACATTAAAAAGCTTATTGACAGTAATTTTATGAATATGACATTAAAAAGCTTATTGACAGTAATTTTATGAATATGACATTAAAAAGCTTATTGACAGTAATTTTATGAATATGACATTAAAAAGCTTATTGACAGTAATTTTATGAATATGACATTAAAAAGCTTATTGACAGTAATTTTATGAATATGACATTAAAAAGCTTATTGACAGTAATTTTATGAATATGACATTAAAAAGCTTATTGACAGTAATTTTATGAATATGACATTAAAAAGCTTATTGACAGTAATTTTATGAATATGACATTAAAAAGCTTATTGACAGTAATTTTATGAATATGACATTAAAAAGCTTATTGACAGTAATTTTATGAATATGACATTAAAAAGCTTATTGACAGTAATTTTATGAATATGACATTAAAAAGCTTATTGACAGTAATTTTATGAATATGACATTAAAAAGCTTATTGACAGTAATTTTATGAATATGACATTAAAAAGCTTATTGACAGTAATTTTATGAATATGACATTAAAAAGCTTATTGACAGTAATTTTATGAATATGACATTAAAAAGCTTATTGACAGTAATTTTATGAATATGACATTAAAAAGCTTATTGACAGTAATTTTATGAATATGACATTAAAAAGCTTATTGACAGTAATTTTATGAATATGACATTAAAAAGCTTATTGACAGTAATTTTATGAATATGACATTAAAAAGCTTATTGACAGTAATTTTATGAATATGACATTAAAAAGCTTATTGACAGTAATTTTATGAATATGACATTAAAAAGCTTATTGACAGTAATTTTATGAATATGACATTAAAAAGCTTATTGACAGTAATTTTATGAATATGACATTAAAAAGCTTATTGACAGTAATTTTATGAATATGACATTAAAAAGCTTATTGACAGTAATTTTATGAATATGACATTAAAAAGCTTATTGACAGTAATTTTATGAATATGACATTAAAAAGCTTATTGACAGTAATTTTATGAATATGACATTAAAAAGCTTATTGACAGTAATTTTATGAATATGACATTAAAAAGCTTATTGACAGTAATTTTATGAATATGACATTAAAAAGCTTATTGACAAATGGTAATGGTGACCACATTGACGATTAATCGGTCAAAGTTTGGAAAGCAAAAAATAAACGTAATTAAAATGAAGTGATAAACCGAAATGATGAATGATAGTTATGAAATTGATTGAAGATCAGAATTGTTTTGTAAATAAGGCATTAACTATCAATAATCAAGACGTACAATTTATTCAGTAAACACAAGCTTAATGCGATATAATCAACTATTCCTGCTTCCCAAACGTAACGGATGAGGCTTCGTAGCAGCAGATTTATCTCCCTTTCTTTCGATAATTCACTGGCTTGGATTTCTACAGACACCTTCACCCAAGAGTTTTACGCTTGGATCGTAACGTGTACGGGTAACCGGAGATCCTTTTTTCCGTTCTTTACACTTTAAATCGCTACAAATGAAAACGGTTCACAACAAAACAAGCATTTTTAAAAGATTTCTCGTATTTGTACGATTGTTCAATAGTTTTCGTAAAACTCTTTACAAAGACTTACAAAAGTAAATATCGCCATTTGTCATAACGCAGATAACAGAAACATACTTTAATTTTTAGAAAACACAGACAACATGAATTTCTGTTGAAAAAAATCTTTCACCGTGGATCTGATATTTTTATAAATAAATATACACATATATATATATTGTTAAATATAACAGACTACTTATGTCTGGATATCCTTTCGTAGATCCTTTCCATTGTCAAAATCAGAATCTTAGTTTCAAGGGGTGGGGGGGATTGGCCGATGAATCTGCCATAGTTTTCATTTGTGTCTGTGTCCCAAGTACTTTCAGACCGATCCGGGTCCATCTTCAGGGGAATGAAGCGAATCAGGTAAAGACCATGTGTTCGTATTATAGATGGTTTTGGCGGGAATTATATTGGGTCTGAAAGTACTTGGGACACAAATGAAAACTAGGACAGATTCATCGACCCCCCCCCCCTCCTTCCCGAAACTAAGATTCTGATTCGGACAATGGAAAGTATCTCCAGACATAAGTTGTCTGTTATATTTAACAATACTTGCCTTCAAGAAAAGATGCTGCCTAGATATATATTCATACGAGGCTTGTCTAAAATGTATCCAAATGTATCTAAAATGTATTTCAAATACGTGACAGGGTTGGGACCCTAATCCCCTTCAAAGTAGGTCCCTTGTGCTTGCACACACTTAGCCCACCGATCCATCCACTGCCGGAAACACCTCTGGAAGTCTTCATTTGGAATGGTCTTCATCTCCTCCATCGCTTTAGTTTCAGCAGGTGTTTGGAGAAGATGCGATGGGTATAACACAAATTTAGGAGTGGTTTAACCGATTCAAAAATGGCCGCACATCAGCGGAGAGTGACCAACGTTCTGGCAGGCCCCAAACTGATCGAAGAGCAGCTGTTGTTGAGAGGGTGCGAAAAAAGAGATAATGCGGAACGCAACAGTTTTTAAAAATTCTTTTGCATTTTGAAAAATTTTTATTTTTAATTATTTTTTTTTTAATTATTTTTGTTTTTTTAATTATTTTTGTTTTTTTAATTATTTTTTGTTTTTTTAATTATTTTTTTTTTAAATTATTTTTTTTTTTTTTTACTGATTGTGACTTTCTGCAAATTTTCGTGAAGAGTTTATGAAAATTACCGAACAATCGCAGATACCATTCAGCATGTGTTAAAAGATGTTTAATTTTAATTGGTGTAATTTAATTAATCTAATCAAAGAAAGTGTTGTTACCTGTAAGGTAGGTTTTCTGTCCATACTGTCAGCACCGTGTACAGATGTAGTGCTGGTGTTCTCACCGTATGACTCACTATGGTCAATAATCATGTCCGTGTCAGAATCAGAATCTCCTTTATGATGGATTCCCTGAAACAAATTAAACGAAAATTGAGTCCATTGCTTATACGGAAAAAAAACCCCAAAGATTCTACTCATGGAAAAAAAAAAAAAAAAAAAAAAAAATTTTTTTTAATTTTCTTCATAAAAAAAAACAAAAAAACATTTAAAATAGGGGAAAAATAAACATGAGTTTCATTGTATTTTGTCGACCGCCATTGATTTATTACTTGTTTATATGACAGACTGAGTTATATCCCCCTGATTTAGTGTTTTTCGCTCAAATCAATAGCGGATCCGTAAAAAGCTATAAAACTGATTTTTATTTTTAATTAAAATTCTACTCGATAATTTTTGGTGTAGATACCTATTTTTGACGGATACATAAGAGTTTTCCGGTTATTTTATTTGGAACTGCGTCTTTCAAATGTGCCGTCATCTAATGGTCAATCTTATACAAATTCTTTTTGAATATTTGGTTCGATACCAATTATTTATTATTATTATTTTATTATTTATTTATGATTATTTTTTTACTATTATTTATGATTATTTTATTATTTACTATTATTATTATTTTATTATTATTATTACTATTCTATTATTTATATTTATGACTATTATTATTTATGATTATTTTATTTATTTATTATTATTTTATTATTTATATTATTTTTTAAGTATTTATATTATTTTTTTTATTTATTATTATTATTAATTATTATTATTATTTATTATTAATTATTATTATTATTTTATTATTTATTATTACTATTATTATTATTTTTAGGCTTTGTGTCTGAGGTTAAACGTTTCCTGAATTATTTCCAAATACTCCTGTCTTTTGCCATTTCACTTGTACAGCCTGCTAGGAGCAGGTCTTGATCAATTGGTCCCCTCCATATCTTAAGCAGCCTACTGCACGTCTTTGGGCTATTAACATTGATGTGCGACATACCTTGGAGGACTTCAGATGACTGATGACAGGTGATCGTACAAGTTGAGACATCGTTGTGCGATGCAATTTCTCATAGAAGCTTTACAGTGAGACTGGCAATTTTCTCCATTCGATGCCGGAGTCGTGACATTATAAAACGTTCGCCAATCAACAAAACAAGACAACAACAAAAATATTCACTTACTTCTGAGAGTTGCTCATCTGTTGTAAGGAATTTTGCTAATGGTAAGCACCACGTCGGCAAAGTTTCTGTTAACAATGGACGACTATTCGTTAAAAATGGCTTCATATACCTGAAAGACACAAAGAAATACAAAAAGTAAACCACTGATCATGTTATAGTGGAATCATTTAACTTTTATTCACCCTAAACAAGGCATATTACAACTGAAGCATAAGGGCCTACTGTGATAGGGACCAGATTTATAGGGGGCTACTGTGATAGGGACCAGATTTATAGGGGGCTACTGTGATAGGGACCAGATTTATAGGGGGCTACTGTGATAGGGACCAGATTTATAGGGGGCTACTGTGATAGGGACCAGATTTATAGGGGGCTACTGTGATAGGGACCAGATTTATAGGGGCCTACTGTGATAGGGACCAGATTTATAGGGGCCTACTGTGATAGGGACCAGATTTATAGGGGCCTACTGTGATAGGGACCAGATTTATAGGGGCCTACTGTGATAGGGACCAGATTTATAGGGGCCTACTGTGATAGGGACCAGATTTATAGGGGCCTATTGTGATAGGGACCAGATTTATAGGGGCCTACTGTGATAGGGACCAGATTTTTAGAGGGCCTACTGTGATAGGGACCAGATTTATAGGGGGCCTACTGTGATAGGGACCAGATTTATAGGGGGCTACTGTGATAGGGACCAGATTTATAGGGGGCTACTGTGATAGGGACCAGATTTATAGGGGGCTACTGTGATAGGGACCAGATTTATAGGGGGCTACTGTGATAGGGACCAGATTTATAGGGGGCTACTGTGATAGGGACCAGATGTATAGGGGGCTACTGTGATAGGGACCAGATTTATAGGGGGCTACTGTGATAGGGACCAGATTTATAGGGGGCTACTGTGATAGGGACCAGATTTATAGGGGGCTACTGTGATAGGGACCAGATTTATAGGGGCTACTGTGATAGGGACCAGATTTATAGGGGGCTACTGTGATAGGGACCAGATTTATAGGGGGCTACTGTGATAGGGACCAGATTTATAGGGGGCTACTGTGATAGGGACCAGATTTATAGGGGGCTACTGTGATAGGGACCAGATTTATAGGGGGCTACTGTGATAGGGACTAGATTTATAGGGGCTACTGGTATAGGGACCAGTTTTATAGGGGGCTACTGTAATAGGGACCAGATTTATAGGGGGCTACTGTAATAGGGACCAGATTTATAGGGGCCTACTGTGATAGGGACTAGATTCATAGGGGCCTACTGTGATAGGGACTAGATTCATAGGGGCCTACTGTGATAGGGACCAGATTTATAGGGGGCTACTGTAATAGGGACCAGAGTTATAAGGGCAACATGGGTGGGAAGTATTGTAGCAAGATGTTTCTTCACATTCTATTTAAATTTCTGCATGTTAGTACGGTCGGACACAGGGAGCAGGAAGGGGAATCCACAAGCAAGCGGTCCGAGGAAGGAAAGCAACAATCAAGTCGAAAATCTTCTGCCATCTACAGACCTCTACAGTGAAGGGGTGAAATTTTGCTGCTAGTTGAGTGTGGTACAATAGCAGTAAGTTTAACGGAACATTCTGTGGAAGTACTTGTAAAATAAGCATAGGAATGACACACTACGGTGATGTGACAGGGGCTGGAGCTTGGCAGACCGTGTGAGGGACCTCTTAGGTTAGAAATTCTTTTTGGGACCCTGTTAGTGAAGTACATTCAAAGCATCGAATGGAAAGAATAAAAGGAAGTTTTACGCTTCAAACAGCACTTCTCCCCCCCTTTTCCCCAATTAACGTCTTTGTCGCACATGCCACATAATTTTTTCGAATAGTTACACACACAGTTTTGCGCCTTTTTCTTATGTTTTGCCGCTATTCAATAAATGAATATGTTATAAATTTGCTTATCTCTGAACTAAAATATCTATATATCTATATATATACATATATATTTATCATATAAACATTTAAATTGGCCTACGTAAATGCAATTACGTTTTCACGCCTCTGTGCTTCGTCAGGGCTGAAAGATAATAAGGTTTGGTTGTTTTTTGTTTTTTTAAGGCATATCAACCCTTTTCAGGTTATTTAATGCCGAATCCGGTCATTTTGGTAAAAGTTTTCATGCTTCCAATTCTTTATATCTTCAAATATTTATTCATGGTTTTTCGTTTGGTTGTTTTGTAGAAGAAAATTGTTTTTGTTTTGGAATTTTGCAGAACATGATTGTGTTTTGCCAAAGGAAAGGAAAAAAAAAATAACATCAATATTTGGTGCATTTTAGGTCAGGAAGCCGATCTCTTCAGACAGCACCAGCCGAAAGATGATAAAAATAAAATCTTACAAAAGAAACAGAATTAGAAATAATAAAATAATTCTATTTCTTTTGTACGCATTGTAAGATTTTATTTTCATTATCATCTTTCATCCCTACGACCTAAATTTGCTCAAGTAGGTTTTGAATTCTCCTAGAAACACATGTTAGCTTTTCTTTGCTTCGAAACTGATATTAAATCACAGTATGATAGAACTTTGATCTGTCAATGTATCTATAGCAAATCGATTACAAATTTTGAAATAACTATTTAAAGGTTTGAATATTGAGCTTTACTTTACTCTGGAATTTGATTCCCATAAAAATCAATCTACACTATATAAAATAATTGTTTTTTTTTCATACTATCACAAACACACACACACATATATATATATATTGATGCCATTTCAGCAACGTTTCCAATGTGTGACCTTTCAAACTACCTTATTCATGTAACCGCGTGCTACACACAGCGCCATATCAACATTGGTCGTCGATAACATCAAGACGAATTTCAACTTGACTGCGATAGATATGTCTCAGTCAGGGAGAAAAAAGAAGAGAAAAAAATATGCTTATACTTTTGACAAGTGTATTTATTACCGAAAGTACTCAAGTTTAAAAAAGAAAAAGTTTTGGAAGTAAATAAATAATTTATTTAAAAAAAAAAATAATTTGCGTTGTCCAGGTTTTCAAAATATTAAAAAAAAAATTCTCCTTATTATTGCCATTTCAGTAACGTTTCCAATGTGTGACTTTTCAAACTATATATGTATATATAAAGTTAATCCAACAAAAGATATAAGAAGCAACTAATATCTTTTAATTAGTGAAACATCCGGATAAAAACTGAAGCTCAATCTATGATTTGGTTCCTTTATCGTTTTATTAATTTAACATAAACATTGGATGCATTTTTAACTGTCATTTATTGCATCGTTTGCGGACGCATTTCCCGACTGAATAAACTTTTTCAATTTAATCAATTCTTTCTTTTTTGGACTGTCACTCACTACCTGGATCAATCTTCAATCAACCTCTTGGATATCTTTCCTGCATTTGGTTTAAATTGTATGACTTGGATTGTATGTTTTGGGCTGATATATTTGATATGTTATATACTTTTATGCATTTTTGCATATATTTTTATATATTTTCAAAGTGTAATTTCATCACCTGCAGTGATGTCACTGCGGTAATGGTCCTCTGAGAAGAAGAATTATCTTTGAAAACTCATGAGTTAAGGACGTTGAGATACTTTGAGTGAATTTTGAATTCTAATAAAATTTGATTCGCACTTAATTTTATTATTTAATTTAATATCATGCTGTATATATATATATATATATATATATATATATATGCATATATATATATAAATATATATATACATATATATATATATATATGTATATATATATTATTGGTAATATATATATATGTGTGTGTGTGTGTGTGTGTGTGTGTGTGTGTGTGTGTGTGTGTGTGTGTGTATAAAGTAATCCAACAAAAGATATAAGAGTCAACTAATATCTTATAATTAGTGAAACATCCGGATAAAAAACTGAAGCTCAATATACTGGATAGAGCATTAATATTATTATATAAAATGAAAAGGTGCCAATCAAATTTTATTAGAATTCAAAGTTCAAGCAAAGTATCTTAACGTCCTTAACGCATTTTTCACTGCATCGATTGCGGACGGATCTCACGACTGGATAACTTTTTCAATTTTTTCAATTTTTCATTTTTGGACTGTCACTCATTACCTGGATCAATCTTCAGTCAACATCCTGGGTATCTTTCCTCAATATGTTTTTAAATTGTATGACTTAGATGGATTGTATAGATTTAACAAAAAAGTATGTTTTGGGGTTGATATTTTTTATGTGTTTTATACTTTTATGCATTTTTGCATATATTTTTATATATTTTCCAAGTGTAATTTTATTACATGCAGTAACGTCACTGCGGTAATGGTCCTCTGAGAAGAAGAATTATCTTTGAAAACTCATGAGTTAAGGACTTTAAGATACTTTGCCTGAACTTTGAATTCTAATAAAATTTGATTCGCACCTTATTTTATTATTTCATTTTATATTATGCTATATATATATATATATATATATATATATATATATATATATATATGGTAGAATAAGGAAAATAACACTTAGTGTGAATTAATTATTCTCTTATGGTAAATATTGTCACAGTTTTTTGTAAGGCAGATATGAACATTTTAACGAAAAGAAACAAACACATTGTGGACAGTGTTTTATGAACTCTTAAATGCAAAAAAAAACAAAAACAGTCTAAGCTACGTTTCACTTTTGATTGTACTGATAAAAAGAAAAATGAATATAAAATTAAATTTGTGAAATATTTTTGAGAATCAACACAGGGTGCAATTTAAATGAAAAAAAATCATTTAATTTTTTTTTCTTTGCAAGCTTTTGTAAAACAACTTTGTCAGGCGAGACTGTCTTATAGTTTTGTCTTTTCTTCTTCTTCTTCTTCATTTTGATGGTATTAACTCTGAAGGGTTGAATCACGGTAGAGGCAGAAAAGCCCGTCAAGTTGTAAATTGGAGCCTCGCCCTTGCACCATTATAGAGAACATTGAAAGGGGTACCCGGTGTTGAGAAATAAAATAAAGAGGATACAAAGTGTGTGTAAGATTCTACTTTTTTTAGGCGATTACATGTGCAGACTGAGAAACTTGATGGTAAAAACAAAATTATTTTAGATGGGGGATCAGTTTTGTATTCTGAGCTACCAAAGGTAATGATAACCCACGTCCTAACTGGATATCGGGGATCGGGGGACAGGAAAGTGGAATAATGGGGATGAGACAAAGATAAAGATACGGATTGAGAGGGGTAGCGAGAAATTTTCATATAAAGATGTTACACACATTTTTTAACCTCTTTATTTTTTTTTTAATGCCCCCTCCCCGGGAAACACCGGGTACCCCTTTCAATGTTCTCTATGTACTAACTTGGAAATAAAATGCTGACTTATTTCTCAAGGAGAGTAGTCTGTGCGTATGTCCAGAGACAGGAAATGGGCTAGGCTGCAGAGAGGGAGGGGGGAAAGACTCCTGGACAATGCCGGGTATCCCCTGCTAGTATATATATATATATATATATATATATATATATAAAAATATGTCTATTCTTTTTTTGATACGAGAAGATATGTTACCGATTAAAGAGAATTCACTTACTTAGTATCAAAATTGTACCAGTGAGCCACAAGCCAAGCTTTCTCTCCCGATGGAGGTGGATCTGTTGATGCTCCTGGTGCAGGACTCTGAAAGACAGAAAATGAAGTAAGAAATTAACATTCTTTGAAGATTATTGCAAAAAAAAAAAAAAAAAAAAAAAAAAAAAAAAAAAAATAGAAAAAAATAAATCATTTGATTTCAAAGTAATAAAAAAAAAAAAAAAAAAAAAAAAAAAAAAAAAAAAAACTTTTTAAAAATCGCTAAAAAATAATATAAACTAAAACGACACTTATTCATGTATAGATCAGCACATTTTCCTAGGAACAACTCCGTTGGATCAAAGTATTGTCTGCCTTTTAAGAGGAACATACGTTCAGATTGATGCATATACTTATTAACAGTTTATTTAATTTTATCATTTTTGCACGGTGAAACCCATCACCAAGAAAAAAAATGGAACTTGTTCTCAACCACGCTATTCACCCATTCAGGCAAATCGCAGAAGTCTACACTTATATATTATTTATGTTTCCTCTTCATTTTAAGACTTCCCCAGGATGATTGATTTGAAAAAATAACACACAAGTACAAATATTTTAAAACGTTTTGCTTGCTAGTGACGTGGAAAGAATGTTTTGGTTCTTTTTTGGAATATTATATATATATTTTAGCCTGAAGATTTTTTTTTTTTAATAAGTTATCACTTATCAAGGACCAAAGGCCACTCAAGGATGGACAGTGAGACAACACTTGGTTGATGATAGTGATTGGGCAGAATTCGATTATTTAAGAGGGCAGCTCAACAAAAATTTGTTTACATTTGACTTGAAAACGACTATGTTGTAGTCAGCTGGGAAGCAGCCCTGCAGTATTGTGCTTCACAGACGGGCAGGTCTAGGAAAGAAATTTTGCTCATGGAAGTTTTGTTTAGTTTTAGGTGTAGAAAGAGAGAAAAAAAGGGAAACTATTGACAGTGGTTATAGTTAGACAAGTTTTTGTTGTAAATGTTTTACAGGGGAGGGGGGGGGTCTATAGATTTAAGCTCAGTCGAGCACCTGCCATGAAAATATCGATAGAGCAGAGAAAGACTAGCAACGTCTCTTCTGTGAGAAAAAGGTAGTAGGGAGGAGAAGAGGGCATCACCCACTAGATTTCAAAGTCGGTTTTGTGGTCTGTCAAGGCAGGTAAGGTAGCTCTGAGCGGCACCTCCCACGATATCTTAGGACGTATTTGGCTCTTAGACCGGCAGAGGATTGTATCAGGAGTGAACTACTTTCTGGTCCGGTAGAATGATCCAACTATCTTTCCAGCGACCTTTGCAACGGATTTTATGTAAGTCAGGTCAGGAGTGAAGGTCAGTCCCAGAAGCTTGTCAAAGCAGGGACACACACACACACACACACACACACACACATACACGCACACCATAAGTAACTATATATATTTTTATTTGTAACTTTGTTGATATTCAAGCATTTCTTTTTTCCATTCTTTTAATTTTTTTTAAACATAGTTCACCCCAAACAAGGCAGGCCACCACTGTAGACGTAAGGGGCTACTGAGAATTAGGGAGTAAGTTTTGGGTGTCATCCTAAGTTGGGAGCTGTCCAACGAGACGTCTGTTTATATTAGTTTTAAACTTCTGCATATTGGTACAGTCGGGGAAACAGGGAGCAGGGAGAGAGTTCCAAAGGCCGGCAGCACGAGGAAAGAAGCTATTGAAGTAGAAGGCTCTCTTGTATCTGGGGACCTCCACAGTGAATGGATGGGATTTAGCTAATTGTCGGGTTGGTCTAGTGTATTTACGTCGGGAGGGCACTACAGCAGCTAGTTCATCGGAGCACACTCCATTGAAGTATTTGTGTCATTCGAAAGCGGAAATCGTATAATTTTATTTGATGAACATTTTTATTTCAGATATACATTATGTCCACACGTTACATTTATTATGTGGAAATAAAATTATATAGTTAACTATGGCAGACCCTGTGGATGATAGATATTAGTATATAAACACTGAATAGAAAAAGTAAAATATGTAAATTGTTATAAGTTATTTATTGGCTCACATAACAGATTTCTGGTGGAGACTTTCCTCAGGATATAGTATGAGTTATGTGAACAGATTTATGAATGAAGTGCAAACATTATTTTTGAAAAAAAAAAAAAAGTTTTCAGGAAGAATTTCTTTAAATCATCATCATCGGTTTAACGTCCGTTTTACATGCTTTCATGTGTTGAACAGCTTTTATAAATGGATTTCCAAACTTATCTCTCGTCAGGTTCCTTTGGAAGTCATTTCCTTAATCGGAGCAAGATTTTTATAGGTCGAATGCTCTTCCTGACGCCAACCCAGTGAGGTGATTGGGACCAGTGTCTTTACTGAGACACGACCTCTAGGTGATTATCCACCAATGGCTAAAGAGCCCTCAACCTGCCTATAAACTGACGTCATAATTTTTTGTACGTCTACAACTGGTTAAAAATCTCAATTTTTAAACATATATATATATATATATATATATATAAAGTTAGGTATGTGTATATATATTTGTACTTACAGAATTAACTCCTAAACTGATCATTATGATTATTTGAACTCGGCTGTGAGGCATAAAGATGGATAATGTGGGCTATATTTAGTTTAATGCAAATAGGGCAAAGAGAGGGTGGAAGCCCTTTGTGAAAATTCAGATACATCGGATTTTCGTGAAATTTTAACAATAGGTATTAATAAATATTCTCCAAATTTCAGTTTGTTTGAAGTATTTTAAAGTTTTTTTAGGGCGCATAATATGGGCACACCCTCCCGTTAGAAAATTCAAATATTTCAGATTTGCATTAAATTTGATCCATTGTCATTAGACACCAATTAAGCGAGATTCCTTGGATTTCAATTTCTTATTAAGACCCCTTTAACTTAAGCCTTAAATTTGAGACGTTTTCTAGAATCAAAATTATTTAATTGATTTTGATCGAAATTGGAATGACAGGATAATGGTTGGATGGATTTGTAACATCAAGCCAAGAGATGCTTCCACCGTGCGGACAAGTGAGTGTCTGCGGAAACTTGGTCTTGTAGATCTCGATCCCATCTTGAGGGAGAGAAGACTCTGCTGGTATGGTCACGTGGACAGATCCAGCAGTGGAATCAACTGTGCACTAAACCTACAAGTCTCTGGTAGGTGTGTAGTTGGCTGGCCAAGATTATCTTGGAGGGAGCTGATAGAGAGAGAGAGAGAGAGAGAGAGAGAGAGATCGCAGAGACTGGAGGCAGTCTCTTTCTCGATGTTTGTCATCGATAGCTTTCTTCCTACAAAACCAATATTTGATCCTGGTTCGTCAGTTTTTATTATGGATCGTTGTAGCATGTTATTAAGAAGAATAAAATATAATTCTATTTAATTCCTTCCAGAAAATGTGTAGCCATGCTATGTTTGTATAGATAAAACTTTTTACTATGAATAAATAGCTCTATTTATAATTGAACACTATTATATAAACAGAGATATCTGGCGTGCCGGACCTATGGTCAAGTGTATAGCACTTGTGGGTGGAGCACTATGCTTCATGTCAGTGAAACCTGGGTACCACCAATGTCTGCAGCACAATGACAGAGCAATGGATAGACGAATTTGTACCATCAAGCCAAAAGATACTTCCACTGTGCGGACAAATGAGTTGTTGGGAAAACTTTGTCTTGTAGACCTTGATCCAATCTTGAGGGAGAGAAGACTCTGCTGGTATGGTCACGTGGACAGATCCAGCAGTGGAATCAACTGTGCACTAAACCTACAAGTCTCTGGTAGGTGCGGAGTTAAAAGTGGAGATCTGCGCTGAGGACTGCCATGCATGCAGGTAGCCATCTGTCTGGAGAGGGGTCCACTAGTGCGGACATTGCCCCCAATCCTGTACGATTATCAAAAGGCCGATGAGCTGGCTTTACTGACTCGCTATCGCTTTGCAAAGTTAGCCACTTGAAATACTTTAAACATTAATTTAAAATAATAAACATTTTATTCATAACTTTGTTGTAAACACGAAACAAAATGTTTCTCATTTATTCATATAGATAAACATTAACATTTTGGTAATTTTGATACAAATTTATTCATCTTTTAAATGTAACCATAAAGAAATGAAAATAAAGAAGAAATCAATTTGTCTTTTCAGTTGAAATTTAGAAATAGATTGCTAGTTGTTAAAAATTAATCCGGTCCCTCTAAAGAAAGGAACATTTGAACACAAATGTTAAATATTTGTCCAGAAAATAAAACAATATTGCGAAACAGAACTATTTGTTGTATTAAAACCAAAACAATCATTGAATCAAAAAACAATAACAAATAATAGTTAATTAATAAGATGTCATTTTGCAAATAATAGTTAATTAATAAAATGTCCCTTTTCAAAACCAATATGCAAATTAGTTAACCGTGTGACTGATATTGCATATACATAAGCAGTATATAAAAAGGATGGTGCGTCTATTGTGGAACGTTGAATTAACTTGAAACAGAGTTTACCGTCAGTGCAGGAAATGGACCCAACTTTCCATTTAGATGGGAAACGAGAAAATGAGTTGAAAAACAATTAAGTTTGGACTACTGTTCTAAACTTGGATGTTATTTTCACAACGTTTCGGCCGATGTAACCTCCGACCTTCTTCAGGTGAATCTTTTTCAACACAGGAATCTTTATGTCGAACTCTAGAATCTGTAGAGAATTTCCAACTGAACATAACACTGTTATCCGTTATGCCACGTGTCAAAGTAATAATTAGTTTTAAGTGATAGTCTTCTGGAGGTTGAAGGTTCAATCCTCGGTGTGGGCAATATTAAGAATAAAATAAAAATTATTTATTTAACATTTCTACCCTGTCGTGACTGACGGAACGAGAACAATCTACCCTGTGGATTAAAAAATTTAAAAAAATGTTCAGTTAAAAAAATCCGTAGAAGTTCCAGAGTTCAAAATGATGCGCCTGAAGAAGTTCAGAGATAACATCGGCCGAAATATTGTGAGAATAATACCCAAGAGGAAAACAGAAATCAGAGTAATCCGAACAATATAATTTAGGAATCCTCATCTGAAAAAAGTCTGAAACAAAACAAATAAAGTTTAAATTAATTTATTTAAAAACAAATGAGAAAATGTTTCAGAATTTTTCAGATGACGATTGATGACTTGGATCGATCAATCGGACTACTATTCTCATCTTGGTTGTCATATTCACAACGTTTCAGCTTATGTAACTTTCGACCTTCTTCAGATGTATCATGTACACGTGGCCTAATGGTTAATAGCGTTGGCTAACAACCATTTCTAAGTAATAGTTTTCTGGAGGGTGAAGGTTCAATTGTTACTACATTAAGAATAGCATAAATTAACACTTCTGCCCAGAATGAGAACAATCGAACCCCATGGATTAAAACAAGGGTTCAGTTCGAAATTTCGTATAAGTTCTCTTATTCGACTAGAAGTTTCCCAACTTCGAATGGATGCACAACGAGAAAATCTTCATAAAAACAAATGAAAAAAGTTAAAATAAGTTACTTAAAAATCACTTTGATTAAAAAAAAAAAAAAAGAAAAAATTTGAATTTTATCAAAATCTGCTAAAAACTATTTTGTGAAGAGAGTAGTCAACTCGGGCTCGTCCTAATGCAGTACAGTCAACTCGGGCTCGTCCTAATGCAGTACAGTCAACTCGGGCTCGTCCTAATGCAGTACAGTCAACTCGGGCTCGTCCTAATGCAGTACAGTCAACTCGGGCTCGTCCTAATGCAGTACAGTCAACTCGGGCTCGTCCTAATGCAGTACAGTCAACTCGGGCTCGTCCTAATGCAGTACAGTCAACTCGGGCTCGTCCTAATGCAGTACAGTCAACTCGGGCTCGTCCTAATGCAGTACAGTCAACTCGGGCTCGTCCTAATGCAGTACAGTCAACTCGGGCTCGTCCTAATGCAGTACAGTCAACTCGGGCTCGTCCTAATGCAGTACAGTCAACTCGGGCTCGTCCTAATGCAGTACAGTCAACTCGGGCTCGTCCTAATGCAGTACAGTCAACTCGGGCTCGTCCTAATGCAGTACAGTCAACTCGGGCTCGTCCTAATGCAGTACAGTCAACTCGGGCTCGTCCTAATGCAGTACAGTCAACTCGGGCTCGTCCTAATGCAGTACAGTCAACTCGGGCTCGTCCTAATGCAGTACAGTCAACTCGGGCTCGTCCTAATGCAGTACAGTCAACTCGGGCTCGTCCTAATGCAGTACAGTCAACTCGGGCTCGTCCTAATGCAGTACAGTCAACTCGGGCTCGTCCTAATGCAGTACAGTCAACTCGGGCTCGTCCTAATGCAGTACAGTCAACTCGGGCTCGTCCTAATGCAGTACAGTCAACTCGGGCTCGTCCTAATGCAGTACAGTCAACTCGGGCTCGTCCTAATGCAGTACAGTCAACTCGGGCTCGTCCTAATGCAGTACAGTCAACTCGGGCTCGTCCTAATGCAGTACAGTCAACTCGGGCTCGTCCTAATGCAGTACAGTCAACTCGGGCTCGTCCTAATGCAGTACAGTCAACTCGGGCTCGTCCTAATGCAGTACAGTCAACTTGGAGTAAATTTAATTTTAATCAACTGAAGTAAATGTTTAATTCAAATTCAAACACAGCAAAAGCTCATTAGCAAGCAATTAATAAGGCATTTTAAAATAAGAATAATTTGTGTTTCAAAACAGCCAAGCAAAACAGATTCAAGTGAAACTAGCAAATATCTCTTGATTATGAATTACCTCCCTTGGGTAATTTCAGTATTTAAAGAATGCTATCTTTAAAAGAGAACTCGTAGTTGCTGGGAGGTACAAAGAAATTGCTTGGTCTGTCGGGAAGAGACGGCATTCGATGCAAAGATTGACATTTAGTAACAGTACCTATACATACTATGGGGGGGGGGTCGGCTTTCAGTTTGATTTTTTTCTTCGTTTTATGATAAATCAAGCGGTTTCGGGTTATATAATCCAGAAACACGGGACCCATTGTAAACGATTCATTGGAAACGATTTCTTGAACACAAGTTGTTTTCTTTACACAGGGAGAAATTACTGTATGTTCATACTTTTTCCACCTTTATCACTGAGTAAATGAGCCCAATCTGATAGGATTTTAATATTTAATAACCGATTTCATAGTCTGCAAAAGTATCCATTTTGCTAATGTGTAATATATATAGAAATTTGAAATAATCACATATTCTTTGTATAAACTATTTTTTAATTTTTTTTTAAAAATGCGTGGTAAACCTTGTTCACCAGTAGCTACAAGAATTGCCGTGGCGACATGCATCGCGTGTGGGCGACTTCGACGTGATTAGATTTTGAGCCTCAAACTAATGGCTTCCAATGATTTTGCCGAATAAGTGACGCAATTTGCATTCATACGATGATTGCATTAAATACCCGGATCTTCGACTTCGAGTGTCTATAAAACAAAAAGAAAATATTGTCGAAGTGAGCACGAATTAGTGATAATATTACTGACGATGGTTGAAACGGGATTTTTATCAGTTAACTTTTCATTGTATTTGAAAGCGAAACCGAGAAATTAGAGTTACGAAAAAACAGTGTTTACTGAGAATTTGTACCCCCCGACAGAATATTGTCCCGGACTCTTGCGTTTGTCTTTCTTTTAAAATTCACTAAAACACAAAGACGCTGAATATTCAATGATTTAAAAAAGATCTTTTTTACTCCGAACTTCTGCATATATTGTAATTGCACAGAAGATAGTTTTACTGAGATAAATCTGTTTTTCTTTGCTATTTTGAATCACTGACCCATCAAGATTTATACAGTTTCGATTGTGCATAAAAAGATAAATAAAAAAAATAAAAAAATAAAAAAAAGATAAAAATATAAAAAAAATTATAAAAAAAATAAATTTAAAAAATAATAAAAAAAAACAACCCCCAAAAAGAAGGCATATCCAACAATATAAAATTAACATTTCTTGTTTTTTTATTTTATCATTCTTGAAAAACTTGTTTTTAGAACATGAGTGCTGACAATAAATAAATAAAATTAAAAAAAACTGACACTGATTGCAAATGGGTTACACACAATGTTGAAAATACAGGTGGTGAGGGGAAGGCCACAACACTTTATCAACACCAAAAAAAAAAAAAAAAAGAAGCTTTTAAATTATGAGTAAATATCTTCAAATTAAGTTGTTGCAAAATGAGGAGATTGAAAGTTTAAGCAATTCAATCCTATTGGCTAGAAAACGTGTCTAAATGAAAGCTTATTTTTGATAGGTTAAAAAAAAATATACATATGCAAATTAGGCACCATATTCCTGCTGATACAGGGTGGGCCAAAATAAGGGTCCTATCTTTAAATTTGAATAACTTGAATTTGAATAACTTCCACAAAATAAAAGTTAAACTCACCAAACTTTATGTGTGTGTAGACTGACCCTTCCGAGATTTTTTGAAATAAACAAAACAAATTTTAGCCGAAAAACACTTCTTAAAACTTACAAAAACTAAAGTATTGTTTTTTACACTGTTTTGAGTTTTTTAAGCAAAAATAATGTTTTCTAAATGAGGGTACGTTTCTTAGGGCTAATACGGCTCATGCTTGCTTCGGAAGGGGTCCTTTACTTATTCTAAAAAAAAAAAAAAAAAAAAAAAAAAAAAAATCAATAAATAAAAAAGTTATGAATTTTTAAAAATAGGACCCTTATTTTTGCCCACCCTGTATTATCTGATATATATATTTTTTTTTAATGGAAATCGCTCAAGACAAGGCATGAAGCCACTTGATGTAAGGAGCTAAAAAAAAAAAAACACACACTTCAAAGTAAAAAACTAGCCAACAGTAAGTGTTAGATGAATAGATTTCGACCCAGAAAACAGCAATTCTTCCCCCTTTGTCAGAAACATCGCTCATGGAACGTGAGGATTAAAGGACAAAATAAGGGAAGCGAGAGTTACAAGGCTGCCGAAAGTAAACCCAAGTTAGTCACTTTCTACTCTCCTCTCTCTCTCTTTCCTTACAGTTATAATACGTTTATTCATCTTTGTATATACATTATCATCTTTGACATCCATTTAAAAAAAAAATGAGATCGTCTGATCACCAAAGATTACATATACAAGTAATTGAAATAGGTCCCGCACTGTCAACCAAGCTCCAGCCCCTGTCCCATCGCCGCAATGTAGCATCCTTGTGCTTGTTTTACAAACACTTCAATGGATTATGATGAATTGGCTACTCTGGTGCCCCCTCGACGTAAATTCACTAGACCAACTCGACAATCAACTAAATCCCATCCATTCACTGTGGAGGTCCCCAGATGCCGGAGAGCTTTCTACTCAAATAGCTTCTTTCCTCGTGCTGCTGGCCTCTGGAACTCCCTCCCTGCCCCCTGTTCCCCGACAGTACTGACATGCAGAAATTTGAAATTAATGTAAACAGACATCTCGCTGCGCAGATCCCAGTTTAGATTGACCCCCCCTCCCATCTCCCTTTTTTTTCCCTCAGTAACCCCTTACGTCTACAGTGGCGGCCTGCCTTGTTTGGGGTGAACTACCTAAAAAAAAAAAAAAAAATTAACTGGTGTCGCTATGGTAAAAACAGCCGACTTTACCCATTTTAAAATTAACGGTTCCAAAATAGAATTCTATTGTCCCATGACCTAACAAGTTTAAAAAAAACAAAAAAAACAACTGATCTTTGCATATATCAGTTCGACAAGATGCACATGAAGAAAGTCGGAGATTACATCGGTCGAAACGTTGTGAGAACAAAATCCAAATAATTACTATTCTCATCTTGGATTTTTCGGCCGATGTAATCTCCGAGCTTCTTCATGTGCACCTTGTTGAACTCAGGAAGCTGTACGGAATTTTGAGCGGAACCGAGTTAAATTGTTCTCGTTCCGTCAGCCATGACCATGTAGAAGTTTTAAGTAATTTCTAATTATATGTTTAGTATCGCCTGTACTGAGGATTGAACCTTCAAAAGACTATCACTTGGAACTGATTATTACTTAGCACTTTTATCCATTGTGCCATGGGGGTCATGTGAATTCTTTGCATTCTTTTTATTTTAATATAGATTTAATTGTTAGAATTTTGAATAAATAAAAAAAAGTGACGTTCGTTTCATTTATTAAAAGAATATTTGGCTAACAATGACAATAATTATTTGCTTAATAGTAAAATATTAGGATAATTCATTGCGTAATTATAAAAGTTACATTGATGCGAGAAACATGCATGTGAAGTTGTCTTGGAAAAGTCTGATCTTTCACTTAGATGTTCATATTGAAAAAGGTTTTTCAATATGAACATCTAAGTAAGAAGATCAGACTTTTCCGCCTGAAGAGATCTTAGTTTCTAATAACTAATGATTGATAACATCAACATGCCAGTGTAGCGGCTTTTTGTACATATCTATATTAATAAGAATATTTATATAAATAGCTCTATTTACTATTGAGCACTATTATATAAGTCCGGTTGAAATTCTTCAGATTTTTATCCTGTGGATGTTTACTTTACCTGGATTACTATATATATATATATATATATATATATATATATATATATATATGTGTATATCTAAGCAGCATCTTCTCTTGCAGGCAAGTATTGTTGAATATAAGAGACAACTCATGTCTAGATATCCTATCACTATGTTGGACAGGATTCCACATGGTTGAATATGTAGGAACTCGTCTTAGATTCAAAATCTACCATGTACTTTCAGACTCATCCGGGTCCATCTTCAGGAGAATGAGGTACAGACCATGTGTTAGTATTATAGATGGTTTTGGCGGGAATTATGTAATAATATATTACTAAAATGTCTATAGTTATAAATATAGTTTCTTACTTATTACATAATTCCCGCCAAAACCTTTCTCTAATACTAACACATGATATCTGTACCTGATTAACCTCATTCCCCTGAAGATGGACCCGGATGGGTCTGAAAGTACTTGGGAGACAAATCCAAACTATGGCAAATTCATCAGCCAATTCCTCTCCGAAACTAAGAACCTTATTCGGACTATTGAAAGGATCTACCAAAGGATATCTAGACATGAGTTGTCTCTTATATTCAACAATATATATATATATGTATATATATATATATATATATATATATATTATATAAATAAAATGACCTAGAGTGGGCAGTCACACTTGAAAGCTAAAACCTTTGGCAAAAGTTGGGAGTCAGCAATCTTTTCGGGTGTCAGATTTTTTTCAGACAACTTCCCCCACCCCAACCTATAACCATTGTACGTAACCTAGCAGATTACATTCCTAGCATCTATATAATAAGCAATTTCATGTTCGTACGTTATCACCCTTCACCCATTTTTTAATAGATGGGATCACCTGATTGCCGAATATGCAATGCAAAAACAAACAAACAAAAAAAATTTTTTTTAACAGTTGCTTCATTTAAATAACTAATTATTAAACTAATTATTAAACTAATTATTAAACTAATTTTTAAACTAATTATTAAACTAATTATTAAACTAATTATTAAACTAATAATCCGATTGGATCTACATTTTGACACGTGCAATTCGAAGGTTAGTACTTTAGAAAAATCATATGGATTTTTTTTTTTATTTGCGCCATCTACTTAGTGATGTGTTATGTAGTTTTCTCAACGGTATTGCAATCAAGTTAGTGCAACAGATCTGAGAAGATTTTAACTCGGTTTAGTTGATTTCATATCAGCGTCATCAAAACGCGTAGACCTACATTAATAGACTGTTTATTTATCCATTAAAGTGACAGTGATTTACATAATAATGGATCAGGTACAAGGCCAAAAAGGTTCTAGGGATTAAGGGGAGGGTCGTTACTCTTACTTGTCTATTTTCTAACTCTTAGTTAGACACAATCATGGCAATACCGCATTTGCTCTATGGACTTAACCAACTTGAAATATCCCCAGCGTTTCGATGATTCTATTTAAAGTGAATATTTATAATTGAAAAAATAAAAAAATTGGGGAGTGAAATAACAAAAAATGCCTAAAAAGAAAAGGAAAGAAACCAAATAAAATAAAGGGCAGGTTAGTAAGACCATCCCAACCCATTCAAAGAAAAGACTTCCCACCGTTTTTCGGTTTGTTAGAGCCGAAAACAAGCAGGTCGGCCTCTAAGTGGGAGTGGGTTTTAGGTGGGAAGGAAAAAAACAGGGCTGAGGATTTTGGAGTGAATGGTGTCCTACCAAGATAAATACCATTGGGGAGGCTGAGAGCTAAATAATTGTAGGGAGTGGACATCATGGAGGATCTCTAGTACCGGAAACAATCAAACAGGGATGGGACTCACTCATCAACTAAGTGTCTATTCAGATAAATTTTGTGGTCCCAATCTGCCCCTGAAAACAGTTTAGATCAATGTAGAGATGAGTGGAGTAATTGGCCCCGCCATGCTTGATTTCCTCAACCACCTGGATCTATTGATGACGAACCACACCAGGGAAGCATTTTGAATTGACTTGGATCTACAAGCGCCTTTTGATCACCATTATTCGAGGGTATGCCTTGAGCCTGCTCTCTGTCTACCAAACAAGCAGGAGATTTGATAAAACCCCCGTAATGTTCCGACTATAGACTTTTTAAATTTGGCAGTTGAAAAAAATTAGTGTCGCAACAAAGTAAATGTTCCCATGAACTTTTAAGTTTAAACCTAATAATCATGTTGTAGGGGAACGTGGAAGAATGACACCGGTTCCTAAAGACACCGTTGAGTTATTCCCCTTTGATCAGAGAGACCCCGACTACTAGACGAGAGAAAGATCAAAGTGTAGTATCTGTTCCGATGGATACTGCACCCCATAGACTGGTATTGTCTTGGCCTTCGGGGCTTGATTTACGCCGGTCTATGGGTTGTCCTGTGCAGTTCTGGGAGGTCCACCCTCCCAGGCTTCGCCTTCCCTCTTTGGGGAGGAGTAAGTTTATTGCTTACTGCCTGAGGCGCTCCTACCGGGGAATGCCGACGGGGCTGCCCAGGCAATTTTCAAACCCCACTTTCCCGACCCGACCTTGGGTCACATCTTACTTGTGGGAGTAAGATAAAAACTGGCCTTGTGCCTAACTCCTGGAGAGGAGTAGATCACTACTAGACGAGAGAAAAAGGTGTTCACTATGTTGGACAGGATTCCACATGGTTGAATATGAAGGAACTGTCTTAGATTGAAAATCTACCATGTATGGTAGCGACCACTACGAGTGGTGAGTAACAAGCCCTCTTATTGTATGTTCTTTTATATTGTGTTACAAGTCTACTTTAAGTTTGTCATTATGTAAATAAAAAGTATATTTGTTTTTTCGTATTTGCTGTTGAATTATGTATTTATTGAATAAATTCTGTATCTTTATTTTGTTTTAGGGTTGAATGTGGATGAGAACACAAGTGAAAATAAATTAAAAAAATAAATTAAAAAAAAAAAAAAAAAAAATAAGGTAACATAGAAATTATTATGCAAACATGGACACAAGCAATGAAAACAATCACCAAGCTGATAAAGGTTATTACAATGTGTGTGTGTGTATATATATATATACATATATATATATGATGAGCAAACACCATCAGGAGCGGCAGAGTCATGGAGCATCAAACGTGCAGAGTATCCCTCCTTAAAACCTCAACTGCATAGTTTATGGGTGTATCTTTTAAAATAGGGGATCAATTTTATTTATTGAACATAGTAACATTTCTTTTATGTTACGTTTTTGTTTTCACAGTTTGATGGATTTCATATGGCACAGAAGAGATGAGAGAAGGCAGATGCTATCATGCAAGCAAGATAAGCAGACCGCAGGTAAGCAGACCGCAGGTAAGCAGACCGCAGGAAGTAAAAAGAAACGTCTAAGAAATTTTTCTTGACTTTATAAAAATGTGACCGTCATCAACTATGCAAATTAGAGTGAACTCATTTGCATATTTATGTATTTAACCTATTAGATGCACCCGTCGTTGAATTGTGACCACATATACACCTCCCATTCCGACTATCACAATTCAAATTTAGCCAATGGATACTACAAGTAGCGAGCTAGATTTTTGTATCTAATATGATGTATTTTGCCATACAGGTTGAGCAAGAAACCGTTGATCAAAATTACTGAAATTTTACAATTCTTTACTGTTATCAAAATTGCAACAAAAAGAAAAAGAAAAAAAAAAGAAAGCCTGACAAAAGGTAGCTGAATTGAGTGACCACATTTTTTATTCAAGATGGCCACCATCAATTATGCAAATTAGATTTAACCGGATTGCATATTTCTAAAGTATATTGAAGATGCAACAATATTCATACATATCAAAAGACGTCATTATATGTTAAAGTGCTATTATTATCATCGTTAATATAGCTTTTCTGTTCAAAACAATAGAAACAAAAAGACACGATGCTTAAAGAGTTAAATAAAGGAGAAAGCGTATGTATCGACCACAGATTTGTTTGTAGTTTTTTTCTGTCTACTTACATTAAAAGTAGATCAGCATTTAAACATATTTTTTCTTTTTCCTTCAAAGTTAACACCTACTCGCCCAGCACACAAATAGTTAGAGGCGTGCGTAAATTTTTAATGAAAAATAATTTTAAGATCTTTACAATGACACAAAAGTGTCAAATATGTAAGCAAACAAACCTATTCTAAAATGATGTTCAGTCTGACATGTCTTTGTCTCTCTTAAACTGATGAAATGTTCACTTGAGTAACCATATCACATATTCAAGATGGCTGCCATCAGCTAGTCAATTTAAACCAAATTCATTTGCATATTTTGAAAGTATATTGAACATGCATCAAAAGTGTCCATTCAAATGCTATTATAATTGCTAATATAACAGATGCGTCCATCCATGATACGAAGAAATTAAAATTAATAATGAAGTAAGTATATGTGAATGAGAAAAATAATGTCTATTTAAAAAAAAAAAAAATTAAAAAAATGGTTAGAGTTAGATAGCACAACAGATTTGAAGCGTGCTGCTGAAGGTCAAGACGAAACCCCTCATCAAGTGCAGCAACGTAAAATCACATCAGTCTTTAACCATTGGCGCTCGACAGGCAGGTCTAGAAATCCACCTGTGCTATGGCGGCGACACAAGTTACATTTCAACATCGATGGACTGAACGGTTTGTCCCAACACCATAAATGAGCAGCTGGCAGTGTGTCAATCTTTGGGTTTCCTTGCTCGACTTATGTGTGAATTTGTGGCTCACATATTGACTTCTATGCAGTGTCAACAGTGCTGACCCCTCCTATACTATGCTCCCACCCTGAGGCTAGCGCCATCATTGGTCAGCATAGATAACAAAAGAACATCTAAATAAGATTACTTCTATAGGGAAATATCATGTAGCAAGAAAGAAATAGAACGCAAGACCGTTTTATCAAAAACTAAACAACAACAAAAAGCACTTCCATTTTTTTTATATTGCTGACGCAGGGTTTTGTCCATCCATCATGCTTCAATTTGAAATTGCATTTTCATCACTAAAAGTGTTTTTTCTATTACTGTTTTAATGTTGACTTTTTTTTTTTTAGGTGTCCAAGGATCTCTTTAAGAGGATCTAAGTTTGTCAAGTTTGAAATAGCCTTTTTTGTCAGGCAGTCACGCCTTAATTTGAAATAGCCTTTTTGTTAGGCAGTCATGCCTAAGTTTGAAATAGCATTTTTGTTAGGCAGTCACGCCTCAATTTGAAATAGCCTTTTTGTTAGGCAGTCACGCCTCAATTTGAAATAGCCTTTTTGTTAGGCAGTCACGCCTCAATTTGAAATAGCCTTTTTGTTAGGCAGTCACGCCTTAATTTGAAATAGCCTTTTTGTTAGGCAGTCACGCCTTAATTTGAAATAGCCTTTTTGTTAGGCAGTCACGCCTTAATTTGAAATAGCCTTTTTGTTAGGCAGTCACGCCTTAATTTGAAATAGCCTTTTTGTTAGGCAGTCACACCTAAGTTTGAAATAGCCTTTTTGTTAGGCAGTCACGCCTTAATTTGAAATAGCCTTTTTGTTAGGCAGTCACACCTTAATTTGAAATAGCCTTTTTGTTAGGCAGTCACGCCTTAATTTGAAATAGCCTTTTTGTTAGGCAGTCACGCCTAAGTTTGAAATAGCCTTTTTGTTAGGCAGTCACGCCTTAATTTGAAATAGCCTTTTTGTTAGGCAGTCACGCCTTAATTTGAAATAGCCTTTTTGTTAGGCAGTCACGCCTTAATTTGAAATAGCCTTTTTGTTAGGCAGTCACGTCTTAATTTGAAATAGCCTTTTTGTTAGGCAGTCACGCCTAAGTTTGAAATAGCATTTTTACATGCGTCAATGCTGTCAAGTAACACATCCATTGCATAGTACTGACACTGGAATGGATACATCATAAGAATATCAGTTTTTCTTATATTTTGGTGCCGCAGCTCATCTAGGGGATGGGGGGGGAAACTATGCAGTTGAGGTCTTAAGTTGTCCTGTTAACATGAAAAGAGACGAAGCGATGCAAACGACTGGAAAATAAAATGTGAGGTGACAATATTTCCTGAAATACAAAGAAATAAAATAACAAACCGTGTTGGTCTGATTTGGGGCGCCTGCTGCTGGAGTAGTAGGAGCCGGGGTCGCAGAAGACACCGACTGTTCGCTTGTAGGTGTATCCATGGTGCTATAATGCTTCTGACGAGATATAGCCTGTAGATGATGTCGGTGACAGCAGTAAAATATAACATGACATGCTATGAAGCTCAAGGTTTGATAAAAAACGTGGTAGAATGAATAGAATTTCTATTTTTTACCGTAGTATTTTTTTTACTGCAGTATTTTTTAACCACAGTTTTTACCGTAGTATTTTTTACCATAGTTTTTACCGTAGTATTTTTTTTGCATAAATTGGAAGCTGTATTAAATATTGATGCCTTTTTTTTTTTTTTTTATATTAACACACCATGAAAAAAGCTTTTTTTAAAAAAATTTTTTTTATTAAATATGCCAAAATTTGTAGTTAATATTCCCACAGTCAAACTCTTCTTAAAGATGTAGTTTTGTTGTTTTTCTTAATTTAAAATTTCACTGGAAATGACTGGGTTCGAACAAGGCACACCCAGGTCGTCAGTCCGCGTCATTAGACTTCACCACAGTCACCTCCCATGTCATAAGTAAAATTAATAATAATATATATAGTGTGTTATAGTAAAATAAATTCCAGAAGGAAATCCGAGTATGAGAGCTCAATGTAATAAATAGAGCAAGAATAAAATAAAGTAACACGGAATCACATAATTACCGGTGCGATAATTTATTGCGACCCTCCGGCCTTATTTAAGCATCCAAACGAGGCGATTACATTTTCATCGTTTCGCTTGGATGCTTGAATAAGGCCGGAGGGTCGAAATAAATTATCGCACCACTGATTATGTGATTCCGTGTTACTTTATTTTATTCTTGTTCTATTTATTACATTGAGCTCTCATACTCGGATTTCCTTCTGTTACTTTATGTTATATATATATATATATATATATATTACACTTGTTCCTATTTACTTGCCACCTCACGAGGGAAGAATTAGATAAGATCCGGCTCCCGATTGGGAAAGAAATAAAAATTGTCTCAGGCTAGAAGGATTTCTCTTTCACTTACTAAGGACAGAAAAGATGACGTGTAGTGTCAGAACAGATACTACATTTTGCTCCAATGTCGATGGAAATACTTGATCCAAAAATTGGCTTATTTAATACACAAGACATTTTTTTTCATAGCGTGTGAAGAAACATGAAAATTTCTTAGATGAAGCCTCATCAGTACTTATAAAAATTTTAATTTTTTTTATACTAATATTACTTTTATCTTAATTTCAGTTTTATTTTTTTATTATCTCAACTCTCATTTGTTTTAGGCTATTCTGTTTTAAATCTGTGTTGATATTCATTGTTATAAAACATCCTGTGTTGACCCTTTTTTTTCATACCTCACAGCGATTGTCGTAAATCTTTTTAAACCATAAAATTTTATGGTTTAACAAATAGAAAACAATAAAAACAAAATGAAAGTAAACAAAAAAATAAAAAGTAAAACATAAAAAATTAAAATACAATAGAATTAAAGAAACTTTTAAAAAATAGAAAAAAATTAACAAAATGTTGTATTTAATTTCAATATTTTTTTAAAATTATAATTTTATATTTTCCGTTATTTAAAATCTGTGCTAATATTCATCGTTACAAATCCAACAGAGTCAAACTTTTTTTTTCATACCTCACATCCATTGTCGTCATTCTTTAAAGGATACAATTAATGTATCACTGACCAATAACAAATATTAAAAATAAAAATTAATTGAAAGTAAAGAATAAGAACAAAAAAAAAATGAATAAAGAAATATTAAATTAAAACAATATAAATTCCTTAATTCCATGCGTTGATTAAAATATATTTATATATGTGTACATGAGCCACAATCAAAACGATTCACCGAGCTATGCATTGTTTAAATTAAACTATCTTATAAGTTTTAATGTAAATTTTACTGTTCTCATTAGTTTTATCACAAGGTTACAAATTGTCCAAAATTTACGATTGTTTTCAGTCTAATAAGACAATTTTAAAGAATAGATTTGAGTTTAACTTTTACATAAACTGGTGTCTATGTCAATTTTCCAGTTAGGAAAAAAATACAATTTTACAAAAAAAAAAAAATTAACAAAACAACCAATGACAAATAAAATAACATTTTACAAAATAATCAATGGCAAAGGAAATAACATTTTACAAAATAACTAATGCAAAAAGAAAGAATCTATTTTTTTAACTAAAGGTGAAAAAGAAGTTATTTTTGAAGTAATGGCAAAATAATTCTTTTACAAATTGAAAATTGGTCTTAGAAAAAATTTTTTTAAAATTGGTCTTAGGAAAAAAAAAAAAATGTTCTTAGAAAAAAAAAAAATGGTCTTAGAAAAAAAAAAATGGTCCTAGAAAAAAGAAAAAACAAATGGTCTTAGAAAAAAGAAAAAAAAATCGTCTTAGAAAAAAGAAAAAAAAATCGTCTTAGAAAAAAGAAAAAAAAATCGTCTTAGAAAAAAGAAAAAAAATCGTCTTAGAAAAAAGAAAAAAAAAATCGTCTTAAAAAAAGAAAAAAAAATCGTCTTAAAAAAAGAAAAAAAAAATCGTTTTAGAAAAAAGAAAAAAAAATCGTCTTAGAAAAAAGAAAAAAAAATGGTCTTAGAAAAAAGGAAAAAAAATGGTCTTAGAAAAAAGAAAAAAAATGGTCTTAGAAAAAAGAAAAAAAATGGTCTTAGAAAGAAGAAAAAAAAATGGTCTTAGAAAGAAGAAAAAAAAAATGGTCTTAGAAAAAAAAAAAACATGGTCTTAGAAAAAAAAAAAATGGTCTTAGAATAATCTTTTAAACAAACACCAGTTTTATCTTTCCTAAACAGTGGCAAACAAAAAGAATATATTTTTCAGTATTGTAGATGCTCTTACTAAAAAGAAAGACATGTTAATATTGATAACAAAAATACAAAATAGACACAAAGTAAAACTAGTTTTTGTTTACAGAAAAATATAGAAGTGTTGATGCCAACAAATAGAGTATTATCATTTTTTATCTTAAATCAATATTAAACGAACAACTTTTCTTTGTAAAGAAAGACAAACTATCTAAAGTAAATGGGATAGAATAATAAAGCGAAACAGTGAAAGATTGTAACAAACAATGAGAAAGTGAAGGGTGCAGGAATGTTCGAGCAAAGAAAAGAAGATTTGCAATTGCAAGACTGAAATTTTAGTGATCAAAGCACAGAGTGCGACTTGTGAGAGAGACAGAAAAGAAAGTGTTAACGTTTCGCAATTTTTGAGATGAGGTTTGAAAATTTGGATTAATTGGATTATTCCATCTACTGGTCTCATCTTGAGTGTTATTCTCACAACGTTTCGGCCAATGTAATCTCCAACCTTCTTCAGGTGAGTCTTGCTGAACTCAGAGAAATCCTCCAGGTCGTCGATCCCGTGGGGAAATCCTCCAGGTCGTCGATCCCGTGGGGAAATCCTCCAGGTCGTCGATCCCGTGGGGAAATCCTCCAGGTCGTCGATCCCGTGGGGAAATCCTCCAGGTCGTCGATCCCGTGGGGAAATCCTCCAGGTCGTCGATCCCGTGGGGAAATCCTCCAGGTCGTCGATCCCGTGGGGAAATCCTCCAGGTCGTCGATCCCGTGGGGAAATCCTCCAGGTCGTCGATCCCGTGGGGAAATCCTCCAGGTCGTCGATCCCGTGGGGAAATCCTCCAGGGCATCAAACTTTGGAATCTGTACCTGATTTCGAACAGAACACTTTATTTTATTCATAGGGTTAGGGTTAGGGGTAGCTTGACGATGGAACCAGAGCAAGTCACCTCCATGGATTAAATAAAGGGTTCCGTTCGAAATTCCGTTCATATTCTAGAGTTCGACAAGATGCACGTGAAGAAGGTCGAAGGTTACATTGTCCGAAATGTTGTGAGAATAAAATCCAAGATGAGAACAGTCGTCCGAAGAATCCAAAGTGTAAATGAGCATACTTTTGTTCTCGTGTTTAGAGCAGGCGTCTCAAACTCAAGGATACTAAAGGGGCCGTTAGGTTAACAGAGAGAAGTGATTCAGGTCAAAAGTAGACAATATCTGCCGGGCGGGGGACATAACCAATTAGGATGGCATCAACACAAAGAGTTGAATATAAATAAAGTACAGAAGGGACCAATTTTGGTCGACGCACATTTTCTCGCATGCAAATTATTTTGCATCACATTCATAAATCGGAGGTGGGATATTTTCCTGGTCTTGGGGGATGTACAGTTTTCTTTTCCCTTCCCTGGAGAGGAACTAAAACAGAGCTTGCGCATCGTAAAATTTATTAACGACCTGTCTGTAATTGGAGGGTAGTTCAAGTTAAATACAAATGCAATGTATAGATGGTACGCAAAACAAATTTATTAAACCTATCGAAATTCGAGCGAAATTTTTGTTAGGAAAATGCTTTCCCTGCGAGCAGCGTGTTTGAGACTCCTGATCTAGAGAGACTTTTACATGCAAGACTTAGAAACAGTATAGAAAATGGCACAGTTGAAAAACAGGCAATTAATTTCATACAAAGATAAAAAAAAAAATGAATTTCATGATGTCATCACGGTCGAGAGAATTATAAACCCCCCGCCTTTTTTTTTTTTCTTTATAAATTATTCACTCCTGGATTCAATTTGTTTTTCATTCAATTGTGAAAATTTTGTAAATAAAGTTTGTCAGTCTGTAATTATGTCATAGAATGGGCTAGAGAATTATACCCCCCCCCCCCCGGTTAAAAAAAACAAAAATTATTATTCACTCCTGATTAAAATTTTGTTTTCATTCAATTTTCAAAATTTTGTAAAAAAATTAATCTTTGAAGTTTGTAAGTCTGTAATTATGTCAAAGCATGGTCGAGAGTATTATATACCCCCCCCCCTATTTATTTTTATAAAATTATTATTCACTCATGGATTAAATTCTTTCTTCATTCAATTTTGAAAAAAAAAAAAATTTTTTTTAAAGCCACACTTCCAAGTTCAAAATTTAAAAACGAAAAATTGAAGATTGGCAGACGATAAATTACGACGAAGAAAATCAAACTAAAATTCATATCTAAAAATGAAGAACGAACAAACCATAGCTAAACTATCGTTATTAATTAGATGTTTATTTTTGTTTTTTTTTGGTCAAAGGAACCATTGTTAATCAAATGATTTAAATAAAATGTTATTTTGTTTGTGCACCGGAAAGTTTCAAATGATGATTTTGTTTGATTTGTTAAGCAAATGTTTTTGGTTGAAAAAATTTTTTTTCAATGTTTTTTTTTTTTGTTTTTTTTTTGGTTACAAGTAGACTCTTTTTTTCCTGTCCTTTTGTCCTATTCTGACTGGGGACAGAACAGACATATCTAGCGTTCTATCTATCTTTTGGTTTCTTTACTTCGTTCTTTGTGAATAAAAATATTATTTACATGAAAAGCATATAGCTCCCAACTCCTCCCCATCTCACTACATGTTGGATTCTTAAACTATTCAGCTCCCTCTCAAAAAGGCCCCTCCCGATCTCTCTCACACACAGAGTAGAAATTGGTCTTGCCATTAAATATAACAAACAAAAACATGCGATCTCCAGTTGCATATCACTACCCCCCTCCCACCTCTCATAAAAAGGAAAAGGTAATCCCTAGGAAGATGGTATCATTACCAACGAACTTATACTACATTATCTCCTCTCCCTAAGGAGAGGGTAACGTCTTGGAGGATGGTATCATAGCAACAGAACAGATACTACCCCCCCCCCACTCCCCGAATTGAGTATTGAAAGTAAATTATTCTGAAATAGTATAGATACTACCCCCCCCCCCCCCCCCGATGGAGGAGGTAATGCCTGCGAGGATGGTATCATGGCAACAGAATAGACACTATACTATCTCCCCTTTCTAAGTGACGTATTGTAAGATACATTAGTCTAAAATCGTATACTAAACTGAATTGCGCATGAAAAGATAGTACAATAGTTAGTCATTAATAGAAGTAATAGTATAATTTCGGCTCGGACAGACAGATACCAAATCTCCATTAGTAACAGATGTATTTTCTTTCAGAAGATTCCATTGAATATAAATATGTTGGATTTATTAATTTAAAGACATATTAATGAGCTAAAATATATTATATATATATATATATATATATATATATATATATGATTATTTTTATTTACACAGACATGTACAAAAACTGTGACACTGGCATGTCGATGTTATCTATCAACAGCTATATCGATAACATCAACATGCCAGTGTCGCAGATTTTGTACATGTCTGTGTAAATAAAAATAATCATATATAAAAGTTTTATTTGATATTGAGCACTTTTTATAAACTCGGTTGAAATTCTTTGGATTACTATCCTGTGGATGTTTTACCTGGATTATTATTATATATATATATATATATATATATATATATATATATATATATATATATATATAAACACACACAGATACATATTAATTTTGTAATTTTCTTCAATGTTCATAAAAATAATAGTCATGATGCTATGAATATCAGTGACGAAATGTTGAAAGCAATGGTCATCCCGTTTGGTTCTATTTATTTCATGCTAACACTTTTTGTTGGTCATTCAATACAGAATCTTTAATCAGAGTAGACATCATAAAGGTTTATAGTTGAAAATTTCTTGTCGCTAAAACCATGGCCAGAGTGAAATAAAGATTGTTGTTAATGGTGACAATTATAGTGAAGACAATTGAAATGCCTAACACTGATGGCGTGAAGATTAGCATGGGGAATTCATCATTATAATTGTGACAATGATGGCAGTGGCAACCGATACGATCGCGACGGAAACGAACACGAGGACAATGGAAACGCGCACGAGGACAACGGAAACGAGGACAATGGAAACGGACACGAGGACAATGGAAATGGACACGAGGACAATGGAAATGGACACGAGGACAATGGAAACGGAAACGAGGACAATGGAAACGGACACGAGGACAATGGAAATGGACACGAGGACAATGGAAATGGACACGAGGACAATGGAAATGGAAACGAGGACAATGGAAACGGACACGAGGACAATGGAAATGGACACGAGGACAATGGAAATGGACACGAGGACAATGGAAATGGACACGAGGACAATGGAAACGGGCATGAGGACAATGGAAACGGGCACGAGGACAATGGAAATGGACACGAGGACAATGGAAACGGACACGAGGACAATGGAAACGGGCACGAGGACAATGGAAACGGACACGAGGACAATGGAAACGGACACGAGGACAATGGAAACGGACACGAGGACAATGGAAACGGGCACGAGGACAATGGAAATGGACACGAGGACAATGGAAACGGACACGAGGACAATGGAAATGGACACGAGGACAATGGAAACGGACACGAGGACAATGGAAACGGACACGAGGACAATGGAAATGGACACGAGGACAATGGAAATGGAAACGAGGACAATGGAAACGGACACGAGGACAATGGAAATGGACACGAGGACAATGGAAATGGACACGAGGACAATGGAAATGGACACGAGGACAATGGAAACGGGCATGAGGACAATGGAAACGGGCACGAGGACAATGGAAATGGACACGAGGACAATGGAAATGGACACGAGGACAATGGAAACGGGCACGAGGACAATGGAAACGGACACGAGGACAATGGAAACGGACACGAGGACAATGGAAACGGGCACGAGGACAATGGAAATGGACACGAGGACAATGGAAACGGACACGAGGACAATGGAAATGGACACGAGGACAATGGAAACGGACACGAGGACAATGGAAACGGACACGAGGACAATGGAAACGGACACGAAGACAATGGAAACGGACACGAAGACAATGGAAACGGGCACGAGGACAATGGAAATGGACACGAGGACAATGGAAACGGACACGAGGACAATGGAAACGGGCACGAGGACAATGGAAATGGACACGAGGACAATGGAAACGGACACGAGGACAATGGAAATGGACACGAGGACAATGGAAACGGACACGAGGACAATGGAAATGGACACGAAGACAATGGAAACGGACACGAAGACAATGGAAACGGGCACGAGGACAATGGAAATGGACACGAGGACAATGGAAACGGACACGAAGACAATGGAAACGGGCACGAGGACAATGGAAACGGACACGAGGACAATGGAAACGGGCACGAGGACAATGGAAACGGGCACGAAGACAATGGAAACGGGCACGAAGACAATGGAAACGGGCACGAGGACAATGGAAACGGGCACGAGGACAATGGAAACGGACACGAGGACAATGGAAACGGGCACGAGGACAATGGAAACGGGCACGAGGACAATGGAAACGGGCACGAAGACAATGGAAACGGGCACGAAGACAATGGAAACGGGCACAAGGACAATGGAAACGGGCACGAGGACAATGGAAACGGACACGAGGACAATGGAAACGGGCACGAAGACAATGGAAACGGGCACGAAGACAATGGAAACGGGCACAAGGACAATGGAAACGGGCACAAGGACAATGGAAACGGGCACGAGCACAATGGAAACGGGCACGAGGACAATGGAAACTGGCACGAGGACAATGGAAACGGGCACGAGGACAATGGAAACGGGCACGAGGACAATGGAAACGGACATCATGACAAACATCGAGAAAGTGATAGTGACGATTTGCCTAACAAATGATAATAATGATCGACGACGACAAGGAAATGATCATAAATATAAAGATGGGGAGGGGGGAGGGCACGATTGGCATAATGGATACCGATGTGAACTATGATATTGATTTTGAGCAGTTGAAATTCTAATGGATGTTTTTGTTCACTTACACAGCAATATCAAGAAAGGCATGAAACCAGCAGATGTGGGTAAAATAGCAAGTCGTATACAATCAATCTATTTTGATTGGGCATTAAATAACTTTAAAAGGGTTTATATGCAAATAAAATAGACAAACCAAACGAAAGATAGAGATATCTCCATGCTGTTGTTATGAGAATGATGATGGGTGATAGTAAGTAATTATGATGAAGATCCGAAAAGGGTCAGGGGGCGATCCCCCCAAAATGGAACAGTCTAAAGATATTTCCATTTCTTGAACAATAATAAAATAAAATCCAAACTCAATATTTTGAGTAGTTGCATCTTGATGATCTAATTATAAGACAAGATTCAAAATCAACCAACAGAGCATAAAGAAGAATTGAACCTTCAACACTTCTGCTAATGTTCAATACTTTCTCGACTAAGACGAGTGTACCTATTAACAATATATATTTTCATGCTAAAAATCAATAAATTGTTCAAACAGAAATAAAACATACTGAACATTTCTTTAATTAAAAAAAAAAAAAATTTTTTGAATAAAAAATGTTTTGAATTAAATTTTTCTGAAAAAATTTACCTTACAAATTTTTGAATTAAATTTATAAAATTTAAATTTTAAAAAATTTTTTTTATTTTTATAAATTTTTTTAATAAAAAACATTTTTTAATTAAAAAGAAAAAAAATGTTAGCCAAGTGAAAACAAAAAAAAGTTTTCAGGCGTGTTATGAAAAGTTATAAGAAAGGAGGGTAGGAAAAATATCCGTGATTTGAAGATTAATTTTTCTGGAAAATGGAAAAATTTTGTAAGAATTCTTATTAATAAATATAGATTAGTTACAGCAGCCTGTTCTAAAGTGTAGGCAAAGACATGCAAATCATATATATATATATATATATATATATATATATATATATACATACACACACAGCTTTGAGTTACTTTTTACTTACACAGGACAAATATCTTAAGGAACCCATAAAACTGTTACTCTGTTAAATAAAGGAAAAAAATCCAATATGAAAATGTAAAAACTTTAGAATTGTTTTCGTTCATTTTTAAATTTTGTTAATGTGTGCCAAAATGGCCAGTTTTACCAAAAAATACAGTTTTTCAGAAAGAGCACCAATTTTCTTTTTACAAAAGAGAATGTTTTCTAATGACAAAAAAAAAATTTTTTTAAATGGAGGAAATTTTTTTTTTATGGAAATCGCTCCAGACAAGGCATGAAGCCACTTGATGTAAGAAACTAACAAGAATGAAAGATGATTATCACAAAGATAGGAGACGCCTTAGTCTTAAAAAGATAGGAGGAAAACAGTAAGCAGGAAGAGAATTCCACAAGCCTGCAGTTCTTGCAAAGAAGCTGTATTATGATGAGGTATCAAAACAGTGAATTGATGGAGACCACTAGACCAATGAGTCAAACGATCTAGAACAAAAGAAGCAGGGAATAGAACAGACAATTATGAACAACACATAACATAATAGTACTTATAGAAAAGACTGAGACTAGCAACATCATATCTGTAAGAGAGAGGGTGCAGAGAAGAAGAAAAAGTATTTATTTACTCCTCTCCACGAGTTAGGCACAAGGCCAGTTTTATCTTACTTTCACAAGTAAGATGTGACCCATGGTCGGGTCAGGAAAGTGGGGTTTGAAAAGCCAGCGCTCGAGAGGTGAGCACTCTGGCCATTAAAAATTGCCTGGGCAGCCCCGTCGGCATTCCCCGGTAGGGGCGCCTCAGGCAGTAAGCAATAAACTTACTCCTTCTCAAAGAATGAGAAATCAAAGCCTGGGAGGGTGGACCTCCTAGAACTGCACAGGACAGACCCATAGACCGGCGTAAATCAAGCCCCGAAGGCCAAGACAATACCAGTCTATGGGGTGCAGTATCCATTGGAACAGATACTACACTTTGATCTTAGCCAAAAGGAAGAAAGAATAGAGCCAATCAAATTACAGATACGTTTCTGCACCTTATCAAGAACCTTCAAATGGGACAGAGATTCACTGGCCCAAATATGACAATGGTACTCCATACATGGTCTGATAGTAGATTCGTAGAGATAGAGACTAGCGTCGGGTGTGAGAAAGTGTTTGGAGCGATAGAGAGAACCGACTTTACGAGAAGCAGAAAAAGCAATGTATCTAATGTATGAAATCCAAGAAAGATTTGATGAGAAAGAAATACCAAGAAATTTCAGAGTCGATTTCTCCTCAAGAGCAGAGCCATCCATGAGAATCTCAGGAAGCAAAGATACCAAAGAAAATATATTTCATTTTATTCAAAATTGCAAAACAATATGGAAGATATTTGAGTCATCGAGGCACTAAAGCTAAACTAGGGAAACCAGAAGAGTATCCGACTCTTCTTTTTTTAATTTTTTATCTTAAAATTCTTCCAGGTAATTTAACGGTGTTGACGTGTAATCACACAAAGAAACATAGAATCACATTATTATTCCATTGACAGTGCGTGTGTGTGTGTGTGTGTGTGTGGGGAGGGGGGGTGGGGGTTAAAGATAAAAAAAATAAGAATTTTTTTAAATAAAAAAAATAATAAAGCTAAACTCATATGCAGGTAGGTTTTCAGCAAACCAGACGAGTACCCGACTCAAATTTTTTTTAATCTTAAAATTCTTCCAGGGTGTTGACGTGTAATCGCACAAAGAAACATAGAATCACATTATTATTATTCCGTTGACAGTGTGTGTGTGTGTGTGTGGGGGGGGATCTAAGTGTAAAAAAAAATTTTTTTTTAAATCCCAATATTTTTATTTAATTTTTTCTCCCGCTTTTTAATGTCATTTTAAAGTAAATTGTACTATAATGAAAGGAAAAAAAAAAGAATTCATGAAAAAAAAAATGTATTGAAAGAGCGTGCTTTAATTTATGCTAAAGTCTGAACTTATCGCCAATTTCTTTCATTGTTTTCTGCTGTTTAGATATTACCCCCCCCCCCCCCCAAATAAAAGCATGCCAAAATAAGGGGCTAAAGAATTATAACAGAAAGAAGATTCAAATTTCATGAAATCTTACACAACGGTCACTGTTTTAATGAGTTAACTGTCGGAAATACATCACAGAAGTTTGATTTCAACACTTAATTCCTTTAATAGGAGAATGATAGTCACAAAGTTGCCCAACTTCTTATTGAAATAGCGACATAATTCAACGAGACATCAGTAATAACTAATCATCACAAGAGAAGGAATCACTTCTTTCAGAAAATTTTTTTAAAAACCGAACCGAGGAATGAAGAAAAAACCCTGTTAAGTGGTTACATACCAGCTAAAATGAATAATTAAAATATTTATATTTAAAAGGGAAGTAACTTGTTGCCTTTCGTTATCTCCCTTGAAATAATGTGCATTTTGGAAAATAGAGTTATGTCCCTTGCATTCCAACCAGCCGACATTTTTGGGATATGGATGTGTCGCTCACAGACTACAAATAATTATGTCTTCATTATAAGGTAATTCTGCTTCAGTTGTAAATATATAATAAATACTTATATTTGTTGATCTATACAGAAGCGTTTTCATCCAATTGTATTCTTTATATTCGTGCCTTACCACTCACAAATACCACTTTACTTCAAAAACAAAAAACAAAAAAACAAATCACATACCGAAACTGAAAGTGCCCAACTCTTGCAGTGGAGGTAGGAATTCGGTTGAGGGGATGTGAAAACTAAGTGATGGAAATTGGTTCGGAGGGAACTAGTTAGATTTAGTAGATGGAGGAATTCTCATTTGTGGATAAAAAAATTTTTTTTTTGTCACCTAACATTTCTAACAAATACAAACTTATTTTCACTATAAGATTATAGATGTTCTAAAGAGATGAGTATTGATTTATTCCTCTCCAGGAGTTAGGCACAAGGCCAGTTTTTATCTTACTCCCACAAGTAAGATGTGACCCAAGGTCGGGTCGGGAAAGTGGGGTTTAAAAATTGCCTGGGCAGCCCCGTCGGCATTCTCCGGTAGGGGTGCCTCAGAGAGTAAGCAATAAACTTACTCCTCCCGAAAGAGGGGAGGCGGAGCCTGGGAGGGTGGACCTCCTAGAACTGTACAGGACAGACAGTTCTAAAGAGATGAATAAATGGATGTCTAGTTCTAGCATTCTTCAAGCCAATATTCTAGAGACATGAAATGAAAGCATCGCATACTCAATCTAACAAAAAAATTATTTGCATAATATGATTTATAATAACACATTCATCCAATCCCTAAAAGTTTGCATTCAAATGTATCAAAAAATGATCCAGAATTTATTAATACACTTGATGAGACAAACTATGAAACTGCAGCAAAGTGTTACAATAAGCCATATTTATTATTATGTTTTATATATAAAAAAAACAAACAAGATCTATTATAGTACGCCTTATGATGGGTATATAAACCATTATACACTCGTGGCCTTGTTGTTGACAAAAAAACGCACGCGAGCAGATCTTCTCTCTGTTGTGAAACTCTGTTAACAAAACCCACGTAGATTTAGTTTTTTTTTGACAGGATTTCTTTAAAAACAGAAATAGATCGATTTCTTAGTCATTATCTACTAATTATTTTAATTTTTTTTTATTAATTTAAACTTTATCTTGTTTTCTATTTTAAATAAAATAAATTCTTATTTTTTTTGTTTATTTTATTTCTCAATTTTACTTTTTTTATTTACCTTATCTAGTTTTATTTAATTTAATTGTATTCTAACATAATTATTATTATCAGTATTTTTATTATTATTATTATTAATATTGTTTAATGTAAGTAAGTTTTATATTTTTATTTTTTATTTATATATTTTTTTCTCTTCTATAATTTCTTCTTCTCGATTCAACCTATATGGTGAATGTTTTGAATGTTTGATTTGTTAATCAATTTGCTGTCTTTTCGCTATTTCTGAAATCCTTTCACTGGCGTTGTCTTTTAGTACTGGAATTTGATGTTTTTTTTTTCTCAAGAGAATTCTGTATGTGATGTTATAAAAGACGTTGACGAAGAGACGTTTTGGAATTTTCAAAAAGAACGAAAATTAAAATATTTCCAAAAAAGTCTTGGAAACGATCATACGCCTAATAGTAGGTTTTGAATTCTTGGAACTATGTTCAAATTGATCTCAACATATATATATATACAGTCAAACAGATAGACAGATAAATCGTCCATCTTGCTACACTTAGCTACATTGTACGTGACTGCCCCACCCCCCGCCGGGGCTCTTCGGAACTGGTGACGTTTTGCATCCGCTTGCTTTAGTTGTCAACCGGAAAGAGACCATGGACACTCCATCCCCGACTGAAAGTCACATGGTTTCATCGACTTCCGCTTTGAGGTCACCCCAAACCTTTAGGGTGCCACTCAAACCCCTCCATACAAACATCCCCCTCCACTATCTAACAGCACTAACTGGAAAGCCCTTTATACAGGGTGGGCCAAAATAAGGGTCCTCTCTTTAAATTTGAATAACTTGAATTTGAATAACTTCCACAAAATAAAAGTTAAACTCACCAAACTTTATGTGTGTGTAGACTGACCCTTCCGAGATTTTTTGAAATAAACAAAACAAATTTTAGCCGAAAAACACTTCTTAAAACTTACAAAAACTAAAGTATTGTTTTTTACACTGTTTTGAGTTTTTTAAGCAAAAATAATGTTTTCTAAATGAGGGTACGTTCCTTAGGGCTAATACGGCTCATGCTTGCTTCGGAAGGGGTCCTTTACTTATTCTAAAAAAAAAAAAAAAAAAAAAAAAAAAAAAAATCAATAAATAAAAAAGTTATGAATTTTTAAAAATAGGACCCTTATTTTTGCCCACCCTATACATACAAAGTAAGCTGTCTTCATTTGGTTTTGTTCCAATTTTGAGACGTTGATTTTCAGGTTAATGTGTGTGTGTGTGTGTGTGTGCTTGAATCAGTTATATTTCTGCGATAAAGTGTTATTAAAATGTTTTAGACTATTCTGGTTTTAGCTGTTATATTCATCAGTTTTATGTACCCTGTTGCCTTCATTCTAACACAACATATCCCTCTTGCCTTCATTCTAACACAACATATCCCTCTTGCCTTCATTCTAACGCAACATATCCCTCTTGCCTTCATTCTAACCCAACATATCCCTCTTGCCTTCATTCTAACGCAACATATCCCTCTTGCCTTCATTCTAACGCAACATATCCCTCTTGCCTTCATTCTAACACAACATATCCCTCTTGCCTTCATTCTAACGCAACATATCCCTGTTGCCTTCATTCTAACACAACATATCCCTGTTGCCTTCATTCTAACACAACATATCCCAAGACACAGGAAAATACTTGTTTCGATGAAAATAAAGGGTTCAGTTAAAAAGGTGAGCGACTAAAACAAAATGAATCTGAAAACATTTTGAATACAAAAATAAAGAATTACAATCCAAAACACGTAAGTTTTTGAGTGTATATTTTGTGATGATACCAAACATCTGGGTAATGTGCAATGTTCTTAAATGAAAAAAAAAATCACTCATTTATACAGTTCTTAAATGAAAAATCACTCATTTATACAGTTCTTACATGAAAAAACAACTCATTTATACAGTTCTTACATGAAAAAAATCACTCATTTATACAGGTCTTACATGAAAAAAAAATCACTCATTTATACAGTTCTTACATTAAAAAAAAAATCACTCATTTATACAGTTCTTACATGGAAAAATCACTCATTTATACAGTTCTTACATGAAAAAAATCACTCATTTATACAGTTCTTACATGGAAAAATCACTCATTTATACAGTTCTTACATGAAAAAAATCATATTTATTTATGGAGAAACAAAAAATTACATGATATTTTAAAAAGTAAAATTGAATTTAAAATACACAGATTTTGTTATTTTATCATTTTATATAACGCGTTTCAAGCATGGTCCGCTCTCATCAGATATGTAAATCCATATCTGATGAGAGCGAACCATGCTTGAAACGTGTTATAAAAAATTATAAAATAAAATAAATAAATGTGTAAAAAACTTTACAAATGTTGGTAGCCTTACACACACACACATATATAAAGAGAGAGAGAGAGAGTTGAGCAAACTCTAAATTTTCAAATAAATAAATTTGAAAACAGTTTCATAACATTAAAAGTATACAAGTCGGTAGAAATTAAACTTTAAGTTATTTGTTGTAAGTATATATATATATATATATTTCATTTATTGCTGTTAACTATACTGCAAGATTACTGAATTTTTCTTTTTAAATCTATGACCTTGAGAAAAAATAAAATTACTAATGAAAATAAAAATTTCCACAAATTTCCACTGCCAGGTAAAAGGCTAAGCACAATTACGTAGTAAAAAGAATCCGTCTTCAAGAAATACTTCAGAAGGGGGTAATTGCCGGCCAAGTGAAGAAATGCTCAAATGACAAATCTATAAGGGATGTTGTAAAAGTAGTAGTAGTAGTAATAATAGTAGTAGTAGTAATAGATGTTACATGTACGGCACAACATCAAAGTTACAACATTTGCAAGAAAGTATGCAGAACCAGAGAAGAAAAATGAGTTTCAAAGAAATACTTACAGTTCGCACAGGCTCAAAGGGTTGTTCTACTTCTTCATCAACACCCACTCTGCAATAAATTGTTGAAAGATTAAAGCATAAATTAATTAAAAAAAAAAAAAAAAAAATGAATGACAGAAGACAAAAGAAAAATAAAACGGATGAAAGAAAGAAAAATAAAAAAATGAATTAAAAATGAAAAAAAAAAAAATGAATAAAGAAAAAATGAAAAAAAAATGAAAAAATATAAAAAAAATGAATAAAGAAAAATTTAAAAAAAAATGAATAAAGAAAATTTTTTTAAAAATTAATGGAAAAAAAAATGAATGAAAAATAAAAAAATGAATGAAAAATAATTTAAAAAATGAATGAAAAAAAAAATGAATGAAAAAAAATGAATGAAAAATTTAAAAAAATGAATGATAAAAAAATGAATGAAAAATAAAAAAAATGAATGAAAAATAAAAAAAAATGAATGAAAAATAAAAAATGAATGAAAAATAAAAAAAAGATTAAAAAAGAAAGTGCTGAAAAGAAATGCAAGAAAAAGAAATGATGAAAAAGAGTGAAGAGAAAAAAAATGGAATAACGTGAAAGAAACAGATAAAAAATGAGGAAAAGATGATAAAGTGTGGAGGAAAAAGAAGTTTTGAAAGAGATGAAAAATAGAAAAGAAAACAGCACGGAGAGAAAGGACGAAGACGAAAAGTAGATGATTGCGTGCTTACCTAATTTTAAGCCATTGTAACATAGGTGTGGTCACCCCACCACAAAGAATTACTGTTACTAATACAATCATCATCGTGGCAGATACCATGTGTTGGCGAGCTTCTGTCGATGTATTTCGAATTGACAAGGCAAAAGCTATAGCACCTCTCAGACCTAAAAAGAAAAGAGATTTTGACCGTTTTCTTTTATTATACTAAATGCGAGTTAATCAACGGTTGTTCCCATAAGGAGTTTTTACTATATACTTCAATAACACAAGATACATGCTAAAATATACCTTAATTATGGGATTGAGTTATGTTTTAAAAAAAAAGGCTTTTTTAATTGTTCTAATTAGCTACAATTTATAATTTACTAAAAACGTCAACCATCTCATCGATACAATAATAATAAAATAATACTTCGATACAATAATAATAAAATAATACTTCGATACAATAATAATAAAATAATACTTCGATACAATAATAAAATAATATTTCAATATAATAATAATGAAATACTTCGATACAATAATGAAATAATACTCCGATACAATAATAATAAAATAATACTTCGATACAATAATAAAATAATATTTCAATATAATAATAATGAAATACTTCGATACAATAATGAAATAATACTTCGATATAATAATAAAAGAATACTTCGATATAATAATAAAAGAATACTTCGATATAATAATAAAAGAATACTTCGATATAATAATAAAAGAATACTTCGATATAATAATAAAAGAATACTTCGATATAATTATAAAATAATACTTCGATATAATTATAAAATAATACTTCGATATAATTATAAAATAATACTTCGATATAATTATAAAATAATACTTCGATATAATTATAAAATAATACTTCAGTATAATTATAAAATAATACTTCGATATAATTATAAAATAATACTTCGATATAATTATAAAATAATACTTCGATATAATTATAAAATAATACTTCGATATAATTATAAAATAATACTTCGATATAATTATAAAATAATACTTCGATATAATTATAAAATAATACTTCGATATAATTATAAAATAATACTTCGATATGATTATAAAATAATACTTCGATATGATTATAAAATAATACTTCGATATGATTATAAAATAATACTTCGATATGATTATAAAATAATACTTCGATATGATTATAAAATAATACTTCGATATGATTATAAAATAATACTTCGATATGATTATAAAATAATACTTCGATATGATTATAAAATAATACTTCGATATGATTATAAAATAATACTTCGATATGATTATAAAATAATACTTCGATATGATTATAAAATAATACTTCGATATGATTATAAAATAATACTTCGATATAATTATAAAATAATACTTCGATATAATTATAAAATAATACTTCGATATGATTATAAAATAATACTTCGATATAATTATAAAATAATACTTCGATATAATTATAAAATAATACTTCGATATAATTATAAAATAATACTTCGATATAATTATAAAAAAAAAATTTTTTTTACTATGGAAGCTATTCATTCTCTTGTGTGATGATTAGTTATTATTCAACGTTTAGTTGAATTATGCCACTGTTTCGATAATTTTGTGACTGAATCATTCTCCATGATATGAATCATATAAGTTTTAAGGTGTTGACTGTTGTAATCAAAGTTTTGATACCTTTTTAACAGTTAACTCGTTAAAACAGTGACCAAAGATTCATGAAAGATTTCTGAAGAATAAAACTGAGTTTGAATATACATTCTATCTAATTCTTTAACCCATCAGAAGCTAAAATATAACTCAGAAATGCAAGAAATTAAAAAACGAAAATTTATTTAAACAAACAAAATAATTTTACAAATAAAATTAAGCAAAAATGATGATGAAAATGAAATATTGTCAAAATTATTTGACAGATAAAAATTTTTATTTTTTAATAGGTGAAAATGTTTGCAAGACGTGTCTTGTCGCGTAAAATAAACACACCATATACTTCTCGAATTGTCGGTGTTGACTGTTGGGATGTCTATCATTTTGTGTGCTCGAAGTTCTGTCAACTGGTGCGTGTTGGGGTTAATATTTGTTTTTAAGACAGGGTAATAAAACTTTATAGACATGCGTAAAAGACTAGTAGTACACCCGAAAACCGCGCCGAGGGAAAAGGAAGGATGGTTAAAAAAAGTAGAGATTATTAATTCACCTAAAGTCATTTTTTAAGCTTTAAGGTAATTTTAGTCATAGAATTCATGACTTGGATTAAAGTTTAATAATTAAACTTTCGAATAAATTGTCAACTCTAAATAAATACCATATTAACAATTTAGTAAAATATAAATCGTTGCATAGTCTACTTTTTGAATAACCCATTTTTGGGAGAGAAAACGGTATAGTTGAGAGATAGTTCTCTAGAAATTACAATTTATGTATGAAGTGGCTTTTCAAAAGTAAACAATGAAATGCCTAATGTTTAAAATAATTTAAAAATCTGAATAAAGTGACACTAGCATTGGCAACTACTTTTTTTTCTTTTTAAATGTTTATACTTACTCACTACTTTTCGTTTATTTACTTTTACAAGTATTTTTTAAAATTTCATTTTAATAACTTATTTTTTTAGATAACTCTGAAACAAACAAATAATTATTTCACAATTTTGAGTTGAATCAAATAGATTTTCGACATCATACGGAACGCGTTTGATTTTTTCTTTTTCATTTGAAAATAGTTTATGCTAATTGTAATACATTTTATGTACAAGAAACTAAAATCTAATACTAGGACTGTTTAAAAATGAATATATTGCAAGATTTCTTTAGCATTATTGTAGATTTACACCTTCTGCTAACTCACCCCCTTACCTCCCCAAAATATGAGATTCTACTTTTTTTATTTAGGCAATTACATGTTAGCACCCTGAAAAACTTGGCAGAAAGAAAGAAACAAAAACAATTATTTTAGAATTTAAAGTGGGGATCAGTTTCACATAAAATAATCCCCCATTTCAAGGCCATTCTAGCGTTTTAGGACAGTTAATTATTTTTTCTATGGGAGATAAATCCTGTGCGTTTTTCTTGTTTTTTTTTTTTTCTTTTTTTTTAGACGATTATAAGGGTTTTTGTGGGAGGAGGGGGGATTACCACTTGAACTTCAGGTTAGTGGTAGGGCTAGGTGCAATTAAGTGTGAACACCCTGAAAACTTAGCAGAAAGAAAAAAAAACAATTCTTTTAGAATTTCGAGTGGGGGATTAGTTTCACATATATTTAATGCAGAATAATTCACCATTTCCGGGCCATTCTAGCGTTTTATAGCCTTAATCAATTTTTTTCTATGGCAAATAAATCCTGTGCGTTTTTTTTTATGGGCGTCTGCTTTTTTTTTCTTTTTTTTAGACGATTATGTGTGGTTTTAATGGGCTTTTTTGTAGGATTAGGGCTTCCTACTCGGACTTAGGGTTAGTGATAAGGTTAAGGAAGGGGTTTTGTTTTGGATGGAGGTTGCCATTCGGACTTAGTGTTAGGGTTAAGGGAGTTTTTTAGGAGTGGCTTGCCACTCATATTTAAGGTTAATGGTACGATACGTTCAAGATGGCATTTTTAGGAGGTGGGCTTGTTAGTCGTACCTAGAGTTAATGGTAGAGTCATTATTTATTTTATAAATTTCACTAAAAGGCAAGAATGGCCGGGAAATCGGAGATCATTTTACATTAAATTTATATGCGAAACTGATCCCCCACTCTAAATTCTAAACTATTTTTTGTTGTTTTGTTTTTTCTTTTTTTCGCCAAGACTTTAAGACGTAATCGCCTAAAAAGTAGAATCTTAATTTTTTTTTTTAAATTGGCGACTAGAAATTCATTACTACTAGAAGTTCGAAAGTTGAGTGAAAACCAGTATTTTTTAAAGTATTTTTTATAAAAGAACCAAATAGGATTAACTTTTTTAAGCACAAAAAGTATTTTATCTTACTTTTAAAGAAGTTTATAAACGAATTTTACAACGCTTTACAAGACGCTGCTGCTGATTGATTGTTATATCAGCAATACTAGCAGCCATTGTTGACTTTCGCTCAAAAAAAAGGACAATATTTTTTAGGATAAGATAATTTAAAATTACTATTACCGAAAGACAAAACAACGTACAATTATAATTTTAATGCATAAAAAAAGATGAAAGATTAATTTATTTACTAGTTGGGTACGAAAAATGTAACAACATTTTCTATATTCATATTTTAAAATGTTTAAAATTCGTTCTAGAATGAAAATAAACAAAAATCGCCTCGTGTTTATAGCAGTAATTGCAGTAATATATTTGTTCAATCTGTCCTCTTACTAATATAACATTTTTTGGTAATATTCAATTTTATTCAAATCGGAAAATCATTTCCACCGTGTTTCCTTGTATATGGTGGCTTACTGTAGTAAAAACACAATACCGAATGGTTACGGTTTAAAAAAAAAAAAAACGATTCGGTATTCGGTATGGAGACAAAACCAAAAAACCACGGTTTTTCGGTAAAACCGCCCATCTCTAATTATGAAATAATACTTCGATATAATTATAAAATAATACTTCGATATAATTATAAAATAATACTTCGATATAATTATAAAATAATACTTCGATATAATTATAAAATAATACTTCGATATAATTATAAAATAATACTTCGATATAATTATAAAATAATACTTCAATATAATTATAAAATAATACTTCAATATAATTATAAAATAATACTTCAATATAATTATAAAATAATACTTCAATATAATTATAAAATAATACTTCAATATAATTATAAAATAATACTTCAATATAATTATAAAATATTTCGATAATAATAAAAAAAAAACAGAATATTAAATTTTGCCGTTTTTAACTAAATTTATTTTTGCAAAATGAAATATAGATTTGGCACCTGAATTATTTTAGCAGTAAAAAGCAACGGATCCAGCATGCTACCATACCTGATGGCTGTTACTTTCCGAATGAAAACTAAACAGTTATCTTAAAATTGACTTTGGTTTCAGAATAACATTTTTTCCCACCATTAAAAAAACTGAAAAGTATATTTACTTAATACAATAAAGTATATTTTTTCAAGTAATTATAAATGGTCTTGATTAACTATTTTCACACAAAATTATTTATTAGCAGAGAAATGTTCCTGAATAATGAGTAACCTTTTCCATTACAACAAAAGTAATTTTAAAGGGAATTAAAAAAAAAAAAGAAAAAAAAAGGTGCTTGTGTAGACGAGGGCACATGAAAAACGCATTTCCAAATAAAATCTATTGTTTATACAGGGTGGGCAAAAATAAGGGTCCTATTTTTAAAAATTCATAACTTTTTTATTTATTGATTTTTTTTTTTTTTTTTTTAGAATAAGTCAAGGACCCCTTTCGAAGCAAGCATGAGCCGTATTAGCCCTAAGGAACATACCCTCATTTAGAAAACATTATTTTTGCTTAAAACCTCAAAACAGTGTAAAAAACAATACTTTAGTTTTTGTAAGTTTTAAGAAGTGTTTTTCGGCTAAAATTTGTTTTGTTTATTTCAAAAAATCTCGGAAGGGTCAGTCTACACACACATAAAGTTTGGTGAGTTTAACTTTTATTTTGTGGAAGTTATTCAAATTCAAGTTATTCAAACTTAAAGATAGGACCCTTATTTTGGCCCACCCTGTACTTACATATCGGGCAGAAATAAGTATCCTCACCGAAAAATAGTAAAAATTATGGAGTAGAATTTTAATAAAAAATAAAAATAAGTTTTATCGTATTTTTCCGATGGCCATTGATTTATTACTTGTTAATATGACAGACTGAATTACGTCCCCCTGCTTTCTGTGTTTTTCACTGTAATCAATGGCAGCTCCATAATATACGCTAAGACTGACTTTCTAAAAAAATTAAAATTCTTTTCGATAATTTTTGCTAATTTTTGGTGTATATACCTATTTTTTGTTGCTACATAAGTATATCAAAGTATATTTCGGTTAATTTATTTGGAACGGCGATTTTCATATGTGCCCTCATCTATACAAGCACCAAAAATAATAATATTTATTACTTTAGTACTTTTAATACATTACCACCAGAAATAAATTTATCGATTACAAAAATAAATCGAAAATGAAAAAGTGTAGTTTTTGTTGATAAATTTTTTTTCACAATTTCTTTTTCTTTCTTTTCATACAGGGTTACTACCCCCCCCCCCTCCACTCAACCATGGAATCGTTAATACCTGACTTGTCAACTAAGTTTCGCTTATGACTGCCTCACAGTCTCTGTTTTATCGCTGTTCAACGATCTGCTCCAAATGTGCACCTCTGTGTTGCTGTGGCACAATGCGTAACCTTTTGGGGAGCTAAGTGCTTCCCGTTATATTCATAACCCTTGCGCCAGACTTGAGTTGCAAATAAAGTGAATTCGCTGCACTAAAAATGTCAGCTCACTGATCGGGGTATTCGGTGTAATCCGATGTCAGCTAAAATATAAACAATGCTGAAGACACCAGACAGGTTCAAGAGGTCAAAGAAAACCTGTCACAGAGATTTGTTGAAACACTGATGACGGCTGTATTCCCTCTCTCTCTCTTTCTCTATCCCTCTGTCTCTCTCTCCTTCTCTCTTACTTTCCCCCTTTTCTCTCTCTCTATCTGGTAAAGAAATTGAAAATTGAGAGACTGGTTTGAAATCCGAACGAGGAAGACGCGTTTGTCGCGCGCTCTGAGATGTTTCTTTTCAAAATATAATAAATCATATTTTTATATAAAAAGTAAAATGGTTTGTTCCATTATTACATAATGTTTGATTTGCAGCACGATGGTCCCGAACAAACAGCCGGCTAGCCAGTCCCAGAAGCAGACGACAGTGACTATCGTCAGACGATGATTGCTCACTGGCCATAACAAGATGAGACATTGCACATACGTGCACATGTTGTAACATTACGTCCCGGCAAAGCCATGTTGCCACATTGCAAGCACACCTCGATAGGATGTGCAAAATTGCCAATAATTCGGACGCCCTTCTCTTTTGGCATTGTGACGACCCTCTTAAATTCAAGAATAGTCTGGAAATTGTTTTGATAGAGGTTGTCTTTGAGATAAAAATTGGGGACGTGGGGGAGGTAGAAATCCAATAAATGTGAAGCTCATTCAAGATCACACCTTTTACTAACGAGATGATCACTAAAGTGTCCTCCGTATCATTGAATGGTGATCAAACAAAGACTTGAACATTCATGACTGAAACTTGATGGACAAGTCAGGCATGGATGGAAGTTTATTTCTACCAAATAATGGTTAGATTGCAGGCAATTTTACAGTTTACGGACCGTGATACTTTTTAGATAGGATTTTCAAGTTAAATTCAATTTTTACAATATCTTTTGTTCATTAAATTGTTACGTAAAAGTATAGAATAGTTCACATTTGTCTGTCATGCTTAAGTTTGAAATAACATTTTCATCGCTAAACTCACAGATTTAATGGACACATCTTAAGAATTAAAAAAAAAAAAATGTAATCATTACTATTACCGACATAAATTATTTTAAATGAATGTTGGGAAATTAGTCAAAAAACAATTGATTTTGCTTTACTCATTTGTGACCTATTTGTGGTAAAAAATTGTAATATTTAAAAGAAGTTTTAAACCAATTTACATTATCGTAAATAGTGATTGAGTAAAATGATCCGCGGTAGCCATTTTGATTCTGGACAGAAACTAAGTACATAACAGGAGTGGAAGCGAGTAGAGGCCGAAAATACAGAAGCCAAGTATTTGGCCCTTACTCGCCATCTTTTAAATATGAAATATAATTTTTTTTATATGAAAAATATCATTTTTTTAAACGCAAATAGGGCACAAATGAGTAGGTGAAGCAAAATAAATTGTTTTTGAATAATTTCCCAACGGTGTTTCATTTAAAATAATTTATGTCGATTAATTTTATTCTGAGACAACTTCAATTTTAAAATGTTTTTTTTTTGTTAAGAAAATCACGACATTCGAGTGATCTCAGATGCTGTGACATGCTAAACTTGTTCCTTTCCGTTGCTAGTATAATTGGAATACCCAATCTACATTTGGTCCATGTTGTATACTTGCAAATAGTGGGTCCTTTATAAGTCACTCAGATTTCTGGATAAAAAAAAAAATTCATACAAAAGAAAGAGAGTATGAAAATATGGATCAAGGGTACAATAAGTTCCCCAGTTCATTAACACAACATGCAGAACATGTTCCGGAAGTCACTGTTGTCTTCCGGTTGACCTCACAATACACGTGGTCACTATTTACAAAACAACTTGTAAATAAATAAACGAAATATATACGCTTTTTTAAAAATCGGCTGACTTGTAATCTTTCGTTTTGCAATAAACAAAACAATTTATTCTTTTTTTTGTTTTACTTTTATTTACTAAAAAAAAACAAAAAACAAATTTTAAACGCAGAACATTCTATATTTCGTGTTGTGTATTTTAAGAAAAAGTGTATTGCGAGGTCAACCGCGTGTTGTGTTAATGAACTGGGGTCCTTATTGTACTCTTGCTCCGAAAATATTTGTTGCAACTCACCAGCAAACATCATCATGTGCTGGAAGGAAAATTTTATCTTGTTTTTCCGTCCCAAATTTAATAAAAAGGACAAAGGGTAAATATTAAAAAACCTTGCTACGAATATTGCAAACTGAATCAAGAGTTAAAGAATAAAAACAGTAAAATTGACAAAATACATTTAAAAATCACAACGGAATGCAAAAATAAAAGTGCATTATTTGAATCATTCGGACTACTATTCTCATCGGGGTTATAATTTTTACACAACGTTTCAGCTGATGTAACCTCCGATCTTCGTGTGCATCTTTTTGAACTTGAGAACCTATAGGAAATTTCAAACTGAGCCCTTTATTTAACCCACAGGGTAGATTGTTCTCATTCTGTCAGCCATGAAAATAACAATTCTTGAACATATATGGAGTTTCAATTTGGCCTTTTGGCTAAGATCAAAGTGTAGTATCTGTTCCGATGGATGCTGCACGCCTGTCCTGTGCAGTTCTAGGAGGTCCACCCTCCCAGGCTTCGCCTCCCCTCTTTGGGGAGGAGTAAGTTTATTGCTTACTGTCTGAGGCGCCCCTACCGGGGAATGCCGACGGGGCTGCCCAGGCAATTTTTAAATGGCCAGAGTGCTCACCTCTCGAGCGCTGGCTTTTAACCCCACTTTCTCGACCCAAGCTGTGGTCACATCTTACTTGTGGGAGTAAGATAAAACTGGCCTTGTGCCTAACTCCGGGAGGAGTAAATAAATATATGGAGTTTCAAACTAATGTGACAACGTTGAGCGGACCTACGGAAGAGGGAGCGAAAATACACACTAGTATGAATTAGAAGTGGACCTACGAAGGTCAGCGTTCAGAGTATCGCGCTAGTGTGAATTAATCAGGAAAATGCATAGACATCTTCATTAAAACCAAAAAAGGTAGACAACGGCGTCGGGATGCCTAGTATTTCAGCTTAGCTTGTTGCAGTGTATCGAGGTGGCGACCAATGCATAGCGCAGATATTGGTCGAGAGAAATAAGATTTGATAGACGAACACAAATATTGTGGAGTCGGGCGTCACTCTGTCTGAGCTTGGTTGGAAAGAATGTCACTTTCCGTGGCTAGACGAAAGACAGGTGTAATTTGGACCGATAAGGTCACCCAAGCTACTCGCCAACAAGTTGATTTTGGTGGATATAGGTTAAGAGAACTTACGGCCATGGGTGGAATTACATTTTCTCGGTTATCTACGGACAGAGAATTCCAAATACAACAGAGACAGGGACAAGGTAGACACATTTCTTTTCTTTCTTTGTTCTCTGACTAAATTCTATTGGGAGAGAGGGTGGACGTAGGTTAAGAGAACTTACGCCCATTGGTGGAATTACATTTTCTTAGTTATCTGTGAGCGGTGATGGATGGGGGGGGGGGGGCGATTGTGAATCCCAAATTATCTAAGGGAAAAGAATAATGAAGAAAGGGAAACCATTTCTTTTCTTTGTTCGCTGACTGAAATCAGTTAGGGGAAGAGTGGGTCCACGCACAACTGATCTCAATATAAGTCGACGCGTAACAAGCTTCAGAGACTCGCTTCTGCTCGCCACCGGTGTCCACGTCAGTGGGAGACGGACCCCCCCCCCATCCCCTCCAGATCTGGTGTTAAGGCTTTGCCAGTCTAAGACACAGAGATAGAAGAGACTCGGTCTTGCTCGCTCACCAAATCCACGTCGCTTTTCGACATCAGAGTAGCAACTTTTCCCGAACAGTATTGGGTGACCAACCGAACTCAGGAACGACCAAATTGGTGACATCACCGTTGATGCTACGAGCGACAGGATTACACTAAACTCTATTTGGATTATTCGGACTACTGTTTTCATCTTGAGTGTTATTCTCACAACGTTTCGGCCGATGTAACCTCTGACATTCAAGTGTATCTTGTCGAACTCGGGAATCTGTACGGAATTTTGTAACGGAACCATTTATTTTATTCACAGGGTAGTCCACAAGGCCCTGTGGCATAATGGATTCAGTTCTAAGTGACACTTTCCTGGAGGTTGAAGATTCAATCCTCAGAATACAATTGCGAATTACTCAAGACTTATACCCGGTCATGGCTTATGGAACGAGAGCATGCTACCCCGTGGATCAGATAAAGAGTTCCGTTTAAAATTCCGTACAGATTCCTGAATTTGACAAGGTTTAACTTGAAGAGGGTCGGAGGTTACATCGGCCGAAACATTGTGAGAATAACACTCACGATGAGAACAGTAGTCTGAATAATCCAAATTATCAATCCTCATCTTAAAAATTCAGAAACATAAGCTCTTTATTTACTCCGGGGGGTGGGGGGGGTGGGGGTTGTTCTTGTTCCTTCGAGTAGACGTGCTAATTTTTACGTTATTTTTGCCAGTAATAAGGATTGAACCTTTGACTCTTACGTAGAACTGATTATTAACCAGTGCCTTACATGTTGGAAAAAGATGCACCTGAAGTTGTAAAATTCAAAAAATGTCTATATATTGAATTGCAAGTCAAGTGTCCCTATTCTTTTAAAATTAATTACGTCCTATAATGTAATTCTTTTTCAGTTGTAATTATATAATAAATTATATTTGTTGATCTATACAGAAGCGTTTTCATCCAATTTATTTCTTCATATTTGTGTCTTATCACTCACAAAGATCACATTATTTCACTTTTAAAACTAATTAGTGCTCATTCTAAGGGGGAAAAATATAACTATCTACAATTGTCAAGAGAGATGTGCAAAATAAGATTTGTACTGCTTACTGTTATATGTTTAAATTCAAGCCTCCGATCAATTACAATCAAAAATAGTAAAAATAGTATAGATAGATCAAAAATTCCACAGAAGCTGATATCAGGGAAATTTGAAATAGAGTTGTCTTCCTCATCATACTGTCCTGATGTAACTTACCTCATATTGTTCAACAGGCCCGGTTTATTTTTACAGGTCTCCATCGCCATGGGTCTTGCAGGGATATCTGTACATGTAGATAGCCATGCTCTGCGTTTGTATTACGCGCATGACAAGCTCTCCTTCTACAAAGCCTGGTTTCAGAGACAAGCTGAAGCAAGATAACTGAGAGACGATGTAGAGTACAGGTTTTATATCGGAGTTTCCGTCTCCTAGATGGATGACCCCACAACATCTATGGATCCATCTCGCCGAGTAGGGTAAAATCGCGCCTGGTTACTATATCAGGTTATTCTACGCCCCCGCTAATAATAATATATATATTTTTTCTTTTTAAAGTAATAATAATCATGGTTGTACTCCATTGAAAAGTAGAGACGATAATGAATATTTTCTGAGCATTTGTCACAATTAAAATATGGTTGAAACAAACACGTATTCAATACAATATATAAATATATATATATATATATATATATATATATATATATGAAGAAGAATGGAAAGGAATTAGAGAAGCAAAAGCCAAATCAAAATTCAATTCAATTGCTCAGAGCAAGGTATATTCCGCAAAAAGGCAATTTATTCAAGTTAAATTTTCCTTAAGCCAGGCTTTTCAAAGATCAAAATCTTATCAGAGGAAGTCGCTGGGATAGATAAGTTGGCAATGGCCAAGATTTAAAATTTGAAAAAAAGAAATAAAAGTTGTAGGGAAAGAAACGCAGGGCAAAACTCTGCCCGAATGCAAGCAAATGTTCGATTGCTAAAAAGTCTGGTGTCAATCAAAATTCAATTCAATTGCTCATAGCAATTGAATTGAATTTTGATTTGGCTTTTGCTTCTCTAATTCCTTTCCATTCTTCTTCATATCTACCTGCTCTATCCTGGATATTGAGCTGTATACTCTTCACAATAGGTTTTACCTCTCCTAAAAGTTTGCTTTTAGTACACCTCTTTATATATATATATATATATATATATATATATGTATGTAAAATGAAAACGGAAAGTCAAAAACTATGTTATTTATGTATTCATCAACGTTCATCTTTATTGAAAGACTTCCTCAGGATGAAGAAAACAATGTAGAAAAATCATACAGAATATTAGTTTTGACTTGTGAGAAAGTGTCCAGACCCCGGCATTGCTGTTGACGCGAACACGCATAGAATGAAAATCGTGATTTTGGCGATAGCGCCACCAGCATCTCATTCAAAGGAAGCAAAATGAATGGGATCGATGGCTTTGACTTATTAGTTTATGTCTATTTTTGGCTAGGAAGTATGTCTGGGTCAAAATATGTCACAGCCAATTTATATATATATATATATAAAAATAAATGAAAGAAGAGAGATAAAGATGTACGAATGACAAATCTATTTCATCTTCAATTGTTCAATGCAAGGTGTACTCGGTAAAAACATGTTTAATTTTTCTTTCCTTTAGCCAAGGCTTTTCAAAGATTAAAATCTTATCAGAGGAATTACATAGATGGATAAGTTGGCAGTGGAAAAGCCAAAATTCAAAATTCAAAAAAAATATAAAGTAATGGAGAGTGAGAATGTACATGTAAAAAAATATGGGGTCTGTCCAGTTGGTAAATGTCCGTAGATAAGATGTCCAGTGAAAGGAGATTTAAGGATGGAAAAAAAGGGTTTCGTGAAGGCAGCATTGAAAATGTTCAAAAATGAAGTATTCCAATAGAAAAATGTTTAGTTCAATCGTAGATGGAGCGCACTTATTCGGATGTAATTTTTAAAATACTTCCGTGGACCGAGAATGAAAGTAGTTTTTCAGAAGTTGAGTTTGAAATGTGTATATTAAATGCAGGCAGTCAGGAATTTAAGTAGTGACTTCGATCAAGTCAGATTTTATTTTATTTAAAATATATAATATATATAATATATATATATATATATATATATATATATAAAGGCTGGGCATATATATATAATATATATATATAAAGGCTGGGCACTCTCGAGTAGCTTTAATAACAAGCAGTACAAATAGCTATATGCACGATCCGAACACCGTTTCGTAGATCACTCTAACTGCCTGGTAAATAGCCGCTGATTCCGCTATTTACATTTAAAAGTTCCTCTATATTTACTAACTAATTGGCCATGGCCGATGGATAAGATCCCCGACTACGAATCAGTGGCGATTTGTGATCGGGTTTCGCGCCTACCGACCGTTGAGAATTAGCTCCTAGACTGAAGATTGCGTTAGCATGAAACATCGATGTCTCTAGGTATTTAAATAATTAATATTTATTTATAAAAATATTATTGTATATATATATATATAGATAGATAGAGAGAGAGGGGAGTATTAGAAGGCTATCACAATGCAAGAAATGGAAATATGTCGGCGTTGAGAAGTAAAACAAAAACAAGTCAGTTTAGTTATATATTTTTCAAAAACTTTTTTAATAATTTCTTTTTTCCATATAGCAAATCTTACTTGAAAAAAAAAAATTATTAAAAAAAAAATTATTAAAAAAGTTTGAAAAATATATAACTAAAATCACTTGTTTTTGGCTTACTTCTCAACGCCGACATATTTCCATTTCTTGCATTGTGATAGCCTTCTAATACTCCTCTATATACGTACTACACACAATGCTTCAAGCAAACTACCTCTCCTTATTTATATATATATATATATATATATATATATATAAACGTACCACAAACTTTGAAGTTATTGATGACAACATCAGGTTTCTTCATTAAATAATAAATTAAAAGGATACAAATGATGAAAATATAAAAGCCGCATGCCATTTCATGCCTTGGAAGGTGAATACTGAGACTCCAATGTAGAGGAACACAAAATTCTCTGCCAAAAAGTTACATAATTCAAACAACTGTAAAAGAGAAAAATGATAATTAATTATAATTAATAATAGTTAAAAAATGATTTATTTATTAAAATTCACATAAAATAAAATTAAGTAGTAAAATGGTCAACGTGGGTGGTTGATTATACGGTTGACAATGACTGACTCCGCCACATCTGTGTCGTCGTCGGGCCAACTGTGTCTTAATTCCGTAAACATCTGAACCTGAAGTCTCTGCTGTCTATCCTGTCGTAGCAACGTCTTCGGTAGCTTGAGCGTGCAGATTGTCGCGCAGAGGGAATACCAAGGTCTTATGTACGACATGAAAAGAAACTGGAATCTTAGGAAAATCTCCATCATCCCAGTAATTATAGGAGCAACAGGACTAATGAAAAAGAATTTCAAAAGCTATCTGGCGAGTATATCCGGTGAACCGAGTGCAAGAGAAATACAAACAATTGCACTTAAAGGGACGGTTAGAATCTTAAAAAGATTCCGAGGCTGGAGTGTCTGAAATAGCCGGTGAATGTCTGGCATCCGGTAGGATGCCTCATCTCCAGCAAAAACGGAAAGATAAGAAGAAAAAAAAAGAAAAAAAAAAAAAAGAGCTAATTTGTGACGTAATACTCCCTAGCTGTCTACCTTGGGGGGGGGGGGTGCAAAACGTATCGGTGGACAGCTCTCAGGTTCACAAGTGGCCAGTCTTTGACGGTGGAATAGCGATTGGTTAGCCATCTCATGCGACTTTGCTCAGGACCATCATGCGTGGACCGTAATGGTGCAGGCCAGGGAAAAAGCCAGCTCAACCTGACCGGGGTGAAGGCTGTTGTAACAACAATAAAATTAACTAATACAATATGTAATGACGTCACAGGGAGAACGGGACGTTCACCCTGTGACGTCTAAATAAAAAGTGTTTTAAAATCGTTTGGACGCAGGTAGCTCTACACAGAATTTCTGGTAAAAATTAATAGATACAAAAATGTTTATTTTAACACCATTAAGTTTCTCCATTTACGTAAAAAGTTGTGCTCAGCAAGCCCCTAAAATTTCACCAAGATTATAAAAAGTGACAAGATTTCAAAATAAAACTCAGTAGGATTTCAAAGTCCATATTTCATTGAGACTTACTTCAAACACCCCGTTTGGCGCGTCCACACACCTTCACTCCACTAACCCCAGGTATCTCAGGGGAGAGAATAGTGGGGTAATAGCCTTTTTACAATAGATCAAATAGATTTGAATACACAATAACAGATTCCATAACTGAAGGCGAGGTGGTGATCATAAGTTCATACCTTTCCCCACAATAGAGTCAATGAATTTGGACACACAACAGCAGATTTCATAGTCTGTGACAGTTATCCATTAAGCCAAGTACCTCCCCCCGGGACAAATTCCTCAAACTTTTAGATCGGATTTTTGTATATTAATGCTTACTTAAAAATATACTCACCTGTTTGGTCCGTGCTTTTGAATCGAGCGACAAATTATTATACGTGTAATGCGCTTGCGTTATTCCACAGAATAAAACCGCAACAATACCTGGAAAGAAAACAGAATGAGAATCATTTACGACCAGAAACATTTAAAAACGGCCCAACGTTTGGTTGTTTATTTTGTGTCAGATCTTCCTCTGATGACCTCAGAGGAAGATTACGTCAGGACAGTAAAATGAGACTTTTGATGGTGTTGGTCACGTTGAAATAATGGATGTAGAACAGTTATTGTAGTAGGCAGGAGGAGGCCATGGAAAACATGGTAGGAAGTAATATTTTTTTCTTTGGTTTGTTTTACGGCATATCAACCATCTTTGGGTCATTTAATGCCGAATCAAGTTGTTGAATGGTATTTTACGGGTAGGACGATTTCCTTTTTTAATTGGTAATATGCCCTAAAAAGCTTTGTTTACTTTAAATCATTTATATTTTTATAGTTTTAACAGCGTGTCAAAACTTAGGGTTATTTTATGCCGAATATTCATGGAAAATTGGGGGGGGGGGTTCCCTTTTTATTTTAATTTATATATCTGTAATGTTTTTTTTAAAAAAAAAATTCTTTGGTAGAGTCCGATTTTTTTGAAGTATGAAAGTAAGAAGTAATAAGAATGGATATGATAGAAAGAGGGATAAATAAAGACCTGGTCAGAGAGAGGTTAGTTTGGAAGTCCATTTCTGAAAGACGCCCAGCACATTTAAAACAGACGTTAAACTGATGATGATGATATATTGCTACACTTACTAAATACTGCATCTCCACATACATCATTTCACAGCCAAACCTTTGTTCACTCCAATAAAACAGACGTTAAACCGAATATGGTGATGATTATGATGATGATGACACAGTTATGTTTATACAACAAGATTTCATTTAAATTGTCATTCTCCTAAAACTAAAGAAATTTCATTGAAATTCCCAATAATGCAAACCAGCAAAAGCGATGTGTGCAGAACAGGAGACTCTGATGGTATGGCCACGTTGAAAGAATGGATGTAGAACAGTTAAGGTGGTAGACTAACATGGAAAACAGGGTAGGAAGTAATAAGAATAGATATGATAGAAAGAGGGATAAATAAAGACCTGGTCAGAGATAGGTTAGTTTGAAAGTCAAACCAGCAAAAGCGAATGGGTAATGTGCTTCTACTATTATGTAATGATCGTCTAGGGTCGGATTGTTGCAGATCGAGTTGATCATAAACCACATTAGTTTCTCTCCTTTCCACCTTTTATCGGCGAACAGTCATCTCGATACAACAAACCTTTTTTCAAAACTTTGTTACTTTGACGAATACATTTTTGGTACTTCATCCGTTATTCGGTCGAGATTATTTGTTTCTTGTAAAGGAACGGCTTCATGTGGTGCGTTGAACATTAACCAAGCGAGATAAGAAGCATTAAAATTATCAATAGAAATAAGATAGTCTGCTGTAGAGAAATAGTTTGTTGACTGTAGGCTAGTGAGCAAGACAGGCGCTTCATTAAGCTGTGCTGATTATACCTTTCTCCAAGGTTTTGGAAGGAAATAAGAAACAGTGAATGAATTATCGAAGAAAAATATTTTTATTTGTAATTCCATTTTTGCTAACCAGGGTTGCGGAGTCGGAAAGTATATGGTCCGACTGACTCTTACGATTCCAAAACATCCGACTTCTTATTTTAAAATCTTCCAATACTCAGGCGGTCTGTTGATTCTTCGGAGATTTAAAAATTCAACTCGGACGTTGACCCCTAGCATTCTTATGAGTCTGGCTCCTTCCCAAACCTTTGACTCTGCAACCCTGTCACAAATGCAAGTAGTTTTATATATATATATATATATATATATATATATATATATATATATATATATATATATATATATGATAATGAGATTTAAATTTTACTACAGCTTAGAAGCGCCGTTAGAACGATAACTTTGAAATTTTAGAATCAGTTAACATGACGCGAGATTTTGTTAAACAAATGAAATATTTATTAAATCATTTTTTTTTTTTAAATCCAAATTTTCGGTTTTAAAAACCTTATTCATGGTACAGACAATATTTTTTTTTTTTCTTCTTTCTTTTCATGGCCGAAGATCGATCTCCAGGTGTTATGAAGATACTGTTTTTTTTTTTATATATGTGTACGATAATGAGATTTAAATTTTATTACAGCTTAGAAGCGCCGTTAATCTCGCGTCATGTTAACTGATTCTAAAATTTCAAAGTTATATATATATATTTTTTATTATAAAGTTGTTTATAAACTTCATAAAAATTTGTTGGCTGTTTCATATACTTCATTGTTATATGAAATGAGTAACATTGGAAAAAGGTATAATCAGCACAGCTTAATGAAGCGCCTGTCTTGCTCACTAGCCTAAAAGTATTTGTCATAACTCATGTTCAACACTATCGACTCTCTCTCTGCAAGACTTGTAGTAGCACTACAGTACACCAACTATTTGTCTCAAGTAGATTATCTGGATGGCGGTTTGTCATGTAAACAGTTAATGTGTTGTAAACATGTTTTGTCTTCATAGTAGTAGTGGTAGTGGTAGTAGTAGTGGTAGTAGTAGTAGTAGTAGTGGCCATCGCAGTGAAGTTGACCTTTTTCTCATAGTTATACTTTGTCCTCTCTCCTCTCCATTTTTATTGTTATTGTGGTTTAAGATACTGTGATAATTTGCCTTGGTGACAATATCTGTCAATTGAGTTATCCCCCTTTGCAGATTGGACGTTTGGAGTCTATGGACATAGATGGCGCTGACTAGTAGGCAATTTGCATAGGTGGCGGGTTTTCGTAGGCAGTTTGCATAGGTGGCGGGTTTTCGTAGGCAGTTTGCATAGGTGGCGGGTTTTCGTAGGCAGTTTGCATAGGTGGCGGGTTTTCGTAGGCAGTTTGCATAGGTGGCGGGTTTTCGTAGGCAGTTTGCATAGGTGGCGGGTTTTCGTAGGCAGTTTGCATAGGTGGCGGGTTTTCGTAGGCAGTTTGCATAGGTGGCGGGTTTTCGTAGGCAGTTTGCATAGGTGGCGGGTTTTCGTAGGCAGTTTGCATAGGTGGCGGGTTTTCGTAGGCAGTTTGCATAGGTGGCGGGTTTTCGTAGGCAGTTTGCATAGGTGGCGGGTTTTCGTAGGCAGTTTGCATAGGTGGTGGATTTATTACTATGAGAATCTAATCTTTTGACATTTGAGGAGTCAGTTGAATATCTGGGCAGCAGAGAGCAAACAGTGAAAAGTGAGTAGTTGACAGTGAAAAGTGCAGATTGAGATTTTTCGTGGCCGTGACACCAAAGGGGAGTTAATTTAATTCTATTATCGGATTACAGTTGTTAAAAGCCAAAATCATGGCAATTAAAAATGACAACACCATTTTTTGGCCTCTGCGGCTTCCACTTTTCGATTTATTTGCCTCCCCATGAGGGCAGAGTTAGACACAAAAGGTCGGTTCTAATGTGAGAAAAAAATCCAGAACACCCCCCCCCCCCCAAAAAAAAAGGTACTCTGGATAGGGACAAAAATAAAAATGGTCTCAGTCTAGAAGGATTTCTCCTTCTCTGACAGAAAAGATGAAGTGTAGTATCAGAACAGATACTACACTTTTCTCGTAGCCAAGAAGCCAATAAATGTGGCTTTCATGTTCTTGTTCAGATTTATTTTCTTTGATTGTATTACATGCAGTGTTACATTCGTATTATATAAGCTTCGCCTCGGGACTTGCTAAGTCTCATTACAAACTTCTTGTCTGTGACGTAACTTCCTGAACACATCAGCTTAAATTCTACTCTTAGGTTTCTCATGGAAGATTCCTTTTTTTTTCTACTTCATCGAACTTTACGTAACTTTCGGTCATCGGAGTTGTTAACCCAAGGGGAGACAACTTTAAAGAAAGAGAAAAATACTACTTTAATTATTCAAGAAGTTATCGTCTTACCTGTGAGTCCCGCTGCTTCTGCGGCTTGGAATGTACAATAGGACATCAAAAAGAACAAAGCCGTTTCCAGTAAAGGATATTCTCTGATCTTGGTATATTTTGTCATGTGATTTTCATTAAGGAAACAAATCAAATAGTCATCATATTTTTATAAAAACGCAAGATCAACTATCATAATATTACTGGTGTACAACCCTGTCAAAAAAAAAAAAATGCTTTTCCAGTGTTCACACTACTTATTTATCTACTTTCATTACTAACATATTCATTTGTAGAATTTGGTATATTCGGACTACTGTTCTCATCTTGGGTGTTTTTATCACAACGTTTCGGCCGATGTAACCTCCAACCTTCTTCAGGTGTACTTTGTCGAACTTGGGAATCTTTCTGTCTTACTCAGGAATCTGGACGGAATTTCCAACGGAACCCTTTATTAAATCCACGAGGGTAGCATGCTCTCGTTCCATCTGCCATGACTGGGAAGAAGGCTTCAGTAATTCGCAATTCTTCGTATCGCCCGCACTGAGGATTGAACCTTCAACCTTCAGATGACGGTCACTTAGAACTGAATTGTACTTATTACTATATTCACTGCGCCACGGGTCCTTGCATACACCCAAGATGAGAACAGTAGTCCGAATATACCAAATTCTACAAATTGTCAACCCTCATCTAAAAAATTCCGAAACATAACATTCATACGAAATCATAAAATTACGTCAGTAATTTAATTTTTCATATATAAATTATCATTTCTGATTTAGGTCATCAGAAATGATAATTTATATATGAAAAATTAAATTACTGACGTAAAAAAAACAAAAACAAAAAACACTGTTGAATTTTTATTATAGAATGAGGGATTTCTTTCCGAATTTCTTTCAGGTGGCAAAGTAAGTCTAAGGTGGTTGTCTGACTTGCTATTTGCTTTCTTGCTTCCCCTAACCACGTTGAAATGGTTTCATCTGAGGAGGGGGGGGGGTAGTAGAAAAAGGCACATGTTTTACTCGCTAACTATTGCACGATGGGATGGAAGTACATATATTCATTTATATAAAAATAAATACACATTGGCCTTTATTATAGAGTGGAGGATCATATTAACCCTAACCCATGATTAATTGCATTTACCTTCATTATCTTTTGGCATAAATTAGACGGTTGCACAGAAATGCTTTGTTTTTTTAAACATTCAAGTAAAATTAACCCATGACCCGTTGAGTCAGTATTTGTTATATCTATTAAAAAGTAAAACAATAATACCAGTAACAAGCTGAACCCATGAAAGATTTCATGGATCAATTCAAATCTATTCATTCGGATGAATTGGATAACCATGAAACTGCAGTAAAGTTTTCAGATCAGTAAAATTAATTATTTACCATTGTTGTGTATCTATTATTATACTAAAGCTGAGTTAATCAATGTTTGTTTTCTTTAAGGCTTTTTTCCTATGTATTTTAATCGGACAAAATACACGTTAAAATATTCCTTGGTTTTGGGATTGAGTTATGTTCGAAAAACAAAAATCCATTTTAATCGTTCTAATCAGCCGTAATTTGCAATTTACCCACCATGTCATCCATCTCTTGCTAAGTTTCTGTCTATTACTCTCGCCCTCTCTCATTCTATGTTATTTAACATCCACTCACCTTTAGTTTGTACAGTGTCTCTCTGCTCTAGCCCCCCCCCTCTCTCTCTCTGTGTTTATTAACAGTCAACAGTAATAAAATCAATAATAATAATAAGAAAAAAAAAATGATCGGAATAGTTCATTCTAGACAATAGGGATGATTCCCACACATTAATACTTACCTCATAGCTGAAGCGAGAAACAAGGTGAGAGATACAGTGAACAGAAACAACTGATTTTGGAGTTTGTCTTTATTTAAAAAAAATTTAAACTAAACGAACTTTTTCCTGATTCAAACAATCTAATCTAAGCTCAACTAGTGACCCAGTGGGTCACATTTTTTTCCCTAGTATATTATTGAACTAGCAGGGCTACCCGGAATTGCCCGGAGCAAAAGTGTAACATTTTTTTATTTTTTTAAAACTTCTATCTTTCTCCCTTCCCCCTCTATCTCCTTACCCCCCCCCTCCCCTTCCTATCTAGCTGAACATACACGCAGACAACTCTCCTTTTATATAATAGTTCTCCTGAGGAATGAGTTGGCATTTTCTTTCCCAATTAATACATAAAAATGGCTCAAAAGTATTGGAAATTCGGTGCTTGTACAGAGAAGCGTTCACCAAAATACGATGAAACTGATTTTTAAAAAAATTTTTAATTAAAATTCTACTCGATCATTTTTCCTACTTTTTGGTGAGGATACTTATTTAAATCGGCTGCGTAAGTATATAATACTGTTTTTCTTTTTTTTGTGGTATTGATAATTTAATACGGACGCTTCTCTGTACAAGCACCGAAAATTCTTTTCCAAAATCTTCGAAAAGAATAAGATCATCAAAAACAGCATAAATGTTTCTTTATGAAATGCACTATCTCCCAACATTAAAAAAATAAAACATTAATAAAAAAAAAATTTAAAAAATCATTCAAAACATTCTGATAAAAA
>OY744542.1:65260779-65303279 GCA_963556195.1 Sepiola atlantica
CACCGGATTATTTTCTTCATAGGGCACATTTGTTTATAGCACCATCATTATTTCACTTTTCGATCTTGCTATAGTCTGTTAGCTACTCTACATTTTCCACATAAACACAAGACATTCCCTTTAACTACACTTTCTTTTTTTGTGCCATTGGCTATTTCAAATACTTTCTTTTACATTCTCACTTGACGGAATAACAGATTAGCAGATTTACCTAATTGTTCGTTAACAGTTGCTTCCATTATTCTTACTTTAAAAAAAAAAGTATTTATTTACTTTTAATACGTTTCATATTATAGTTTTTGAACCATAGTTCTTACATAAAAACAACCAAAAAATTCTCAGGTTATGCTAGGTACATTTAGTTACTTAACTTTCTCTTTTCCACTTAAAGTACCGATTTTCAGAGGCTTACAAATACCAAGGTGAAGCGTACAACTTTATTTCATTCCAAAAGCATAACTTGTTTTTTTCTTGGAATAGAACAATCATATTTTTCTAACACTAAGCAACCTTTAGAGTTAATAACACAATTACTGAGCAGGAGAGTAGAAAGTGACTAACCTTGGGTTTACTTTCGGCAGTCTTGTAACTCTCACTTCCCTTATTTTGTCCTTTAACCCTCACATTCCATGAGTGATGTTTCTGACAAAGGGGGAAGAATTGCTGTTTTCTGGGTCGGAATCTATCTATATAACTTATCATTGGCTAGTTTTTGACCTTGAAATAGTATTTTTTTTTTCTTTAGCTCTTTACATCTAGTGGCTTCATGCCTTGTCTGGAGCAAGTTTCATAATAAATAAATAAATAAAATAGGATTTGAATAAAGCCGATTGCATAGTTTGCAGAAGTATCCATTATACTAATCTGCTCACACCCAAAGATCTCTTTAATTTTCCTTGTTACGTTTACTTTTTAAAATATATTTTTTTTTTGTACAATAAAGGTCATTGCTTATCAAGGCCCAAAGGCCACTCGAGGATAAGGGTTAAAGAGTGGCCAGACGTGTTTTATACAATTAAGCAAAGTATGGCAACAGCGAGGAAACCATTTCTACTAGCCCGACAATAGATAAGATGTACTGAATGTTATCCATCTCGACTCGTACATCTAACGAAAGGCATTGTTAAACAAGAACACTATAAGAGAAACCACTTCTGACCCTAACTTCTGAGATGTTCAATTATTCACATGGCCTTATTCATAAACTGGAGATCAATTTTATGTTTGAATTCAATTGTTTGAAGAAATAACTAGATAAATGCATGTAATACGTAAAAAAGGTGGAGTCAGAAACTTCAAGTTTTTTTTATGTTTGAATCGATGATCACACAAATGTTTTGACAGAATAGGAAAATGTCCCTTAAAAAAAAAAAAAATAAATAAATAAATAAATAAAAAATAAATAAATAAAAAAAAAATTAATAAAAAAAATAAAAATAAATAAATAAATAAATAAATAATAAAAAAAAAAAAAAAAAAAAAAAAATCAAGCTGTCACAATTCAAACGTTATCTTTCTTAAAGACAGAAGCTGAAACAACAAAATAAAAAATACTGCAAACACCAGGTGATAATGAATACAGGATAATTTTAAAAAATTATTTATGAACAGAGACACTCGGCGTTGCCCGGGAATGAAAGTGGTCTTTATATATTTGAAGATAAAAAGCAATAACATGTAGTCTATGAATTTGTCATTTTAAACTGTTAAGAGTGCGAAACTTTAAAACACTTATTTTTAGCATTTTTGAGACGAGGACCTGTAGCGTAACGGATATAAGTGCTAAGTAATAATCAGTTCTAAGTGACAGTCTTCTGGAGGTTGAAGGTTCAATCCTTGGTGTGGGTGATACTAATTAGTTGAAATTTCTACCCGGTCATGGCTGACGGGACGACCACAAGCTACCCCCGTGGATTAAATAAAAGGTTCCGTTTGAAATTCTGTACAGATTCGTGAGTTTGACCAGATACACCTGAAACGTGAGAATAACATCCAAGATGACAATCCAAATAATACAAGATCTTTCTCACTCTGTAAAAATGCCTTATATGGACATAGTGAAATGCCTTATATGGGCACAGTGAAATGCCTTTTATGGGCACAGTGAAATGCCTTTTATGGACATAAGGAAATGCCTTTTATGGGCACAGTGAAATGCCTTTTATGGGCACAGTGAAATGCCTTTTATGGACATAAGGAAATGCCTTTTATGGGCACAGTGAAATGCCTTTTATGGGCACAGTGAAATGCCTTTTATGGACATAAGGAAATGCCTTTTATGGGCACAGTGAAATGCCTTTTATGGGCACAGTGAAATGCCTTTTATGGGCACAGTGAAATGCCTTTTATGGGCACAGTGAAATGCCTTTTATGGGCACAGTGAAATGCCTTATATGGGCACAGTGAAATGCCTTTTATGGGCACAAGGAAATGCCTTATATGGACATAAGTAAAAAAAAATAAATAAATAAATAAATAAATAAAAAAGAGCAACAGAGGAATTCTGCAAGATTTGGATGGAAATATTTAAAATTACAGTAAAACAGGGCATGATTCAAAACAAAATAAAAAAAGACAGACGCTCCTAAAAGTTTTAGAACGAGACAGAAACACCGCAGAGTCACTTGCTCAATGATTGACCAAGAACAACATACAATTTACAGGAAATAGGAAGAGACCAAACTACAGCTGTAGACCATATACTATATACAGCTGGATACTCCACCAGACTAGATTAATTCTTGTCCTGGAATCCGGTAAGACCAAGAGACCACAAGAAAGATATACATAGTTAACTGGTCAATTGGCGAGAGGAAAAATTAATGTTCTTCACTTCTTTACTAACTCAACGTTTGAAGGGTAAAGGAGAACTTTCATGGAACATTCGGATATCTATGGATCTTATATAGAGATGAAGTGTTAGCCCCAGGAAAGGGCCCCTTGATTTCTGAGAACTTCAACTGAAGTAAAATGAAACAAAAAAAAAAAATATATATATATATATATATATAAATTATATAGAATTTCTATACAAAGATAACAGGGGGGGGGTGAGATTTAACAGGACTCTTTAATTTTAAAAGTGCCCATTATCATAGATAGAGCTGGTGTTTGGGAAATACCGGTATCATGGCAGGAAGACTCCTACAACCGCGTCTCCTTCCTTCCTTCCACTCTTCAACAATTCCAAACCGACAATTATTCTAATCATTAAAATTGTCCGATGTGACCTATTTGCGTTCTGTCGGATGTTGACAAATTTTAATTCATTCTTTTATATTTCTCCCGGGCAACGCTGGGGGGACGGGTCCAGCTAGTTTATTTATATTTTACTAAAAGGTGTCGTCACTATTACAGCCATTTCGATATCAAATAATGTGCACATTACAGTCGGCACCAATATTAAATTGTGTATGCACATATTTGATCCCATTCCTATATTAAAGCCCATACTTATATATCAAATATTCTATTATTTAGATAAGTGTGCATTTCAGCCCCTAGCTATATTAAATAGTGTGTGCATACGTGTGTGTGTGTGTGTGTATGTGTGTGTGTGTATGTGTATGTGTGTGGGTGTGTGTGTGTGCACATTTCAGCCTATTCCTATACTAAATAGAAATTAAAAAAAATTAAAGTGAAGACTCCGGAATTTTCATTACTTCTGCACCTGTAAGTCTAAACACAAATTACATGCAGGTACATTTTAAATAAACAAGAACAATTGGGTTACCTGGATCTGTGGCCGATATAACTGCTCCAAAAAAGAAGCAATCTGTTAATTGAAAGATGTTGCTGATGGCCATTAGACGGGTCAAGCCAAACAAGATGCCCCTGAAAATAATAATAAACTAAAATAAGAAACATTGAAATACAAGCAAGGCTACCCGACATTGCCCGGGCAAGAGTGTAACATATTTCTATTAAAACTTCTATTTCTCTCTCTCTCTCTTTTTTTTCTTTCTCAACCTCTCCTCTTCTCAACACAGTCTATTCTTCTCTCTGGACATGTACACAGACAACTCGAGGAATGAGTCAGGCAGCAGACCACAGCTTTTGAGGATCTAAAGACAACGTGGGCTAAAAAAACAATGGTCAACTGCTGCTATTAATGAGGATGTGGCTACCATACCCCGAGATCTTGTGGCACCATTCCTGGACGACAAGACTCCACCGAGAGACAACCCTTATGACGCAGACACACCAAAAATACACAGCTCACATAATTTCATAATGGTCACATGGCCACAATAGTTTCACACTGGCATCACATTGCAAAACTTTCAAATTGTCCAGGTCGGTGCGTTGCAATCATTGCAGGTTTGCTTTGGACAAAGGTCAGGTCTCACGAGTTAGACAAATAACAAACAGGAGCCTGAACACATGCATGACCTCTATCCCAACCATCATCAATGGACCAGAGGTAATTTTGCCGCCCTCCGATAAAGCCAAACTGTTTGCAAAAAACTTTGCATTAAATGTTAACCTTTGCGATCAGGGCCGCCTACCCCCTGAATTTTCCCCTATGACTGGAAATACTCTGTCAGATGTTGCCAAACTTATCAAGAAACCTTGATGCCAGCAAAGCTACTGGCCTTGACAACATTCCAATCATAGTGCTTAAATAGCTTAAACCGGAACTAGCTCCTATTCTTACAAAGCTGTTCAATCTTGTTTAAAAGAAATGCTTCTCAACCCATTGGAAAAGTTTGTCAGTCTGACGAGTATTTAAAAATACTGGAGATCGGTCTTCTACTTCTCAGTACAGACCAATCAGTCTCCTGTGTGTCATGAGTAAGTTGTTTGAATCCGTGATAAATCAAGAAGTTGTCAAACAACTCAGCAAAAACAGCTTATTCAGTGACAAGCAATACAGATTTCGTCCTGCAAGATCAACAGCTGACGTACTGACTGTAATATCACACAGGATCAGTGCATCTATTGACGGGGGCTTCGTTTCGACATATTAAAGGCTTTTGATAGGGTTTGGCATAAAAGTCTACTTCACAAGATTTCTAGTTATGGAATATCTGGAAATGTTCTCTCAACCATCACATCCTTTCTCTCTGATAGTTTCACTAAAATAGTCATTGATGGGCAGAAGTCTGAAGCTCATAGTATCAATGCAGGCGTGCCTCAGGGATCCATTTTGGACCCAAGTCACTTTCTGATCTTCATCAATGATCTTCATCAATGATCCGTCAAATCACATTCTAAGATCAACTGTCGACATCTATGCAGATGACATAACCATCTATGGCAACACCTCAAAGAACATTAATGATCAAGATCTTTCTGATTCTCTCTTCCGACCCTGAGCACTTCGTCCAATGGGGAAAAAGGTGGCTGGTTACTTTTAATGTGTCTAAAACCAAGCTTCTCTCCTTGCACCACCAACGCTCTAATCCTCACTTTGAACCAATTGAAATGAATGTCTCTCTCCTTGAAGAAGGCCCTTGCTTTGATAAGCTTCTGGGACTCACCTTTATCAGATCCGTCGCTGGAGAAATGGTTGGATCATTCTACCGCTCCAAAAAGTATCTCACTTCTGACGCAATCCTCTACCTGTATAAGAATCAAATACGTCCCAAGATGGAGTACTGTTGCCACATCTGGGGAGGTGCCGCTCAGGGGACCCTTTCCTGCCTTGACAGAGTACAAGGCCGACTTTGAAATCTAGTGAGGGATGCCCTATTTTCCACCCTACAGCCTCTTTCTCACACAAGAAACGCAGCTAGTCTTTCTCCGCTCTATCGTTATTTTCATGGCAGGTGCTCGACTGAGATTCAATCTATGAACCCCCTTGTAAAACATTAACAACAAAAACTCGTTTACCTACAACCACTGTCAATAGTTCCCTTTCTCCCTCTGTGTGCCTAGAACCAAGCGGAACTTTCATGAGCAAAGTACGTAAGCATCGTTTTGTACCACCATAGTTAATACATAGATACACAACATGGCTGTTTAGATACTGAATTATCTCCCTTTGATGGAGTAGTGGCACAAGTGTAATTGGTTTTATTTACTCCTCCCCAGGAGTTAGGCACAAGGCCAGTTTTATCTTACTCCCACAAGTAAGATGTGACCCAAGATCGGGTCGAGAAAGTGGGGTTTGAAAAGCCAGCGCCCGAGAGGTGAGCACTCTGGCCATTTAAAAATTGCCTGGGCAGCCCCGTCGGCATTCCCCGGTAGGGGCGCCTCAGACAGTAAGCAATAAACTTACTCCTCCCCAAAGAGGGGAGGCAAAGCCTGGGAGGGTGGACCTCCTAGAACTGCACAGGACAGGCGTGCAGTATCCATCGGAACAGATACTACACTTTGATCTTAGCCAAAAGGCCAAGGCCAAGAAACAAAGCCTTTGTACTGAACACATGATAGTTGATACCGTTCGGAATAAAGACAGCACAGATAACAATGAAAGTGGACAAGAGGAGCTAAGTATTGCGAAGGTGACCACACTGAATAATACAATCCGAAACAATGGCGATACCTGTAATTGCATCATGTAATAAATTTTTTTTTTTTTTTATTAAAACAAAAAAAAACAAAAAAAAAACTACAAAAACTACTTGTTCACTATCAAAATGCAAAATGATTCTAAGAGTTTGTTGGAAGCAGCAGCGGATGTGAATGTTTTTATATATCAATTGAAGCAGCAGCAGCAGCTGATGATGTGACTGAAATCAAAAGCAGTTTCTTTCAACTAATTAATCACAGCGCAAGAAATATTTGCTTCCGAATATTCGCATGTAATATAAAAACCGAAACACAACGTCTTTCTTTCTCCTCCTTGTTTTTCTTCCAGACCTGACACATGTGAGTATGTCAGTAATCTAGTCTAGGCCTCTGAGGCTTCGAAAGACCCTCGACAAGTACAACACACATGATGAGAGACATTCACAAACTACTGTACACCCAGCGACAGTACATACACGTGGCTAACCGAACTCACAAGTTCACACGCACACTCTCTCACTAACAAAACAAGCATGCTAATATAAACACACATCTACAATAGTTATCCCATTTACACATGCAAACTTGCACTGCACCAGCCGAAATGAACATGTCTACTCGAATTCTCTTTACAGACAAACCACCTTCCTTCACCTACAATGTTTTTGGGACACTTTGAACTCTTAATATTTACAAACGCTTTATTTTACATTGTCATAACAAGTTGTCAATAAAAAAAATGATAGTTTTGTCTGAATAGCCTGTCATTCTTTCATTTGATAATGTCCTATCTTCAAAAAGTCGATGACTACTGGAAAATTCAAGACAAAAATTGGCCAATTAACGAAATCAAAAAAAACAATTTTTTTCATGAAGATTGTAAATAATTATGTAATAAAAAAATTGTTATTTTTTTTTTTTTTAAATAAAAGTTAATTTCTCACCCGACAACCATACTGGATATTGTTGTGCCTGCTAATGCATATGTCATGACGGCTCCAAGATTACGGAAAAAATGTTTCTGCAAAAAAGGATTTTTAATAACATTAAAAAGAAATATATGATATCATTGATGGCAAATCAAAGAAATATATGATATCATTGATGGCAAATCAAAGAAATATATGATATCATTGATGGCAAATCAAAGAAATATATGATATCATTGATGGCAAATCAAAGAAATATATGATATCATTGATGGCAAATAAAAGAAATATATGATATCATTGATGGCAAATCAAAGAAATATATGATATCATCGATGGCAAATCAAAGAAATATATGATATCATTGATGGCAAATCAAAGAAATATATGATATCATTGATGGCAAATCAAAGAAATATATGATATCATTGATGGCAAATCAAAGAAATATATGATATCATTGATGGCAAATCAAAGAAATATATGATATCATTGATGGCAAATCAAAGAAATATATGATATCATTGATGGCAAATCAAAGAAATATATGATATCATTGATGGCAAATCAAAGAAATATATGATATCATTGATGGCAAATCAAAGAAATATATGATATCATCGATGGCAAATCAAAGAAATATATGATATCATTGATGGCAAATCAAAGAAATATGATATCATTGATGGCAAATCAAAGAAACTGCATTTTGTTTATCACATCAAAAATCGACTTTTATTTTACTAGGAGTAAAATAATACAGTTAGATTAAAACATGAAAGTTAAACGTAAGTGAGGAGTTAGAGGGCGAGTCGGCAATTGCAGGGAGGAACGCAGGTTAAGTCGGCAGCAGTGGGGAGGAACAGAGGATGGATCGTCTGCGACTGGGAGGAACAAAGAACAGGTCGGCAGCAGTGGTGAAGAACACAAGGGGAAAGTTTTTTTTGTTTTCTTCATTAAGACCTAGATGTTGCGGGATGATGTCATAATGGACATCGCGTTACCTCGAATGATAGCTAGAGAGATGTGCTGGGACCAAGAGCATCTCAGACTTATATACAGTTGAGCACTTTGTAATGGATACCAGATAGATATGATCTAAAAACGGACGACAGGAAGGTCTGACAAAAGTGAGGCTGGATAGTTCGGTCAACGTCACGAGAAAGAATGTGTATATTAATGTAGACAGACTTTTTGGTTATGCCTTGCTATGAAAATGAGGAAGGAGAAAAACGATGAAATGAGGAAGGAGAAAAACGACGAAATGAGGAAGGAGAAAAACGACGAAATGAGGAAGGAGAAAAACGACGAAATGAGGAACGAGAAAAAACGACGAAATGAGGAACGAGAAAAAACGATGAAATGAGGACGGAGAAAAAACGATGAAATGAGGACGGAGAAAAAACGATGAAATGAGGACGGTGAAAAAACGATGAAATGAGGATGGTGAAAAAACGATGAAATGAGGACGGAGAAAAACGACGAAATGAGGAAAGAGGGAGAGAGAAGGAACGAGATTAGGTCTAGAAAAATGATGAAAATTTTCACTGGAAAATGCAAACTCATTTTCAATAATGTAAAAACAAAAACGAAAAATTATTTCCCATCATTGAAACTGAAATTAATGCAATGTCATCTTATCAATTTTCTAAATTTTATTAAAGACTTAATTTTCAAAAAATAATTTATGGCTGACATTTTATGGAAAAGAAATTATAAGTAAATTCTTTTATTAAAACTTCACTAACAATGAATAAATAATTGCACATTAACAAAAATATATCAAAGTATAAATTGTAAAATGACCACAACATTTGCACATTCTTGGTATTTTCATTGTCCATTTGTTTCTCAACCAAGCCTTTTCTAAACGGACTTTAGTGCACAAATTTTAAATACTTAAATTTACATGGAAATGCACAGAAACAGCTGACAAAATGGTCACTTGACAAAGGGGTCATATCCTAGAAATATTGTGAAATTCCTGCATTACATAAGACTCTACTGATAAAAGAGGAAAGCTAGAAGCAAGTTTCTTTGTTACAACCCCCGATATATTCCCACATTGTTAGAACCTTTTAATAAACTATATAAATAGTTGTTCTAATCACTTGATGCATGAAGCAAAACCTGGCGAATGAGGGTTGAGGACATGTGTTGCATGGAGAGAAATGATATGAGAATTTTATGATGAATGTACGATGTGAATCATAAAGACGGGCTTAGTTTGATGACCACAGAAGAAGATAACATCTGTACAGTATAAAGAGATGTTTGCAGACTTCAATGGTATGGCTTGATTAAAAGAAGGGATAAGAGTTCTTGGGTTAGTAGATGTAGAACAGTTGAGGTAGCAGGGTCATTGGCAGGGGTAGGCCAAAGATGGGAGGAAGTGATAATGATAGATTTGAGAAAAAGAGAGATAAATGAAGACCTGCCTAGAGATAGGTTATTTTGGAAGTCAATTTCTAGAAGCCGTCCAACACATGCCAGATTGTAAAATGGATGTTAAACGGAATATGATGACTTAAATAGATACAACAGACGCCATAAGAAAATCTAACGATGGTAAATTAAAAACAACTGGCGATTTTCAAGATGGCTTTCTTCAATGAAATTAAATGTTCTGAAACTTCGAAATTCTATGCAATGTCAGAACTTTAAATGATAGTTTCGTTTCATGATAAAAATATAATTAAATCTTCTTTGTTGTTTAATTTTCATTCAAATTATTTATAAAAATCCCCCCCCCCCCCAATATTCACAAAAAATAAAACTTGCACTTAACACTGTAGAGTAGTATATCAGACGTCTTAAATGGTGGGGTGTCTTTTGACCCATCACTTTACATAAGCAGTTAAATGAGGTCAATATAAGCCGGCCTTTGTAGAACAGTAATAACTCACGATCCGAGACCAATACTTTTACACCCGTCACTCTCACACTTTAAAAGTCAATCAATATAATACAATAAACATCTAATCAATTTTTTGCTATTGTATTCCTTTTTGTTTTGTTTATATTTTTGGTTGTATTCCTTTTTGTTTTGTTTATATTTTTGGTTGTATTCTTTTGTTTTGTTTATATATATTTTTTGGTTGTATCCCTTTTTGTTTTGTTTATATTTTTGGTTGTTTCTCTTTTTTGTTTTATTGAATTCAATGATTTGCTACAACACTTGATGGGAATGATTTGTAACCGTACTTTTCGATAAAAATTGAAGTGACCTACAAAATCTGTAACTTGGTGTTTTTCATCCTCATCATCATCATCCTCATCATCATCATATTTGGTTTGATGTCCGTTTTACATGCTGGTAGATGTTGTATAAAAATGCAGTAAGCTGCATTTTTTCTTTTTAGTGATGCATGTGCAGACGTTGCAAGTGTTAGAGGGTTCTTTGTTGCAGCACTGAGACAAGGTCGAACAGCAAGCTTGGACCGGCACAACGTGTGGAGACGATTACGGCCGGTGCAGTCAATGCACGCATGCGTACAGGTTCACAGTCGGACGGACGGCTTTTAGAAATTGACTTCCAAGACAACATATCTCTGGTAATTTCTTTAGTTGAGGCAAGACTCTTATAGGTCGTGTGCCCTTCCTGACGTCAACCCAGTGTGGTGATGGGGACCAGTGCTTTTATCAAGAGACCATCTCTAGGTGATTGCTTAATGAGTCTAAAAGAACGCTTCACCTTTCCCTAAAATTCTCTTAATTTTTTTTTTTTTACTCTATAGCAACAACTTTAAGCAGAGATTAAAAAAAAAATTAAAAAAAAAAGTAGATAATTAAAAATAAAAAAATAAAATAAATAAAAAATAAATTAAGAAACAAAATAAATAAGTTAAAAAAAACAAAACAACAAAATGAATAAATTAAAAAACAAAATAAATTAAACAAAATAAATAAATTAAACAAAATAAATAAATTAAACAAAATAAATCAATTAAACAAAATAAATAAATTAAACAAAATAAATAAATTAAACAAAATAAATAAATTAAAAAAAAAAAAATTAAAAAAAAAAAAAGCTCTGATTCTAAATTTTAAGTTATTAAAGAATTTAAATTTCGGTCCATCATAATTTAATAGGAAATAATATTTTCATCAATAAATGTTAAGATCGACTAAATGGATGCATCTTTATCTGTTTTTTTAATTTTTTTTTTTTTAAATAATGCTCGTCACCCTTTAAGGTAGAGTAGCCAATATGAAGAATCTCTTATCTGACAACTTCTATTTTCTTCCAATAATAAAAGTTCCTCATGCCAAAAGGACCCAAAAAAACATAAGATAAAAAAAAATCTGCAAGAAATTATAAAATTTTCAACAATGGTGAAGAAAGTTGGGTTACGCGGAAAAGTAACCCAGCCTGATTTATACGTTTAGCTTTTGTAAGTATGGATGTCCAAAAAGACAATAATTTCCAGAGCTACATCGAGGAATTTCTTTGGTGTCATCGAATGAAATGTAATTTATTCTGTAATTTGTTATATCCGTTTGTATTATGAAGTTTAAAGTAGTAAATTATTTGTAAACACAGGAAAAATACATAAATTTGGGACAAAAACAAATTATTTAAAAATCCCATGACATTAATTTCATTAACTGATTTTTTTAGTATTAATAAATAAAAAAAATCATATTTTTTGACACATACAAATTTTTTTCAAGAAATATGTTTGTAATGAAAAATCCCATGATGTTAATTGTATTTCATTTTTTTTATATAAATAAAAAAAATTGTATGCAAAAAAAAAAAAAAAAAAAGTATTCCAAAACTTTTATTTATTTTATTTACTTTTTATTCCATTGTGTTAACTTTATGCAATTACTTTAAAAAAAAAAACGCATTGACCTAGATTTGAGATTTTTACCTAGATTATTGTCTTTCCGGACATCCATACTTACAAAAGCTAAACATAAATCAAGGCTGAGTTACTTTTCCGAACAACTGAAAGTTGTTTTTGTTTTAATGAAATGGTAAATAGAATAAGTACTTTAAATTGACATTTATTTATTAATTAATAAATACTGAAAATTTCATTAAGATCGGACAATTCTCCGATGTTTGGTGAAATATTTTTTCAATCAGCAGTATTCATTTTTTGGCTAAAACAAATCACTTTCACTTTCGTTTCTCATCCCCTACAGTAAAATTATACATTCAATGACATCCTTACAGTGTTCATAAAAGATTCACCAAATAAAAATTTACTCCTTAATTGCACGATCATACCTGGATACCTGCTTTAAAATCATCAGTTATGTGCGATCACATTTCCATACAAAAGTTTGGGAGTCTGAATTCAACAGGAAGTCTAAATAAAGTAATTATTGGCTCTACACCTTTTGCTAAAGATTTTGGTCAATAATTTTCTAAACTAAAAGTAGGGGTGGGACGTAATGGGTGAAAATTTCAGATTCATGCGAGTAGTATTTTTTTTGTGTTCATTTATAAATAAATAACACTAAACAATCAAACATTTTGAAAATTTTGCAAAATTCAGAAGGTGCAGGCCAAAAACAGCCGTTAGGGCTCCATGGGACTCAAAATCGATCATTTTTCGGTGAAAAAGTGGTTTCATGCGACATTGCAGATCCTAAAACATCCTCAAAAGCTGTGAATGGATATAGATGGTTAAATCTGATATAGTACTTGAATTTAGGACCATTTTCAGGCTGTGAAAGGGTTTTCATGAATGTAAAATAGCCAAAAACTAGTGGCCTGCACTTTCTGAATTTTGCAAAATTTTCAAAATGTTTGATTGTTTAGTGTTATTTACGTATAAATGAACACAAAAAAATACTACTCGCATGAATCTGAAATTGTCACCCATTACGTCCCACCCCTAATTTTCACCCATTACGTCCCACCCCTAATTTTCACCCATTAACGTCCCACCCCTAATTTTCACCCATTAACGTCCCACCCCTAATTTTCACCCATTACGTCCCACCCCTAATTTTCACCCATTACGTCCCACCCCTACTTTTCACCCATTACTTCCCACCCCTAATTTTCACCCATTACGTCCCACCCCTAATTTTCACCGATTACGTCCCACCCCTAATTTTCACCCATTACGTCCCACCCCTAATTTTCACCCATTACGTCCCACCCCTACTAAAAGTTTTGTAATTAAATCAACTAAAAAAAAAATCAGTTGTCGTTTTCTTCTCGTTTACATATACAAGGAAAGCTTCATTAATATTATTACAACATCGGATTTGGATGAATTACCTCCCTTTGATTTAGTGTATGCATATTGGCAGTGTTATCATCATCATCATACTCCGTTTAATGTCTGTTTTACATGCTGTCAAGTGTTGGGCAGCTTTTAGAAAGACTGTCAAACTAACCTATGGTCTTTTTCCCTCAAGTCCATCCGTATCACTTTCTTCCATGTTTGCCTTGACCTTCCTCTGCCAACAGACCTTGCTACCATAACTGTTTTTTTTTTTACACGGAATGCAGCAACTCTTCCCCCTTTGTCAGAAACATCGCCCATGAAATGTGAGGACTAAAGGGAAGCGAGAGTTACGAGTTTTACATTTATAAACCAAGAACTCTCATCCATTCTTTCAACGTGGCCATACCATCGAAGTCTACTCTTCTGCACACATTTTCCTATACTGTCCAGATTTAATCTTCCTCTGAGGTCATCAGATCTAAGTTTTTCTTTAAAAATCACACTACACAGCAATCGTATCATTTTCATATCATTTGTTACCATGCAATGTATGTTCTCAGCCTTCACTGGTCAGATTTGACTTCCATACAACATCATATTGAGAACAAATGCTTGATAGACTTTTCCCTTGGTCGACAGTGGTCCTATGTTATGCTTATGCTAATTAAGGGGTTAGGGTTGGTTAGGGTAAGGGTTGGTTAAGCAGAATTATTATAACAAGAACAATGTTGGCAATGAGATATCTTCATTGACATAAGCATGATGCAATGCCAGCCAAGAAAAAAACGTAAAACATCTGTAAAAGCTAAAAAACAAAAAACAAAAAACAACGGAAGTTCCCTTCCGCATCCCTAGCCACACTGTCAAATGTGAAAACTCGAGTAATCTTTTCAAATATCCTGTGTTGAAATCTCCCCTCAAATTTTTTTTATTTTAATTTAAAAAAAAAAATTTTTTTTTTAAAATCCACCATATCTTCTTATTGGTCAGCAGATACAACAGTACAACTAATGGAAATTGCCGTCTTCAAATTTCAGCAAAACACGAGTCAAAATTTGAAATGACAACACAACTGTCCATTTTTCTGAAATCCAAACTTCATTATTCTTACCAATCAACCCGACCGCCACCAGACAGACACAATTGAACGCGTGTGCAAATATTGCCATATGTCCCTTGTCTTAGTCTCCAGCCTTTTGATTAAGTATAAAATAAATGCCACCTGTTGCCCCCCAAGTGCTTTTGGCCATTACTTTAAATTACTTATAGATTGGCTAAACATAACCCTCGGCTGACCGTATTTTATTTCCTCTCATTACAAATACAAGATATCCTTTTTGGGGGGGGAGGGAGGGAGGGAGGGTATCTCAGTCTTACATACAAATACTGGAATAGATTTACAGAACTTTAAATTCATGAAACCTACTAAAATGTGTGCATAGATATGTTATAATATGTTGTAATAAGTCGTAATATGTTATAATATGTTGTAATAAGAGACATTCTGATTATTCGCATTGTCATCAAGTACGACCTACTACACTACATAGATATATCCTAAATTAGTTCCGCTCTGTATGTCTGCATGTATATTTGTGTATCTCTATTGCCTTTTTAGCAAAGCAGAGCACCCCAATTATCCTCAGCATTCCCATGATAGCGTCAGATCTATGCCATCTGGAACTCTGGTTTCTGGCTGGGCCACCCATGGCGTACAGGGCCACAAACCGGCTAATAAGACTATTGAAAATCCAGGAGTCAGCATGAAGATCTCTAGTCTTCTGTTTGTTTCTGCCGCTACATACGGCAAGTAAACAAGAGAGTAGAAAGTGACTAACTTGGGTTTACTTTTGCCAACCTCGTAACTCTCGCTTTCCTTATTTTCTCCTTTAGTTCTCACGTTCCTTGAACAATGTTTCTGACAAAGGGGGAAGAATTGCTGTTTTCTGGGTCGGAATCTATATCTAACACTTAGCGTTGGCTAGTTTTTGACGTTGAAGTTGTTTTTTTTGTCTTTTTAGCTCCTTACATCAAGTGGCTTCATGTCTTGTCTGGAGCGATTTCCATTAAAAAAAAAAAAAGAAAAAAGTAAAGTGTCAGACACAGAAGTGCACATTCATGAAGAGAGGATAACAACGTTGTGCAACTTCCATTCCTTTGTGGGTTCTGAAAGAAACCTTCCCAGACTTTGTATGCAACTGCTGGGCCTTGCTGCTCATTCTGTTGAGGGTAGAAACCTAGGAACCTGCAATTTTGAAAGTTTAATGAATGGCTACGATCAACTAGGCAGACTTTATGCAGCTCAGACAGTCCTGAGGCACGATCTTCGTGGGCGATGTGCAGAGGTCCTACTAACACAACCTACAGAGGTCCTACTACATAATCATCAGCAGCAGCCGCCTTTAAGCATTCATCTGAACATTTGTATATTCTTCATACATTTTCTACCTTTTCAAATATTCTGTCTAACTCTAAGACATTTTTAACACCATGACCCATAAAAACGGCAATTTCTCGTACTTTTCCTTTGACGAAGAGTGATAGCGCTATACTTGACCATGTTTTGTCCTATATCAATCAGTAAATATTTTCCAGAGTTCGACTTTCAATTTCCGTAGTGAAATTGGTCACTGAATATAACTCATTTTTATGTCTGTATATAATGATGGCCATAGACAGTCCTAAATTTGCTTAAAACAGTGAAATTGGTCACTGAATATAACCCATTTTTATGTCTGTATATTATGATGGCCATAGACAGTCCTAAATTTGCCTCAAACATAGTGAAATTGGTCACTGAATATAACTCATTTTTATGTCTGTATATTATGATGGCCATAGACAGTACTAAATTTGGCTCAAACAAAATCCTGATAAGTTTCATCTACTTCTATTCATTTAACGTGGCTTTTCCCTTGTTCAGGAGTCAGACGTTTTCCGATATTACACAAGCTCACTCTCTGCTTCTCACGTTTCAGCAGGTCAGCAGTCTCCAAATTCCACCCAATCTTGTCCAATCATTTGCTTCCAAGTCTTCCTTGGCCAGTCAACATTCCTGCGATTTAGGGCATTCATGCTTCCGCAACGATTTATTCAGGAAGATGAACGTTTCACAGGATAATCGATTTATCCTTAGAATAACCTCCCATGCTGGACAAGTGTGATGCTTTCAGCAAACCCTCTGACCTGATGTGTTGGGTCAGATTTCACATTGCAGATCCATCTGATCATCGATTTGTTATTGCGTTGCAGACTGACGAGAGTCTTAGAAGGCTTCAATCAATCTATTTTGGTGCGTTTATTATTTTTCGCTCCATGGACGGTTTAAGAATATGCAAAGGATTGCATTCATTTGCCCATAATCGGACATGTCATCAATTTTATTTATATATATATACATACATACATACATATATATAAACAGTTACATGGTAAACAGCTGATGATCCCCGTGTTAATATTAGACGCTTAAGGTCTCCTGTTTTTGTTTCACTCTTAGATAATTAACCCCCCTTTTTTATTTATTTTTTTATTTTTTATTTTTTTTATTTATTTATTTTTTTTTATTTTACTTATATTTTTTCATTTATTAATTTTCCAACGAATGTTAAGTCTGCAATATCTTGGATTTAGTTAGTTTGTCTGGCAATTTAAACTGCATTTTACTTTTTTTAATTTTTTTTTTTTTTTGACTCAAAGCTTCTTTAGACTATATATATATATATATTTTTAATTAATTTTTTTATAAATTAATTTTTGCATACCAGTGTTCTATCGCTAGTGAAAATAATAAAAACAAAAAATCTATGTAACATAAAACGATAAAACGTTGTGCATAAAATGTGGCAGGGTGTCCTAGACTTGTGGTAAAATTCTAGACTATGGATATTTACATCTAGGGTTCAATCTCTGCCCGGGTAGTCATGCTGATGACGGCTCATACCCAGAAACATGTGTCCATGTCTTTCTTTTTAAATACACACAAATTTATTAAAATATATATATGTATAGTGAAAAAGGAAAATAAAGATATATTTTATATCTTTAAAATATAACCTATCAGGAAGAGTTTATGCTTGATACATGAGAGAGCAATATTATAAATAAACTTAGTGATGAGAATAAAAATTGTGTAGAATACAATATTAATTGTTCAAAACAAGGGATTCATATAAGATTATTTTATTATTCCTTCCTTAAACCATGGCTTTTCAAAGATGTAATCTTATCGTTATTGCAAAATATGTTTTTTTAGAAACATCAGAAGTAGTCTTCAATGATGTACTGTTTTCAGTGTCGATTTCAGGTTCTGCATCATATTGGCTCAAACAGCAACCCCAACTTGACTTTGGAAGTGTCAGGTCGCTTCTTGACATTGTAAAATTCATCTGATATATTGTTACTTTTTGAAAAAAAGAAGAATTATTTGATGGTGTGTGTAGGGGGTAAAGTGAGCGACAGTGAGGGTGGGGATAAGAGGGTGATAGAGAGGTAAACAAGGCGACAATGGATGGATGGGGGAGGGTAAACTTAATCTTTTGTCTAAGGTTATCTGACTTCTGAGATAAATGACACGAAATGACTATTTTTAATCAATTAGCAACAGGTTGTTTGCTAAAAAAAAAAAAAAAATAAATAAATAAAAAAAATAAAGAAAAAAAAAAAAAAAAATAAAAAAAAAATTTTTTTTTTAAAAATTAAAATAAAAATAAAGAAAAAATAAAATTTTAAAAAATAAATAAAAATAAATAAAAAAAAAATAAAAAAATAAAATAAAAATAAAAATACAATAAAATAAAAACCTTGAAAATAAAATAGATAATTTATGAGTTTATAAACCGTTTCTATTGATAAAGTTATTTTTTCTTGAAGCTAAAATTGCAATAAAGTTTATTTAAATTAAGTTTGTTTCGTCTACTATAAAATATTTCTAATGGAAGTGAAGATTATATACAGGACAGGTTCATTAATACTCAGCCACCCCGTTGAACCCTTCGATAAGCACAAGATGTTTAAAATACAACTACTTTAACAGTTTAACAGTGAAAAAAATAGAAAAGAATATTTACAAGCATATATTTTTCTATCGCTAATATATATATATATATATATATACACACGAGGCACGTTAGATTCAGCAGGTGTTTGGAAAAGATGCGATGGGTGTAACAGAAATAAAGGAGTGGTTCAACCGATCCAAAGAGAGCGGAGAGTGACCAGCGTTCTGGCAGGCCCCAAACTGCTCGAAGTGCAGCTGTTGTTGAGAGGGTGCAAAAAAAAAAAAAAAAGAGATAATGCAGAATGCAGCGACGGAGATGAACACCATTCCAAAAGAAGACTTCCAGAGGTATTTCCGGCAGTGGATGGATCGGTGGGCTAAGTGTGTGCAAGCACAAGAGGCCTACTTTGAAGGGGATTAGGGTCCCAACCCCGTCATGTATTTTAAAATATTTTGTCTGGCCTAAGGTCGGATATCTTTTAGACAAGCCTCGTATATATATCCGAACGCCGTTCGTAGATCACTCTAAACTGCTTGGGTAAATCTAGCCGCCGACTCGCTATTTACATTTAAATCCCTCTCTATTTACTAACTAATTGGCTATGGCCAATGGGATAAGACTCTCGACTATGAATCAGTGGCGATTTGTGATCGGGGTTCGCGCCCATCGACCGTTGAGAATTAGTTCCTACACTGAAGATTGCGTTAGCATGAAACATCGATGTCTGTAGGTATTAAAATATTTAATAAATATTTATTTATAAATATATATAAATATATATATGAAAAATGAAAAATGAAAAACCAAAAGATGTTTTTTTTATGTATTCATCAACGTTTCGTCTTTATTTGTAAGACTTCCTCAGGATGATAATTTTAAGAAAAATGTCATGCAAGTACATGAAAATATTGGGTTGACATGATGGGTTAATGAGAAGAAGCAGTAGCCACTACTGGGAGCACAGGACCGAGGTCCGGGCAGATAGAAGCCAGTGGCACGGAATGAAATTAATGTGGATGGCTGTGAGTGAAAAAGTGAAGGGGTGGGGAAAGTGGAGGGGTGGGGAAAGAGGAGGGGTGGGGGACGCTCTGTGTTTTTGGTGTGTAAGTAGTCTCATAGATTTAGAAAAGATTTGGAGAAATGAAGGTGATTTGAAAGCCATCCACATTAAGTTCATTAAGGGTAACCTTAATATCACCGAAGACGGCTCTATACATACTAACTTCTATAGGAAACCTGCCTGCAAAAACCTCTTCATACACTTTAAGTCTGCCCTACCCACAAAAGCCAAATTAAGTTATGCCCATAATGAAATCACCCGAATACAAAACAAATGCTCCTCTGCTGCTGACAAAATAATACACACTAAAAACCGCCACCAAACCCTCCAAATTAATGGCTACCCCGCTCCCACCATAACCCACCTAAATAAGCCAAAAACACGTAGACACCGCACCCTCTCTAACACCTTTTTCTTAAAACTGTTTTCTTCAACGATAACGTAACCACCTCCATCCGCAAGGCGATACATAAAGAAAACCTTGATATACAACTAACCCATACTGGCACTTCCTTACGCCAACACCTATCTAAAAACATACAAACCACACACCCGAACCCTGCTCCCTGACCAATTGCCCTATCCCCAACACCGGTCTGTGCTATCGCACCAACTGTGTTTATAAGCTACAGTGCAATAAATGCAACAAGTTTTACATCGGTAACACAACAAGACCGCTACACCTACGCATCAAGGAGCACTTGAATACCCGTATATCCTCTTTTCATAAGCACACAGAGATTTGCTCGAATACTCAGCGTGATATTCATGTCTCCATCTTAGCGTTTGTCAGAAACATTGGTGACCTTAGACTCACAGAATCAATCATCATCTCCGGATTAAACCCCTCACTCAATCAGCGTCACGAGCTCCACTCACCGTTCATTCTATAATATCTACCTCTCACCAACTGACCAACCCTCATATCTAACACTCATTATACTCCGTTGCCACCACTTCACTCATTACTTACCTCCTATATTAAGTCATCACACACCCAAACAATCAAATAGGCTCCTCCCCATATGAACATCCATCCCAACACACATTCAGCCAAAAACCATATTCAACCTATCCCACTAACCCACAAAATAAGTCACCTCATAACCTAGCATTGTTAATTAATTAATCCAAACACATAAAATGTATACAAATAACATACAAATATTAAATAAAATAAATAAATAATAATAATAAAATAATAAATAAATTAAATATAAAAAAAAATAAAAACTTATATAAAGAAATATGAAAACAAGATAAAAATAAAGAATAAACAAATAAAAAAACAATAATACATACATATATGCACATGTATATATGTATGTATGTATATATATGTATTATACATATATATAACTAATAATTTATTACAGATTTCCACCGAACGAATCCATAAATTTAATTCGCATAACAGAGTTACTTCCCCCTATATCCTATAGTAAATACATATCACATTAATTCGATAAACTAACTTGACGAAACTCACAATTAATATCACTTCTTGAATATATGATAATCAATAAATTTAATAAAAAATCTAGAATATTTAAAATGAGAGATTCATTACTTTACTTTATATTAAAATTCTTAATATACGAAAAAAAAAATATGAAGATAAAACACACTGAAAATACAAAGTAAATAATGAAAATATAAATTTAATAAAAAAAAATTTAAAAATGTGTATATATATATATTATTAAAACTAACAGTTTATCGATCACCATACACTTATCCAATATTAAACACATATTTTTGAACACCAAATTATATACATAACATAACCCTTAAAATCGTTAATTTCCATTCTCTGCAGGACTTGCTGCTGTTCTGTCTTTTGGCAGCCATTTTGTTTTGTCAGATTCTCTGCACAATCGGAGATATTCCTCTGGTATTAATTATTTTTGACAAAGGGAAGTTTCTTTTCTAGAAATATTAAATAAATGATTTTATAATCATCCGGACATCACACAAACAGCTAACAATACTCTTGCTGTTATGTAAGATTTTAAGAAAAAATAAATAGTAAGTTATATTTCGTATTTGATTTATTATTTTTGTTCCTTCCAACTTACATCTTACCCGGAATTTGCATTGCCCACAGCCTTTTAAAAACATACTACTACTATACTCAGCAATGCTTCGAGCAAACTACCATTCTCTCTCTCTATATATATATATATATATAAAAGATAAAATATGGGGTCAGTTAAAGCATCAGTAATAACAAACAGCCGTTTCACCCAGTAGAAACCACCATTTTAAAAAATTAATTTATTAAAATTACCAATCTAGAAAAATCTCTGCTTCACTGATGTTACTAATTTAAAACATCAATGAATCCAATTAGGTCATTCCGCATTCTGAAAGTTGTGTGATAACCTCCCACGTTTCAGATAACGAAACTCCGCTGTTAGTACTTTTATGTAGTAATCAAGTCAACACACCGGTTCTCGTTAGACTCAACGTCACTAATCGTTAGTGATTTAACTGGTACATGTACCAGTTAGGTTCAACGTCATTTAACTTTGATCTAACAAGAACCGGTGTGTTGACATGATTAATCAGGAAGTTTCTAGGGAATATTGAATTAAAAGTTTTATTTATCTATTTTTAAACTTGTTTTGCAAGGAGGCGATGCCATCCTCCTACATATATGTAAGAGGATGACATCACCTCCTTGCAAAAAAAAAAAAAAAAACTTTCAAAAAACATTTTTTTAAATTCAATATTCCCTAGAAACTTCCTCCTAGGGAATATTGAATCAACAAATATCTCCCTGACCAGGATATACATGCACATGGGAACCATTTGTGAATTCAATATTTCCTAGGGTGAATGTTATACGAGATACACCACCAGGTAAGTACCAACTCGAGCTCTTCATTGACGACTAAATCTTCGCCCCTTGTCACCTGATGGTTCGGGCATTTATCGGTTGGTGCTAATATGCTGGTGAGCAGTTGAAGACTACTGTTCTCATTTTAGATGTTATTCTCACAACGTATCAGGCGATGTCACCTCTGATCTTCTTCAGGTGTTTCTTGTTAAACTTGGGAATCGGTACGGAATTTTGAACGGAACCATTCATTTAATCAATGGGGGTAGTTTGTTCTCATTCTGTCAGCCATGACTCGGTAGAATTCTTAAGTAATTCGTAATTGTATATAACTTTCATTACTCATAACCATAATAATCTTTGCAAACTTTCTATATACGGCTTCTATATCCAGAATAATCTTCTAGTTTCCGCAACGAGGTTTGGTGCTCATAAGTAACAATGTTATTCAAGGCGATATTTTAGTCATGGCATACGATGGTTGGTCGTTTTGTTTTACGGCATATCAACCCTTTTCGGGTTATTTAATGCCAGATCAGGTCATTTTAGTAAAAGATTTTATACTTCAACTTCTTTATATCTTCAAATATTTATTCGTAGTGTTTGGTTGTTTTACGGCATATCAACCCTTTTCGGGTTATTTAATACCGGATCTAATCATTTTAGTAAAAGTTTTATGTTTCAACTTCTTTATGTCTTCAAATATTTATCCGTGGTGTTTGGTTGTTTTACGGCATATCAACCCTTTTCGGGTTATTTAATGCCGGATCTGATCATTTTAGTAAAAGTTTTATGCTTCAACTTCTTTATGTCTTCAAATATTTATTCGTGGTGTTTGGTTGTCTTACGGCATATCAACCCTTTTCGGGTTATTTAATGCCGGATCAGGTGATTTTAGTAAAAGTTTTTATGCTTCAACTTCTTTATATATTCAAATCTTTATGCATAATGTTTGGTTTGGTTGTTTTGTTTTACGGCATATCAACCCTTTTCAGGTTATTTATATCATAGCCTACGAGTTTCTAGATATGATGTGTAATAATAGCCAGGTCATAGTTGACTTTGCTTTTGCTATTGACAAATGAACAAGTTGACCCCAGGACTTCTTTTCAGATCAGATATCTCAATGTACACCCATAACACTCAGTCTGACCCGTCATGCCAGCTGTTGACATGCCAGAAGCTAATGGCCACCTTCACCTACTCATAACCATGGGATTCTCAGAGTTATTTTCATCCAACGAGAACTTTAAATGCAACCTCATAAAACGATCAAAGTTGGTTATAAATATTCAACAACAAACATTTAGCACATAATTATGACAGTAAATGGCTGCGGCTTTTGTTTGAGAAACATCATAGCATGTTTTAATATCAGATTTCTCTGTCTGTCTCAGAATTATTAGGAAAACAAGACATTTTAGCATAAGCATTTCTATAAAATAGCTCAAGAGTCAATAGAATTTCTATCTCCAGAACGAGTTAATGTTTAATATAAAGAAAGTTCAACTGGATTCTCGAATTTAGACTGTTATAGCATTGAACTTGACAAATCGATATTTGATTTTGCTTTGCCAGTGAATTACAGTAATGTTCAATGTGTGTTCTTTACATAAATAGAAATAAATTTCAATCAAATTCATATTCTATCTCGAATTTAGACTGCTATAGCATTGAACTTGACAAATCGATATTTGATTTTGCTTTGCCAGTGAATTACAGCAATGTTCAATGTGTGTTCTTTACATAAATAGAAATAAATTTCAATCAAATTCATATTCTATCTCGAATTTAGACTGCTATAGCATTGAACTTGACAAATCGATATTTGATTTTGCTTTGCCAGTGAATTACAGCAATGTTCAATGTGTGTTCTTTACATAAATAGAAATAAATTTCAATCAAATTCATATTCTATCTCGAATTTAGACTGCTATAGCATTGAACTTGACAAATCGATATTTGATTTTGCTTTGCCAGTGAATTACAGAAATGTTCAATGTGTGTTCTTTACATAAATAGAAATAAATTTCAATCAAATTCATATTCTATCTCGAATTTAGACTGCTATAGCATTGAACTTGACAAATCGATATTTGATTTTGCTTTGCCAGTGAATTACAGCAATGTTCAATGTGTGTTCTTTACATAAATAGAAATAAATTTCAATCAAATTCATATTCTATCTCGAATTTAGACTGCTATAGCATTGAACTTGACAAATCGATATTTGATTTTGCTTTGCCAGTGAATTACAGCAATGTTCAATGTGTGTTCTTTACATAAATAGAAATAAATTTCAATCAAATTCATATTCTATCTCGAATTTAGACTGCTATAGCATTGAACTTGACAAATCGATATTTGATTTTGCTTTGCCAGTGAATTACAGCAATGTTCAATGTGTGTTCTTTACATAAATAGAAATAAATTTCAATCAAATTCATATTCTATCTCGAATTTAGACTGCTATAGCATTGAACTTGACAAATCGATATTTGATTTTGCTTTGCCAGTGAATTACAGAAATGTTCAATGTGTGTTCTTTACATAAATAGAAATAAATTTCAATCAAATTCATATTCTATCTGGACGATATTTCTTTCAGTGGCTGACATTTCATGAGATTCAGTGTTTATTTTCATTGAATAATCGACAAAATTATCAAAAGTTGTTTCAAATGGAAAATTCAAAATGGAGACTAGAATAACTATTTACATATTTATTTCTATCTTACTTTATTTACTTATGTTTTAAGAATTAAACTCAAACACTTATTGTATATAAACTTATTCACAATTTCTTACTATTCTCTGCTCACATCACTCAATAAGTCTCAGACCCGACATTTGGATGGGCCTCACTAATAAGAAAATAAATCCATTATTTTAATAAAGTACTAACCTTGAAATGGCACGTGTCAAAATTCAAGCCCAATCGGATTATTAGTTTACAAATTACAGTTATTTAAATGAACTGGCTACTGATGGGAAAAAATACTGGTCCTGGTTACCTATTCAACCCCAAACCAATTTAACTTTAGTTTTCAAATAAATCTAAGAAAGAAAATAGTAATGGTATAGTGCCTCGTGAGAAAAGAAGTTAATGAACATTCGGTGAAGATGACGCCAACAGAGACAGAGGTGGTTGCTAATGTCAGGGAGCCTTGAAGGAGGCAAGACGTGTCTTTAAGATGGGCTGACACACTGTAAAATAATTAAGTGATGGAACTTAAAATAAATCTCTCTGTCTCTTCTCCCCCTAATTGACCTTACAGCTTACTGGACGATCATGACAAATATATCGTTTATCTTTTAAGATCCTGTATTGAATTAATTAAGTAACTAGGAAGGCGGAGCGAAGATTTGCCGTTATGGAAACCAAAATGCTCTGCTGGATGTCTGCAATTACACCGCTCAACCACGTCTGCAAAGGCACTATGGCATTGCACCGAGTACTGAGCTTAATTTAATATTCTTTTTATTATAGTTTTTTTTAAACTTCCCAACTGAACACGTCTCGGCCTTTTGGTTAAGATCAAAGTGTAGTATCTGTTCCGATGGATACTGCACGCCTGTCCTGTGCAGTTCTAGGAGGTCCACCCTCCCAGGCTTCGCCTCCCCTCTTTGGGGAGGAGTAAGTTTATTGCTTACTGTCTGAGGCGCCCCTACCGGGGAATGCCGACGGGGCTGCCCAGGCAATTTTTAAATGGCCAGAGTGCTCACCTCTCGAGCGCTGGCTTTTAACCCCACTTGCTCGACCCGATCTTGGGTCACATCTTACTTGTGGGAGTAAGATAAAACTGGCCTTGTGCCTAACTCCGCGAGGAGTAAATAAACATCTTAGGCTTTATTATGGCTGTATTATATTATGAAATAAATTTTGTTATCACTTGGCGGCCATTTCTCAAGTAATTTTATGGGATGTGTACATCTTCAGCATCACAACTTCTAATTAAAAAAAAAAATAATTCTATGCGATCCCTTAGTTTGTACCGCTAAAAATTACATAGCAATTTCATATGTACATCAAAGTATCGCATATGAATTTTCAAATTGACTGTTTAAAATCATCGAAAGCTTTTTTCGAATTTCGCTCGGTAATAAAGAAATTACAAATATTGAATGTATATGGTTAAAGCCTTAAATTGGAGATATTTTCTAGAATCAAAATCATGTAATGGATTTTGATCAAAAATGGAATAAGGATTCTAGACATAAGGTTTAGTAGCATTATATTTTTATTTTAATCTTTGTAAGGGCACATAAAAGTGGTGCAAAACTGTTCTGTTCGTGGAATTCTTCTCGTTATTATATAAATGCTATTCTCTTCAATCGAGCAATTATGTAATTATGTAGTCCCTTTGAGTTTCGTATAAATCTTATATACAGATGGTATCTTGAAAAGCTATAGACAGACTCCATATCAAGATAACTCCTGTTGGGACTTTGTTCGTTGAACACTCTTGACCCACTTACCTACAAATATCACTGAAAATTTTTGACCCACTTACCTACAACTATCACTGAAAATTGTCAAGAAAGTTCACACATTTTATTTTTTTTTTTAATTACAAATTAGGACAAAACTAATTAAAAAAAAGATTCAGTTCTTGACCTGAAAATGAACGATTTACAACAAACTAATTGGATGTTTTCAAAACAAGACATATGTGACCATAACATGTATGCTTGAGAGATTATAGCCTAATCTAAAATTCTCATCGATCACAAGGTAGAGGAAGATCTAGTTTTATTCAACAATCTTCTATCTAGCATATAAAGTTATCTTGTCAAATTTTTAAAAGTCAGATCCAAACAGGAACTCGTCTGACAGTGATACTTGATTCAAACTAGCCTATTTTTTTTTCTCGCTGATGTTATTAGCACAAAGATATTTTATTTCACAGCAATCTCCTGAAAATTGCTGGGAAGCCATGAAATTAAATACTGTCTTGTTTTTAAATTCCCGAAACAGTTTTTCATGGTAAACAACTGATGATCTCTTAAAATAGTGTTAGAAACTAACTAATATAATAACTGTAAAAAATAAATTGACTTACATGAGTGATTTTCCACTGGAAGACTTGAGACTATAAGTTTTTTTAATTTTTTTTTAAATTTTTTTTTTTATATAATTTTTTTTTTTTTTTTTATATATAGTTTTAATGGTTGAGAAACTTCCGAGACTATATATATATATATATATATATATATATATATATATATATATATATATATATATATATATTATTTCAATTCCAAAGTCCATGTAAAAAGCAATTTAAAGATATAATTTACATCAGTTCTTTCAATTCTTTATTTCCGCACTTCAGTGGAGGTTTATCATTTACATTTTCGTCTTACATAAAAAAACATCGTTTTTTTAATATTAATCTATTCGTAGACCTACATGTGTTTCTTGGCGGATGGAACAAAAATTACAGTTTGAAAGTCCATCTGTTATTCATTAGGGAATAATAAAAAATATATGGTGAAGTTTCAGTGTTAGTTATATTTTGTAGACAATTTTCAAAATTTCTAAGTATCAGGTGTTACCATCTATGATGCAACGTTTCAATACAAAATTTGGTGTTTCTTCAGATAACACTCTCCGGTACTACCCAGTAAATAAATATCAAATTTTAGGAAATACTTACTTGTTATGGTAAAAAAAAAAAAAAAAAAAAAAACGGTGACCAAATGCTTTGGAAAAAAATCCAGTTATTTTTTTTTATTGTTTAAGAAATTTAATTTTTTAATTCACATGAGTATTTGAGTTGAGAGACGCTGTTTTGTTAAAAGATAAGGGGCCCAGTAATCACAATTGGTTCTCTTTTATGTCGCTAATCAAAAAACTACTGAAGTGTCTTCGTAAAATTTGGTTACCATTTTGTTTTTCACCATAACAAGTAAGTATTTGCTAAAATTAGATTTTTATTTAGCATATTTACTGGGGAGCATCGGGGGAGTGTTATGTCAAAAAGCACATCAAATTCTATGAGAATTTTAAATCAGTGCTAAAATTGAAAAATTGAGCACTTTCCCCACGCTCGTTATATTGAGAAGTTTGAAAATAATATTTTTAAAATATCGTGATTGGAAGGCATACAAAGAAAAGTGACGAAACTAATGTTTTTTCAAGACTCGATTAATTTGTTCGAAAAACGCAATATTGCTGTCATTTTTTATGGAACCGGCACCCTAGTATTCATTATAATAAAGTCTGCTCTTTCAAATTAAGCACTTTCTCCAAGGGTATCTCGTCATTGTCATCATACGCAGTTAAGCGTCCGTTTTGCTGGCATTCATTGGACGGATTCTAGAAATTGACTTCCAAAGTAACCTATCTCTAGCCAGGTCTTTATTTATCCCTCAAATCCATCCTTATCACTTTTTACTCATGTTTTCCTTGGCCTTCTCCTGCCAACTGATCCTGCTACTGCAACTGTTCTACATCTATTAACCCAAGCACTTATCCATTCTTTCAACGTGACCAAACCAACAAAGTCTCCCGTTCAGATTTAATCTTCCTTTGAGGTAATCAGATTTAAGCCTGTCTTTAAGACTCACATTACACATCCATCGTATCATTCTCATTATTTCTCTCCATGCAACGCATGTCCTCAACCCTATTGGCCATGTTTCACTTCCAGAGACCCTTCCATTGGTTGACTGTAGTAACGCTCTGCTAGTTAGTGATGACAGAAGTTGCCTGAGCTTACTCCACGCAGTAAAATGAGACTTTTGCTTTCAATCAAACTTTAACTTCACATGTGTTATAGAGCAGCGCTACCATGTCTGGCAAAACAAAAAAGCCCGCCTTTGAAATGTTTTCGAGTGTCCAATTGACCGGGTCTTTAAATGCAAATGGCTGGTTGCCGGCCAAAATCTCTTCATTCCTTACTTTTCTGAGAATTACGCCTCCTTGTTCTTGGCCTTTTGGCTAAGATCAAAGTGTAGTATCTGTTCCGATAGATACTGCACCCCATACTGGTATTGTCTTGTCCTTCGGGGCTTGACTTACGCTGGTCAATGGGTCTGTCCTGTGCAGTTCTAGGAGTTCCACCCTCCCAGGCTTTGCCTCCCCTCTTTGGGGAGGAGTAAGTTTATTGCTTACTGTCTGAGGCGCCCCTACCGAGGAATGCCGACGGGGCTGCCCAGGCAATTTTTAAACCCTCACTTTCCCGACCCGACTTTGGGTCATATCTTACTTGTGGGAGTAAGATAAAAAAACTGGCCTTGTGCCTAACTCCTGGAGATGAGTAAATCAATACTCCTCCTTGTTCTATGAATATAAGAATGGCAGGAATATTTGGTCATGTGATAATTCCCCCACACTCACAAAGTGGGAGAGAAAAACTGATCTGAATTTTGTTTGGATTCTAGCACCAAAAAAGCAAGATGTCTGACTAAAGCTGAGCAAGACTTTACGGATTTCTTACATCTTGAATAAATGGTAAACTCCAAGAACATATTCCATTTTCACCTTTTTTATTTAAGGGCATTTTTTTGAGGAAGAATATTAAGTTTATTTTTCACTGACCAAATCTGAAATACTATCGAACAATATACATATACATTATATATATATTTATTTATTTTGGTACAGAAAAATTAGTACAACATTCGTACCGTTGGTTTCAAGCTCGGAAAGTCTTAGCCATCCGGCTCTCTTCAGCTTCTGTTGTCATCTATACATATATATATATACACACACACCATTTTTACACTCAGACATTGCACCCCCACTTAAAATATTATTCTATAAATGTATGCTCTTAGACACTCACATTTGCACATGAATACAATTATACATTTTTTGCATGTATATATAATGAACAACAGAATAACTGACTTTCCAAGAAGAAGTCATATTCCTGCTATCTAAATACCACATTCACCTCTGTTCTTATACACATTATTTCGTGGACTATCGTTCCGCAAACACATGTGCTTTTTGTGTTTGTGCATACTACATTTAAACTTCTGCATGTTGGTAGAGTTGGGAAAACATGGAGCAGGAAAAAAATTCCAAAGGCAAACGGTTTGAAGAAAGAAGCTATTAGAGTAGGAAGTTTCCCGGCATCCGGGAACCTCTACAGTGAAGGGGTGGGATTTTGCTGCGAGTCGGATTAGTCGGGGATATTTACATTGAGGGAGTACAAGTTCAGTAAATTCGTCGGAGCACATTCTGTGGAAGTACTTGTAAAACAAGCACAGCGATGCAACACTGCGGTGATGGGACAGGGGATGGAGCTTGGTAGACAGTGCGGGACCTATTAGGTTAGAAACTCTTTTTTGCAGCCTGTCCAAGAGGGAGAGACTAGTGGTTGGTGCACCAGCCCAGATGTGGCAACAATACTCCATGCATTGGTGAATGGTGGGTTTGTTGAGATATAGGATACTGGCAGGTGTGAGATGTTTTCAAGCCCGGTAGAGGGAGGTTACCTGTTTTGCAGCAGAGTTGACAATATCTTCTATATATTTATTCCAATTCACGTTGCCTGTGAATGTTAAAGCCTGGAGAAGGGTGTTATCAGCCATGGCAATTGTTTTCTATGAAAGTCGCTCCAGACAAAGCATGAAACCACTTGATGTAAGGAACTAATCATAATAATAAAAAGGGAAAGGAAGGTAGAATCACTTCAAGACCAACCAAGCCTGAAAGAAACCCCACGACTTCAAAAATTAACCCTAACCCTAAGCCCAATAGGGAAGAAAGGGGTTAAAAGGTTGGTTGACATCTCAACTGGTGCAGCAACATCAACCGCCGTCAATCATCCGAAACGCTCCAACATGCATGGACGAATGGTGGCATCTGGTTTAAACCTTATTTGAATTAGTTGTAATTAATTTATTAATAATAATATATGCATAGACGAAGTGTTTAGACCTTATTATTAATTAATTACAACTAATTAATAATAATTCCAATAAGGACAAAGCTACAAACTACAACAGAGGCAACATCTGACAATTGTCTTTGAGGAACTTGAAACTCTGTGAATCCGCGAGGAAACTTATAATTTAAAAAATACCATTTATGGGATAACTGACTTTCTAAGAACAAGTTACATTTCTATGACCTTAGTACCGCATTCACCTCTGTTCTTCTACACCAGTGAACGATCGTTCCACACACATACACACATGCTCTCTGTATTTTTACTTCATTCCTTTCTTGTCTACGTGTTATCGTAATATGTTTTTATATCTTCTTAAAATAAAGTTAAAGGAGAATACATTTTTATTCTATAAAAAATATTCTCTACTCATCTCTTAGTTCTCTCATATCCTTTTTGTTTGCAGATCATCTCAATCCATAACACAAAATGTATATATAATAAATGAGGCTAAAAGCCTTTAAAAGCATGTATTTTTTACTTCATTCCTTTCTTGTCTACGTGATATGGTTTTATATCCGCCTAAGATAAAGATGGATTAGACTAAATTCTTAGTCGATTTAAAATTGTCTCCTCGTCTCCTCATTCGTCTCGTATCTTTTGTGTTTGCAGATCGCCCCGGCCAGTCTGCAACAGTTGGAACTGTCCGATTTGCTATTTGCCACCTCCACAGATCAATCAACCAAGAGAAAGAAACTCACCCTTTTCATACTGTATCCAGCGTTGAATATAATGACCGGCAAAAGAACATTGAAGAAAAGTTCTGGATCGAAAGTTACCTGCAAAAAACGAGCGGAAAAAAAAAATGCATTTAAAATTTAAAAACATCTCGAAAATATTGCATCTATAATTGACAAAAACATCAATAACTTATACAAACTCCGAGTTGAACATATAATAATAATAATGATAAGTAATAATAATAATAATAAGTAATAATAATAATAATAAGTAATAATAATAAATAATAATAATAATAATGATAATAATAATAATGATAATAATAAGTAATAATAATAAGTAATAATAATAATAATAAGTAATAATAAATAATGATAATAATAATAAGTAATAATAATAATAAGTAATAATAATAATAAGTAATAATAATAATAAGTAATAATAATAATAAGTAATAATAATAATAATAAGTAATAATAATAAATAATAATAATAATAATAATAAAAATAAGCGAAGGGGGGGGGGGGGGGCGTTGGCCAAAAGTGGAAGTAGAGAAATCACGTCACTTCCGCCAGAGAGCGGTTCTGTTTCTTTAGCTTGCCGACACTGGCCTGAATTGACAGAGAAACGCGGCAGTCTCGGCCAGCATGGCATGGGGGTGGGAGGGGGGCACACAGGTGGCTAAAAGTTGACATGTCTGTATATGTAAATGGTATCTCTCCCTCCGATTCATTCCTTCTCTCTCTCTCTCTCTCGTACACAAGCACTTGGTTTCTATCTTTGTTTTGTTAAAAATAAAACTCTTAAAAACCAAACCGGTGTCCACATGGTTCTCGATCAATAAGAGAGGAACAGAAGCCAACAGCGTGAGCATTGACGAAACCTGGGTAACAACAGAAGATGCACGAGTGTATGATGTTAAGCAGCATCCGACATAAAGAGGTGGGAAGTTCCGAGTTGGCGATTTTTGCAGGAATTGGAGTTCTTATTTACTTGCCTCCCCACGAGGGAAAACTTAGACACAAGGTCGGTTTTTTTATGTAGGAGATATTCAACTCCCCCCAAAAAGGGCACACTGGATGGGAAAAATATTTAAATTAAATTACTCCAGTTAAGGATTTCTCCTGTGACCGAGGACAGGATAGATGCTACACTCGAGTCAGAGATTTGGTTTATATATAAAAATTTAAAAAAAAAAAAAAAAAAAAAAAAAAAAAAAAAAAAATCAACTTCAGAGCTTGGTGCAATACTATATGTAAAGTCTTAATAAAGCTTCATATATCTTTAAAACAATGTTTAGCCGTTAAAGATGTTGATTAAGTTCATCGAACACTGGCTGTTTTGCACCCTCACGTCCGAAAATAGATTTATTCGTTTATAGATAACTAGAATATCTGTTCAAGGACGGGTAAAAGTGAGGATCGAAGGTTGCGGCACGTTGAGCACAGCAATGGCTGGATTGCTAAAGTCTGAAAGTTGAACGTGCCAGCAGAGAAGACCACCTCTGGCAGACCCAAGTTGTCTTGGGAGGACATGGTCAAACGAGATAGAAAAGTCTTTGGTATGGATTCTGTTGAGCCTCACCAAAGACATGAATGGAGGGGAAGACTTAGATCGAGACTAGATAATCAGGCCTAACCCTCATCAGAAGATTAATTGTGGCCTGATTCAACAAATAAATGATGATGATGATGATGTATGCGTAAATCAGCTTACATTCGTTTTGCCATGCTCGACTGTCTTAGATTTGACTGTTTATATCTTTTCATAGTTATTGTCTTCGCAACATCTATATAATAAGGCATCTCATGTTCATAAGTACGTTATCACTTTTCACCTACGCTTACAAAAATGAGATCATCCGATCAGTAAAGATCGTGACTGGGAATTAATCTGATGTCGCTGAAGTAAAAAAAATTCAGACTTTATCCGTTTTAAAATGAATTGTTCCAAATTCAAATTATGTGGTCTCGTCGCCTGAAACGATGCAATTCTAAATAAATGCATTCTAAAAAGTGACATTTGTTTTATCGATTTGAAGAATGCTTAGCCGACAATTATTTCTACGGTAAGAAGACAGAATGGTTATTGCTTTAAAAAGACAATTATTTCTACGGTAAGAAGACAGAATGGTTATTGCTTTAAAAAGACAATTATTTCTACGGTAAGAAGACAGAATGGTTATTGCTTTAAAAAGACAATTATTTCTACGGTAAGAAGACAGAATGGTTATTGCTTTAAAAAGACAATTATTTCTACGGTAAGAAGACAGAATGGTTATTGCTTTAAAAAGACAATTATTTCTACGGTAAGAAGACAGAATGGTTATTGCTTTAAAAAGACAATTATTTCTACGGTAAGAAGACAGAATGGTTATTGCTTTAAAAAGACAATTATTTCTACGGTAAGAAGACAGAATGGTTATTGCTTTAAAAAGACAATTATTTCTACGGTAAGAAGACAGAATGGTTATTGCTTTAAAAAGACAATTATTTCTACGGTAAGAAGACAGAATGGTTATTGCTTTAAAAAGACAATTATTTCTACGGTAAGAAGACAGAATGGTTATTGCTTTAAAAAGACAATTATTTCTACGGTAAGAAGACAGAATGGTTATTGCTTTAAAAAGACAATTATTTCTACGGTAAGAAGACAGAATGGTTATTGCTTTAAAAAGACAATTATTTCTACGGTAAGAAGACAGAATGGTTATTGCTTTAAAAAGACAATTATTTCTACGGTAAGAAGACAGAATTGCTTTAAAAAGACTTAAATTGCTGCAATTTGAAATAAGAGACATATTCGTTTTATTTTTTTTCAAGAATATTTAGTTGACAATGGCAATTATTTTTTTTACAAAAATAAACACTTTTTCTTAATAGTATTGACGCTGACAGACATTATTTCAAAAGGAATATTAATAAGAGTAAATTATACAGAATCATGTAGAAAGCAACGTGGAATTTTCACGGGGTCTTGCTAGTTTGAAAATATTTCTGTTTCACATCTGAATTCTGTATCTGCAACTCAGCCTGCGTTTGTTTTGGTCATGCTCAACTTTCTCGGGTTATATCTGTTCTTAGTGGTGATATCGTCTAGCGAACATTTAATACTATTGCTAGCTACATCTACGTATGTGCTTATATATTTCTATGTATAGGATTCCGTTACGTCGGGTTCTATTTATCTTCCTCCCACAAGGTAAGATGTGACACAAGGTCAGCGCTCGAGAATTTGAGCACTCTGGCCATTTAAAAATTGCCTGGGCAGCCTCGTCAGCATTCCCCGGTAGGGGCGCCTCAGGTGATTAGCAATAAACTAACCCCTTCTCAAAGGGTGAGAAGGCAAAGCCTGGGAGGGTGCACCTCCTAGAACTGCACAGGATGGACAACCGATAGACCGGCGTAAATCAAGACCCGAAGGCCCGGACAATACCGGTTCTGTTACGTCTGGTGTTTACATGTTATCGGTTTAACTTCAACTCAAAAATGAAGGAAGGACGAAGTCGAACCTTTAACAAATTTATTTAACAAAGACACTGATTAGATGAAATGTAGAAAACCACTGGACGCGAGATGCTTGTTTTATCCTGAGAGCCGTTCTGTTAACTTTTTCAGCTGTCATGGCAGACGACTTCTTTCATCCAAGGGCGATAACTCTTTCTTTTGATTCAAGGGAAATAACTCGCTTCTGTTTTGTTAGGTTACCCTAACAGATTAAAACTAATTAACTGATCATTATAAATTTTGGCATACAGATGCTAGGCATAAGGGTGGTGAATATGGGCTATATTTAGTTTAATTTAGTTTTATGTAAAGGAGGCAAAGATGGGGTGAAATCTCTTCATAAAAATTCAGGTACTTCCGATTTTTGTGAAATCTTCACTTCGATAAATAAATATTCCCCAAATTTCAGTTTCTTTGGAGGATTTTAAAAGGGTTTTCAGTGGGCATAATATGGGCCTAACCTAATATTTGAAAATATTTCAGATTTGCATTAAATTTGATCCATAGTCATTAGATACAAATTAAACAAGATTTGTTGAATTTGAATTTCTTCTTAAGACCCCTTAAACTTAAGCCTTAAATTTTTGGAATAATGCTTCTAGACATACGGTTTAGTATCAATATTCTAATCTTCGTAAAGGGACATAAAAGTGGTGCAAAACGGTTCTGGAAGTTTGTTTTTTACCCGCCCTGGGACGGGTTATTCTTCTAGCTTTACATAAGTATGTCTAACTTCTTAACGATTCTAATGTATTTATCTCCCATAGGTAATTGTTAGATTTGTATGTAAATCAATTTCTTTTAATAAATTTAAAAAACCAGAGTACAACCCCCCCCCCCCCCCAAAAAAAAAACCCGCGTAAAAGCTAAAGATCTTAGAAATTAATCTACTAAAGAGTAAAAAAATACCCCCCCCCCCCCAAAAAAAAACCAACTGATTTATATATTTGTCTTCTACGCATACGTTGGATCTCACGAGGAAATAGCAGGTGTTTACTCCTGTGAGATCGAATATTAATGTTAGTTGTATTGATTTCTATAATGACAAAAAAATTAATTCTAATTTCGACTTCTCGTTTCTTTCTTCTGGTTGTACAGAGTAAGGAACAACAATAGTAATGCTAAGTAGGTATATAGCCATAAATATAATGGATGGGAATATTTCCGATATATTTTATTATTGCCGTCTTCATTTCCATCTTACAATATTTATTTAATTCCCATTGTGACCGGTCGTTGGAATATGGAGTCCCTATTTACCGATTTATGAAGTCAGCAATTATTGAAAGAGTTAAAGTCGTTTAAAAAAAAAAAAAAAAAAATCATTTTTAGATGCATTCATGCCTCTACCTAAGTGGCCATCGGTCGTTTCATCCGTAGGTCTGTCATCTTAAATTTGGAATAACATTTTAATCACTAAATGTCCAAATAGAATGGCCACATTTTTTTTTTTTTAATGGAGATCGCTCCAGAAAAGGTGGTGGTTTGGTAGTTTTGTTTTACGGCATATCAACCCTTTTTGGGTTATTTAATGCCGAATCTGGTCATTATAGTATAAGTTTTTATGCTTCAAGTTCTTTATATCTTCAAATGTTTAATCATCGTTTTTGGTTTGGTAGTTTTGTTCTACGGCACATCAACCCCTTTTGGGCCATTCAATGCCGAATCTGGTCATTATAGTAAAAGATTTATGCTTCAAGTTCTAAAAATAAAATAAAAAAGGGGAGGGAGAAAGGGAGAGGGGCTGTTGTTTTTGTTTTTGGTTTTGTAGAACATAATTAAGTTTTACAAAAAAAAAAAAAAAAAAAAAAACGTCAATGTAGGTGAATTTCGTCTCAGGGAGCCACAGGGCAGCCTGATCTGGTATCACCAGGCTCCAGAAAAGGCATGAAGTCAATTGATGTAAAGAGCTAACAAGAACAGAAAGATGATTATCGCAAAGACAGGAGATGACCATAGTCTTGAAAAGACCAAGGCTATAGGTAGGATGAAAACAGTCAGCAGGAAGAGAGTTCCACAAGCTTGCAGTTCTTGGAAAGAAGCTATTGGAATAGGAAGCTGTATTACAGTGAGGTATCAAAACAGCGAATTGATAGAGACCACTAGACCAACGAGTCAAACGAATTAGAATAGATCACACAATTCCGAAGAACACATGCCATTTTATTTATCTTCATGCCATAATAGTATTTATAAAAAAGATTGAGACGAGCAGCATCACGCCTGTGAGAGAGAGGGTGTAGAGAAGAAGAAGAAGAAGAAGGGGTAGGGCCAATCAAATTACAGACACGTTTCTGCCCCTTATCAAGCTACTAGAATAGGAATGTGTATTACAATGAGGTATCAAGACAGCAACTCGATGGAGACCAACGAGTCAAACGAGCTGGAACAAACGAAGCATGGAATGGATCACACAATTCTAAAGAATGCATGCCATAATAGTATTTATAGAAGAGACTGAGACTAGTAACATCACGTCTGTGAGAGAGAGAGAGGGTGTAGAGAAGAAGAAAGGGTAGGGCCAATCAAATTACAGATACGTTTTTGCACCTTATCAAGAACCCTCAAATGGGACAGAGGTTCACAAGCCCAAATATGACAACAGCACTCCATACATGGTCTGATTGTGGATTTGTAGAGATCGAGAATAGCCTCAGGTGTGAGAAAGTGTTTAGAGCGATAGAGAGAACCGACGTTATGAGAAGCAGAAAGAGTAATGGATCTATTGTAGAAACTCCAAGAAAGATTTCATTAGAGAAAGACCAAGAAGTTTCAGAGTCGATTTCTCCTCAATGTTCATGTTTTTCTTTATTAGTTTTTTTTGTCATTCAGGATCTTATTTTAGATGTGTCCCTGCACCCCTATAAGAGACTCTGCCACATTTTAGTTTCCACAAACTACCCTACCACCAACCATAACATTCCTCCTTACTTTCTCCCCCCCCCACACACACTCTAGTAAACACACCTTTCTCTACATAACCACTTACTACCAACAACACTGCCACCATTCAATCATCTTTAATCACACAACCAACGTTCGATCTAAATATACCCCTCCCCACTAACACTATCCCTTACTTTACTAACCCCACCTTTGGGCCTTTTTTCTCCTACCACTACTTCCAACTATGTATATCTGCTTTGACAGTTCAATAAAATGCTATTATTGAAAAAGTTTCGTAAATGAAATGAAATATTGAAGTGAAATAAGCACAAGTCTGTTAATAATATTTGTTCTATATAGTTTCTTCTTTATTCATTACCCTTATTTCAGCAAATTCACACTTGAAATATTTCTCCCACTTTATGTCTCCCTCGTCACACCACTGTTAGAGCCTCTGCTCCATATCTACTACGTGATATCCAGCATCTGGAGAAAGTTAAAAAAACTGGCTACTCGAATTATGCAGTGTCTATGGGATTTGCCCTATGAAAGCCGACTCAAGAAAGTTAACCTTTTCTCCTTTGAGCACCGATGATTACACGGTGATCTCATTTTGACCTACAATTTCTTCAATGGTCATTACGATAAACCTCAGGACCTATTGTTCACTCCTGTACCAGAAAGAGGTCGTTGCTGATTTTGATTGAACCGGAGGAGGGTCACTTTCTCAATCAGGATCCCTGGATCTTGGAATAGACTTCCAAGAAAGGTAATAAATGTGCCAACAATGCATCAATTCTTCCTACCTATAACCTGGGTCGTTTCAAGACTAAGGCCAAGAGGCATCTCCTGTCTTTGCGATAATCATATTTGTTCTTGCTAGCTCCCTACATAAAGTGGCTTTATGCCTTGTCTGAAGCGATTTCAATTAAAAAAAAAAATAAAAAAATAAAATAAAAGTAGAAGTAAAAATAATAATTTCAAAGTTAATTTGGACAAGTGCTAGGCTACTATATCCTCTTCTGTGTAAATTTCTACCATCCTTTCCCTACATGACAACTGAAGCATGCTTGTTTTATTTTTTTCCAAATTAATTGAATTGAATAAATCAGCAAGGGGAATAATTCATATTCTGTGTAAATTTCTACCATCCTTTCCCTACATGACAACTGAAGCGGGCTCGTTTTATTGTCTGCCAAATTAATCGAATTGAATATTTCCTGCTTAGATAAATCTCATATTTGTGTGCGTTCACTGTACAGCATGTGATCGTCTGCTCGTTATTTTTTGTCCGAATCCAGCGCTCGAATGCGACACCGGTCGTCGTACTGTCAATCCGTGTGGTCTGTCACTGTTGTAACAAACGCATTTTCCTTCCAAACAAAACCACAACTCCCGTTTTAAACAAATAACAATGCTTTACTTTGAGAAGTTATATTTTGTTTCTCTACTGAACGACAGGCTCGCACTCAGGACAAACAGCCCCTCTACTTAAGGCCTCTCTGTTTCTCAAACTAAGCCGAGATCAATCTAACCCTAACCCTTCTTTCTCTCTCTCTCTCTCTCTCTCTCTATATATATCTATATCAAATGGACCACACTGCAAGACCACTAGAGATTTATCAGCTGTTAATCAACGGACATAAAAACTGACTCATGATGGAAGCTCACACTGTCGTGAACATTACATCTGTGGGTTCTCAATCAAAGTATTAAACCTGTCCTTAAATCGACAATCACTTTTACAAATGGAGAAATAAAATTTTGGGTGGTCAAACCTCGAACCAGATATATTTCCCATCATAGGCCTGTCGTCTGCAGGCATTGCAACTATGTAGCCCCACAAAACATGCAGCATTGTGTATGTTTTTTATACCTATGCACACTTGTTTGAAATGCCATCATTTAGTAGCGTTGGAACGATTAATCGGAATCTGGAATCGGAACATTTTGAGGTATCGGAATTGGAAAAAAATTTGTCCTAGTTTCCGATGCCAAAAACAATTCTTTTAATTGTTTGTTTTTGCTTAAAACTTAATTTAATATTGCTGATACTAATGATAAAATGATAAACATTTATTGATTTTAAACTACCTAGAGATCCAGCCAAGACATGAACTTTTACGGAAATCAAAAAAAAACAACAAAAAAAAAAACAAAAAAACTATTGCTAAATATTTAGAGATTTTAAAAGGATCCGAAATTGTATCAGAATCGTGAACAATATTAGAATCGTCCCATCACTAGTTATTCGCAATCTTGGATCACCCTATGATCTCCTAAATATACAATGTCTCTTATTATATACGTTCTTCTTTATTATTAACCGTTGTAAACTGAGGGGCTCTGTTAGTCTGTCTGTCTGTCAGTCACGTTTAAATCGCTATATATATATATATATATATATATATATATAGCACTAGATAAAGTGAACGAATAAAATAAGGTGCGAATCAAATTTTATTACAAATCAAAGTTCAAGCAAAGTACTTTAAAGTCCTTAACTCATGAGTTTTCAAAGAAAATCTTCTCAGAGGACCATTACTGCAATGTTTTATATACTTTTATGTATTTTATATATTTTTTATATATTTTCAAAGTTTAATTTTATTACCTGCACTAATGTCATTGCGGTAATGGACCTCTGAGGAGAAGATTTTCTTTGAAAACTCCTGAGTTAAGGACTGTAAAGTACTTGAACTTTGAATTATAATAAAATTTGATTCACACCTTATTTTATTCTTTCACTTCATCTATTGCTATTAATGCTCTATCCAGTATATTGAGCTTCATTTTTATCCGGATGTTCACTAATTAAAGATATTAGTTGCCTCTTATATCTTTTGTTGTATTAACCTTTTATATTTTATATATATATATATATATATATATATATATAAATAAATACATACATACAAAATGTTTTGCTGTATTAACCTTATATATATATATATTGATTTTAATAATAATGGCGAGGTAGCCATAATTACCAAGGACAGAGAGGCTTATAATACTAAAGCAAGAAATAAATTATTCCTTTAGTAAAGCGGTTAAAATATAAAAAAATTAGAATGGAGGAGAAAAAAAAAAATGGTGGTGAAACCGAGACGTCTTTCGAGTCGACACATTTTCAAGATCTCACGTCGACTATAATAGAATGTTTGAAAAGCGAATTAAAATGATGGATTATCGAATGAGCGGAAGAAAAAAAAAAAAAATTATGTCCCCATCAGTTCCAAACTGTGAGTATATTCTTTCTGCTTGCACAGAGACGGTTTACGTAAGTTGATGGTGACCGCTTAGAGAATCTTAAGGTGATTCATCGAGCGAACCCTGTTCAAGACAGTAAATGCCTCATCCGTATATCCCTTAATGCATAAATGGCACTCCAATAAATGGTCGCCGATGGCCGACTCATGAGCTTGTAACCGCCCGGATGTCGGCCAGTCTGTGCCTACGTATCGAGAGGGGGATGTGTTGGGAAACTCTGACCTCTAATCGCTGAATGGTACGCCCCACGTAGTCAGCCTCACACTGGCCACGAAAATGGTAAACAACTAAATTGTATTGAATGGTGGGGATACCATCCTTGCGAAAAGAAGGGAAAGCACTGCGGGTCCCAAACACCGTTCTCATATTAGTCGTAAAGAAGCAACGAGACATGGCTGAAACAATTTTATTCGAAAGTTCCTGGCTAGTGGTGCCAATCCATGGCAATTTCACATAAACAGGGCACTTTTGGGGCCGAAATATTTTTCCCTATTAAATGTGGCTTTAGTTTTATAAGCCTTTCCGTCCTTGGTAATTATGGCTACCTCGCCATTATTACTAAAATCAATTTTCAAATTTTGTACCTATAAAAACTTCTTCAAATATATATATATACAGGGTGGGCCAAAATAAGGGTCCTATCTTTAAATTTGAATAACTTGAATTTGAATAACTTCCACAAAATAAAAGTTAAACTCACCAAACTTTATGTGTGTGTAGACTGACCCTTCCGAGATATTTTGAAATAAACAAAACAAATTTTAGCCGAA